>JANAVB010031220.1:1466104-1918195 GCA_029216955.1 Iris pallida
AGTATAATATCTTTTGCCCTAAACAGGACTCTATCTACCCCGCCAACCTTAGTACCAACTAGAGAGACTCAGAACGGGCCGAATAGACATCCTGAAGCACAACAACACCCTAGAGCAACACCATATCCCGATAATGTGCTTCCTACATGTCGCTTCTACCAAAGGAAGGGTCACGTTATGAAGGATTGTTATTGTAGATTGGGATGGTGTATGATTTGTGGTTCTAATTATCACGAAGCCAAAGATTATATGGGACATAGTATAACTTGCAGCAACAGCAAGGAGAAGGACTATACGGGGCTCAAGGGAAGCCAACATGCAAATACTACGAAAAAAGGGACACATCAGTAAAGATTTTTGAATCCGTCATGGCTTATGCTTAAGATGTGGATCAAGACAACATATGATTAAAGATTGTCCTGAGCCATAAAATAAAGTGCATGATCAGTAGACTCCCATGCCAACAGCCCCGGCACTTCTCACATGTTTGCCATTGATTATAAAAGTACAGAACAATTTTATAGGAGGACTGAACTTAGACTCACAATACAAACTCGCTCGTACAAAGAAAGCCTAGGAATGAAAACCTAGGTACAGCAATCTAAGTACGATTGTTTATTTTGATTCGGGGGGGTGATGATAGAGGCTCAGGAAAGCAACGGCAGCTCTGCCTTGCTCCTTGGACGATCGGACGTAGCCTTGACTCTGATGAAGAAATGCTCCCGGGATGTATGGAAAGACTCTTATATGCGTTCCTTTGTCTCTTTGTGCGTCCAGCCGGATAGAGAGAATCTCTTTCTCTCTGGAATTCTCCTCCTCTTTTTCTTTTGGGTTTGCAAGGAAATGGCACCTTGCTATTTATAGAAGTGGGGGTATGATCATTAGGGTTTGTAATGATTCCCCCTTGAAAAGTTGGTGGCCAATAATCTGGACCATTAATCTTGATTGCATCACATCTGGACAGTTAATTTTTTGATTACGCTAAATCCGTATGGGCAATTAATGCTGATGGCAATAAATCTTCATAATTTATCATGACAAGCTCGGATCTCTCGCCACGTGTTTAATTTGCTTAATTACAATAAATCTAATTTAATCTGAGTAATTATGATGATTATAACAAATTTGGGTTGTTATGATTTGCTAGCAACCATATCTCCGAGGGGATAAGATTGCCACGTGTCTCAACTGTCATGAGGACCGCCACGTGTCACAACTGTCATGAGTGCGACGTCTTGAAAGAGCCGTATGAATGCAGTCTCTAAATGAACCGCATATGGGTGACCCCCCACACTCCTAGCCGCATGAAGGTAGCAGCCGCATGAGGGTGGCGGCCGTATGAAGGGGACATCCGCATGAAGGTGACAGCTGCATACAGGGGTCAGCCGCATGAAGGGGGCAGCCGTATACAGGGGTCATCCGCATGAAGGGGGCAGCCGCATGCGGGAGTCAGCCGCATGAAGGAGGCAGCCGCATGTAGGAGTCAGCCGCATGAAGGAGTCAGCCGCATGAAGAAAGAAACCGCATGAAGAGAGCAACCGCATAGGGGTGTCAGCAGCATAGGAGTGGCAGCCGCATAGGGAGCTTTGGACTTGACGGATCATGCCAGCTATAAAAGATTTTCTTCTTTTTTCTTGGAACATGCCATCATGTCAGAGTCATCATTTCGACTTTTATGTTAGAGCTATCATTTGTCAGAGCTGGCATTGTCAGGGCTGTCGTCAGAGTAATTAATTCAAGCTGCTGCTTTATGGCCAGTTGTTGGATCGGACAGCGTGAGGCCACATGGCGTGGAGCCATCCGAGCCGCATGAAGGACTTTTGGAGCCGCATGAGGCACCTTCTGTTTTGAGTCGTATGGGCTTTCTTTGTCTTTTTCCATGCTTCTACAAGACCCCCTTCAGAGTTTTCAATTTACAAAATTGAAATACTTTGAATAAGAAGCATGGCTATATATAAGCTCTTATGGCCGCATAGGATATTCTGACCGTATGGACTTCCTTGCCGCATGGACTGTCTGGCCGTATAGGCTCCGGCCATCTTCTAACTTTGTTTTTTTTTCATTTTTTTCTCTATTTTGTAACAGGGACATAGTCCCAGATAATGTAGTACCTTGGATTTTGAATAAATGAGCATGTTTCGACTCATCCTTCATTTTTTTGTACTTGTTGTGTTTGTGGCGTTGTGGTATTCGCCCCACTGGGGGACTGGTTGTGGACTTGCTACCCCTGGCATACCTTGGTTTCAGGTACGGATAACAAGTTTGATGAGGATACTTAGAAAATTCCACAGTGAGGTGGCTATGAACGTTCCTGGTATCGGAAAAAAGAATGCCATGGAGCAGCTGGGCCCTCGGGGCCTGATGAGAAATGAGGGGTATGTACTAGGAAACTTAGTACAGCATTTGTGGTCAACAGTAGACATTTATGGTCAACAGAGGACATTTGTGGGCCTATTATCCTTGGCGTACCCTGGGGTTTTTTTTGGTACGAATAATAAGTCGAGAGAGAACCAACATAATTACTCAGAGGTAATGAAGACGTGGTAAATATGAGGGTTTCTTCGATGGAGCCTTCCCACTCAGAGGTAATGAGGACATTGCAGAAGTGGGCTCCATGAAGGGTAGATAGAACAACTCAGAGGTAATGAGGACGTGGAAGCTCTACGTGAGGAGCAGTTTTGTTTTTTATGGAAGGGAAACAACTCAGAGGTAGCATCGACGTGGTTGTTTTGGAGCATTTGTGGATATGTTACCCTTTTTGTGCAGTAAGAGTACGAGTATTGGATCATGAAGAGGGAGCTCTTTCAAGAAAAAAGTTCAGAGGTATAACCATATGTGACTTACTACCTAAAAGACGCGATATAGATTCATCTGTAGTGACAAGAGTATAAGTTCAGCGGTACCGGCGGGTAAATAACTCGATAATCTAGAGATTTGGGATCATAATGTAAGTTCAGCAGTACCTGCAGGTACGTAACTCGATAATATGGAGATTTGGGATCAGAATGTAAGTTCAGCTGTACGAGAGGGTACATGACTCATCATTCTGGAAGATTTTTAGTCGGGATGTGAATTCAGCGGTACCATAGGGCACATAACTCAACACCCTGGCAGATGTCATTTCAGACGTAATACTTCTTTAGGAACTTGCCATTGATGGGCAACATGAGCAAGTCTCCATTTTGTTTTGCGAGGCGGTAAGCTCCATTGAAGAATACAGCATAGATGATGAACGGGCTTCCAACTTTGGCTGGAACTTGCCGACGGTTTTGTGAGTCATAACCATCGGCCTCCGAACTGCCAGAACAAGATCGCCCACTTGGAATGTTCTGATTTTAACCTTTTTGTTAAAGGTTTCGGAGGTACGGGCTTGGTACAGCTCGATTCGTTGTTGAGCTAACAGACGCTTCTCATCTAAGGCCTCCAACTCTTGCAGTCGGCGATGGTGATTATCATCCGTTGTCAACCGATAGGTGAGAGCGACGCGGAGCGAGGGGATTTGAGTCTCCAGTGGGAGAACTACCTCACTCCCATATACCAGAGAGAATGGTGTGTTCCCGGTGGCCGTCCGTACTGTAGTACGGTACGTCCATAAGCATTCGCCGAGCTTTTTATTCCAGTGGCGTTTGTTTGATGACACGAACTTATTGAGAAGCTGGATGATTGTTTTGTTGAACGCTTCAGCCAGACTATTAGCCGCTGGGTTGTATGGTGTTGAAGCAATATTCTGGATTCGGTGTTTGTCGTAAAACCGATAGAAAGCGTGGCTTGCGAACTGCGGACCATTATCATGGATGATCCTTCGGGGCAGTCCAAAGCGGTAAATGACGTAATGCTTGAGGAAGCTGATCACGTTTAAAGTCTTGACATCTGTCAGCGGAATGGCCTCCGTCCATTTGGAGAAGTAATCTGTGATTGCGAGTATGAAGCGATGTCCTCTGGACGAAGGTGGAGTGATCGGACCAATGATGTCCATTCCCCATGCTTCGAATGGCCAGGATGCCACCGTCGGATGTAGAAACTCGGATGGCTGGTGGATGAAATCTGCGTAGACTTGACAGGCTTTGTATTTTCGTGCATAGTCTATTGCATCTGTAACCATCGTGGGCCAGTAGTAGCCCATTCGTCGAAGGCGATCCTGTAATTTTGGGCCAGGCTGATGGGCCCCACGGATGCCATCATGAGCTTCACGTACGGCTTCTTTGGCTTCTGTATTTGACAGGCATCGAAGCAGTAATCCATCGTATGATCGCCGATATAGTATTTTTGTCTCTGTATCGTAGAAGAATCTGAGGGAACGTCTTCTGATAGAAGTGGCTTCCTTCGGATTCTCTGGCAGGATGTCGTAGACTACGGAGTCAATGAATTGTTGTCTCCAGTCTGGTGCTTCGTCGACTGTCAGCGCGAAGTAACTCTCAACACATTGAACATTATTCCTGGGACAGACCAACTTACGGCCTATGATGTCAACCAGATGATGAGCATGATTTGGAACTGCTAAGGAAGCGGCGAGGCCTGCTAGGGCATCGTCTTCAATGTTCTGGAGCCTGGAAAAGTGTTCTATGAAGAACCTTTCCAAGGACGAGATGATGTCAATCGCTATTTGGTGATAGGGAATCATGTCTTCATGACGCACTTCGTATGAGCCCCGGATCTGATTGACGATTAGCTGCGAATCGCCGTATGCTTCAAGATACTCTACCCCCAGCTCCTTTGCAAGTCGGAGGCCAATGACCAAAGTGTTGTACTCGGCCACATTATTTAAGCAGGACTCCGTGAGGCAGTAAGCCCAATTGATCACCAGCCCGGAGGGAGAAATCAGCACCACTCCGACTCCAACGACGATGTTGCACTTGGGCCCCGTTCTGGAAGCACCGTCGAAGAATATTTGCCCTACGGCATCATGAGAGGCCACATTTGAATTGGCGACCTCATCTGGAATCTCTTCGTCTATTCTGGTTAACTCGGATCCTGGATGAGCTGCTAAAAAGTCTGCCAGAGCTTGACCTTTAACAGCCTTCTGCTGGACGAAGATCATGTGGTAGGGAGACAATAAAATTGCCCAGGTAGCGAGGCGAGAGATGAGTGCACCTGGCTTGGTCATGAGAACCCTGAAGGGGTTGATTCTTGATACGACATGGATGGTTTGTCCCGTGACGTAGTGTCGCATCTTCTGAATGGCAAAAACCAGAGCAAGGCACTCCTTTTCTACGGCAGTATATCGGTGTTCTGGCCCCATTATCATTCGGCTGAGGTAATATATAGCCTGCTCGTGGCCTGCATTATTGTTTTGCGCTATCAGAGCACCGAGAGAATGTTCCATCGCTCTTACATAGAGCAAGAATGGTCTTCCAGCATCCGGGGCTACCAGTACTGGAGGGTTCGTTAGATATTCTTTGATGTTGTCGAAGGCGCGCTGGCATTCTTCATCCCATACGAATGAAACGCCCTTCTTCATGAGGTGAGTTAATGGTTGACATCATCCGGAGAGGTTAGAGATAAACCTCCTGATGTAGGCCAGCCTCCCTTGAAG
Organism: Iris pallida; assembly: GCA_029216955.1. NCBI lineage: Eukaryota > Viridiplantae > Streptophyta > Magnoliopsida > Asparagales > Iridaceae > Iris > Iris pallida. The sequence goes on from JANAVB010031220.1 coordinate 1,471,638, forward strand.
GCCTCGGAGTTCACGAAGATTTCTTGGGGGACCCATCTCCATGATTGCCTTCATCTTTTCAGGGTCTATGTGGATACCCTGGGAAGTAATGATGAAACCCAGGAACTTTCCGCTGGATACGCCCAAGAAGGATTTCGTTGGATTCATTTTCAAATTGTGCGCTCACATCAGGTCGAATACTGTCCTCAGATCATGCAGATGATCTTCCTTAGAGCGACTTTTGACAGTGATGTCGTCGACGTAGCATTCCTCTATCTTGTGCAGGTGGTCTCTAAAGATGATGCTCATAGCTCTTTGATAGGTGGCGCCAGCATTCTTTAAACCGAAAGGCATGATTGTGTAGCACTATGTGCCAATCGGTGTTCAGAATGATGTATGCTTTTCCTCATCAGGGAACATCTTGATTTGGTTGTACCCCGAGAAACCATCCATGAATGACATACGCTCAAATCCGCAGGTGTTGTCAATCATGATGTCTGTGATAGGGAGGGGGAACTCATCCTTAGGACACGTCTCATTCAGATTATGAAAGTCAATGTAGATTCGAATCTTTCCATTCTTCTTGAGGACTGGTACTATATTGGCGACCCAGTCTGGATGCTGTTCCTCGTAGATGAAGCCACTGGCTATCAGTTTCTTGACCTCAGCTTCAATGGCGTTCATGACGTCGGGGTAGAACCGTCGTTGCTGTTGCTTGACCGGTTTTGCGTCCGGACAGATGTTGAGCTTATGAAGTGCATCCTCGAGGTTCAGTCCTGACATATCTTCGTATCTCCAGACGAACACATCGATGTATTCTCTGACGAGTTGTAGTAGTGATTCTCGCTCTTCGTCCGTGTTTCACTTAACAAAATGCCTGGAAGTCGGATTTTGAAAATAAAACGAACAAGAAGTACAAATTTGATTCTAGGAAAGTATTGCTATGGATGTCTGATCTGTAAATGATCACTTTGTTCCTTGGACCATATGATAATGATGAAGATCGCTGCTTGAAGTTGAACAACCGGAATAACTAAGTCACCAGAAAGGTATCGATGCACTTGGGCACTGATGGCGAGGCCGAATGCTTTCCTGCTTTGCTTCACTCTGTTATGAAAGAAAGGTTAAAGAAGAATGCTCTCAAAATCTCTAAGTTCTGATCTCTGTATTCTCTCCTGTCTCTGTGTGTGTTCTTGAGAAGAAATCAGTCCATTTATAGGCTTGGGCTCCTGTGCGTAAAAACTCAACAAAAGTTCCATTTTATGCCAACAACCGCTACCCACGACCAAAGTCATCTTCTGTATGTGTTGACACGTGTCCATCATTTCATTAAGAATAGGATGCACGTACACACGTTCTTCGAGAAGAATGGCATGAAAGCCACGTAGGTAAACCACGTTCCAAACTGGTGGAGGAGAATAGGACGTAAAAATAGCTGTTTTCCATAAATAAATTCACTTTATTTATTTTTTATCTGAGAAAATTACAACTGTAGGAATCTAATCTAGAAGACGATTACTTTATCCTTTGGACGATGCGATGAAGAAAACTCAAACTTCGAAGAACTTGGACAACAACTGGGCAATCTCTCTGTTCTCTCTGAAAAATGACCTGTCCTCATGAAGGTGAAGAAACTCTCTTTTATAGAGTTCTGGATAACTGTCCTGAACCATACGTTCAGGTAGTTACTTGACGTGTGCAAAACTGCAGGGACGCGTGGCAAATTCTGACGAAGACACGTTGGCGTGCGGTTGAGAGTAGTGGAGCACATTCAGGAGAGATTGATGGCATGAAGGCCACATTGCATAACTTCTGAATAAATGGGTAACTGAGTACAGGACACGTGAGAATGTGTGTTGACTGTACGTTGAAAATCATCCTGGATACAACTGCTGTAGAGTCATACACTAGCTTTTGAAGAGGAGTCATACGCTGATTTGGACAGCGTAGTACCATAGGAAATCTATACGCTCACTTTATGGGCAAGGAATCATGTGAGGTCCATACGCTCACTTGGCTGGGTGAAGAAGGAGTCATGTGAGGTCGATACGCTCACTGGAGAAGTGGCCACGTGGCTATCATCAATCTTCTTTGGTACACCATATCTTCCTATAACTGACAAAATCTTCTCGAGCGTCGTGACTACGGATTTGACGGCTGACAGACTGTCAAAACTGACAGTAATGATGGCTTTTGTATTTATGAAGGCTGCTGAGTTGTCCTCGTAAAAGACAAAACCGACTCTTCGAAAACCTGTACGACGGTTACTTTTCTCGTGACAGCTGTCTTTACACGAAAGATGAAGTGTCAGATTCATTCCTCATTTAAACATATGTTGTGCTGTCACTTCAGTAAATAATAAAATATTTACTGAGCGTATGGCTTTTGAATGAGCGTACAACTCTGAACTGAACGTATGGCTTTTGAGCGTATGGCTTCAACTGACATCTGTCTTTAAGCGTATGGATGAAAATGACAGCGTGTCATAATTTTCCACATCCTACAAGACCCCCTTCAAAGTTTTCGAACTTTATGAGTTTCAAAAGTTCGAAATTACTTTGAACAGAAAGTGGGAATGAGTCCTGACACGCTGGCATGAGTCTGTTATCTTCCTCAATATCAGTACAATTCTTTAGGGATTTTGTTTAGAAAATATCCGCCGTTTTGAACTTCTTTCTTTCTTCTATAAATAGGTCTCCCAAAACCTATTTTATTTCTTTACCAGAGCTTTTGCTTTCGAGAGAGAAAAGAGCTTTCAGAAACTCAAGATCTTTCTTCTTCTTCTTCGTCTTCAACTCTATCTCCATTAATGGCACCCAAGATTGATGCTGCTACGAAAGGAAAGGGGAAAGCCCCTGAAGAGTCATCTCATCCTGCCGTCGACACTGCCACTACCAAGAGGACGGCCAGTCAGCGTGTTTCACGCAGTGAACGGCCATTGAAACCTCTTTATGGTGAGGACGAAGATGATGATGAACAAATAACTATTCCCTTTTTAGGGCTCTGGTTAGAACAAAACTCAGAAAACGTATCCCTCTTTAGGGTCAATACGTCAGCAAATACGCTTCCCTCTTTAGGGTTTAGCTGTATTCCATATTTTTTGTTTTTACGAAAAGTATGTTTGGAGCGTATATCTGTAAGATACGCGTATTTTTGATAGAGATACCAAAATACGCTATCTTTAAAAGAATATGCTATGGCAATTTGTCGCATTGAGATACGTTAACTCCTGTGTTAACATATTGTTGATGATCATCTTGTCAACCATACGCTGATATGCTCAAACTGATCATAAAACAAAAACCATTCACTTAAGATAAAATCTGTTATACGCTTAAGGAAAACTGAGCGTATGCTGAACCTTGAGTCTGCCAAAAACTGAGCGTAAATTGAGCTGTATGCTTAGTAAAAAACTGAGCGTATGTTAAACTTTATCATCTCTTGACATTGAAGATTTTTTTTTTACATTTATCATTGAAGTCTTGATACCATTTGTAATCAATGTTCTGAGTTTGATTGAAATGAATATCTTTATTTGACTTCAATTTTGTGGATGATATTTTTGTAGAAAACATGTTCAGAGGTAAATGATACATGACATATTTCAGTAGAATAGAATATACAAATAAACTTTGTAACTCTATCATGATATTAAACCAAAGGTAATTTTAGTTTAATACTGGTGAGAGAAAACAGAATTCAGATATAAAAATATCTTTGGATTCTATTTTCCATGATCTTTGAACTTGGAAATCAAAAGACTAAATATCATTTTCATATGATAGAAAATATGATACATACTGAGATAGAAAATTCAGAGGTGATATGGACATGATTTTCTATACAAGATCTTTATTAAATCCACTGGGAATCTAATAAGACAAAATATCAAATTCTCTGGGAAAATGATACATGGTAGAATATCAGTTTCCGCTGGGGATAACGACATCGAAATAGCTTTTGTAGAGAAGAATAAATTTCTGATTTTACACTTGCTGGGGAGTAATGAAAATATTATATATATTGATGAAATTTATACATAATATTTCTTTAAGAATTTGCCATTGATAGGCATCATCGTGACTTTTCCGTCCATAGAGGCAAGCTGATATGCTCCATTAGAGAAGACTTTGTTTACTACGAATGGGCCTTCCCATTTCGCGTCAAATTTGCCTTTGCTCATATGTGTCATGGTCATCGGACGTCTGACAGTAAGGACCAATTCTCCCTTCTGATATGTTCTGACTTTGACTTTCCGATTAAAAGCTTTTGAGATTCGGGCTTGATATAGCTCGATATTTTGTTGCGCATACAATCGCTTTTCATCTAGAGCTTCCAGCTCTTGAAGTCGAAGTCGATCATTATTCTCTGTTGTAAATTCATTGGAGATTGCAACTCTCAAAGAAGGAATTTGTATTTCGAGGGGAAGAACAGCTTCACACCCATATACCAAAGAGAAAGGTGTACATCCGGTCGTATTGCGAACTGTGGTACGATAAGCCCATAAACATTCACCAAGCTTCTCACTCCAGTTACGTTTATTGGAAAAAATGAACTTTTTCAAGAGTTTGATGATTGTTTTGTTGAAAGCTTCTGCTAGTCCATTGGCTGCTGGATTATATGCTGTAGAAGCCAGATTATTAATCCGATGATCATCACAGAATCGAGTAAATTTCTGGCTGACGAACTGTGGTCCATTATCATGGATAATACGCCGAGGAACACCAAATCGATAGATGACATGATGTTTGACAAAGTTGATAACATTAGAAGTTTTGACTTCAGATAACGGGATTGCTTCAGCCCATTTAGAAAAGTAATCAGTTATTGCTAGAATAAACCGATGTCCTTTTGATGATGGTGGATTGATAGGACCGATGACGTCCATGCCCCAAGCTTCAAAGGGCCATGATGCCGCTGTTGGGTGTAAGAACTCCGATGGTTGATGGATAAAGTCTGCATGAATTTGACAGGCTTTATATTTCCAAGCATATTGAATGGTATCAGCTACCATCGTTGGCCAATAATAACCCATACGTCGGATACGATCTTGAAGTTTTGGACCTGGCTGGTGAGCTCCGCAGACGCCATCATGTGCTTCACGGATTATCTGTTGTGCTTCTTCACCAGCGATGCATCGAAGGAGAAGACCATCATAGGCTCGACGATATAGTGTCTTCGTAGTATGATTACAATAGAATCTGAGAGACCGACGCCGGATAGATGCTGCTTCACTCGGGTTATCAGGAAGTATGTCATATAACACAAAGTCCAGAAACGGACGTCTCCAGTCTTCAGTTACGGTGTCTATTTTGTTAGAAAAGACATATTCTATAGTAGAATCGGAAGAAGACAAGGACACTTTGTCAAACTTTAATTCAGCATCAAAGTTGAGAGAATCTTCGTCTGGATTATGGGGAAAAGCCAAAGCCAGATTATTTTCAACGCAGAATAGTTCTCGGTTATAAACCACTATCACTTGCTGACGTCTGATTGATATGGCTAATACAGCAGCAAGATTAGCCAAAGTATCAGCTTCTGCATTATAGGCTCGTCGAACATGTTCAATAAAGAAACCTTCAAAGGAGGAGGCCATAGAGAGTGTTGTTCGATGATAAGGTATCAAATCTTGATGACGAACTTCATACGTTCCTCTGATCTGATTGATGATAAGCTTAGAGTCTCCATAAACTTCTAAATATTGAACATCCAGATGTTTAGCGAGTTGAAGACCAATGAGCAACGTATTGTATTCTGCAACATTATTTGAACATGATTGATCCAGAGAATAAGCCCTCTGAATAGTTAATCCCTCTGGGGATACAAGAACAATTCCAACTCCGGCGACAATATCGCCGTTAGGACCTATTCTAGATGCTCCATCAAAGAATAGACGCCAGGTAGGAACTTCTTCAGAAACCATATTTGAATCCAGAACTTCATCGGGAATCTCATCATATAATTTAGAATCTTCTGGGACTGCATGAGCTGCTAGAAAATCAGCAAGAGCCTGTCCTTTAACCGACTTCTGAGGAATATAATGCATGTCGTATTGGGCTAACAAGATTCCCCAATTAGCAAGTCTAGAGTTGAGAATACCGGGTTTCTTCATCATAATCCTGAGTGGATTCACTCTGGAAATGACGTGAATCGTCTGACCGATAATATAATGTCGCATTTTCTGAACAGCAAACATTAATGCTAGGCATTCTTTCTCGATTGGAGAATAACGCGGTTCAGCGCCTGTCATTGTGCGACTGAGATAATAAATGGCCTGTTCATGACCACCTTTATTTTTCTGGGCGAGTAATGCACCAAGAGAATGATCCATAGCTCGAACATATAGGAGAAATGGTATTCCCGAGATGGGAGGTACCAAAACTGGAGGGTTCATGAGGTACTGTTTGATGTCGTCAAATGCTTTTTGACATTCTTCGTTCCAGATGAAAGATACACCTTTCTTCAGAAGTTTGTGGAATGGTCTGCAGCGTCCTGATAAGTTGGAAATGAATCTCCTGATATAAGCAATCCTTCCTTGAAATCCTCGTAGCTCTTTTAAGGTGCGTGGAGGACGCATCTCTTGGATGGCTTTGATCTTCTCGGGATCCACGTGTATACCTTTAGCGGTAATGACGAAGCCGAGAAATTTGCCACTAGAGACGCCTAGAAAGGACTTAGTAGGGTTCATTTTAAGTTGATGCTGACGCATTAAATCAAATATAGTCTTCAAATCTTGGATATGATCCTCCTTTCGTCGACTTTTGACTGCAATATCATCAACATAGCATTCGACTATTTTCCGGAGATGTTCACGGAATATAGTGCTCATTGCTCGTTGATATGTTGCTCCTACATTTTTGAGACCAAACGGCATCACTGTATAACAATATGTACCGATCGGTGTTCTGAAAGAAGTATGTCTCTCGTCATCTGGAAACATCTTGATTTGATTATACCCCGAATACCCATCCATGAATGACATTCGTTCGAAACCACATGTGTTATCAATCATTACATCTGTAATTGGAAGAGGAAACTCGTCTTTAGGACAAGCAGCATTGAGATCACGAAAGTCTATACAGACTCGGATCTTGTCGGTCTTCTTGAGGACAGGAACGATGTTAGCCACCCATTCAGGATGTTGTTCCTCTCTGATAAATCCAGAAGCCATAAGCTTGTTGACTTCAGCTTCAATTGCATCCATAATGTCTGGACGAAATCGTCGCTGTTGCTGTTTGACCGGTTTAGCATTTGGCATAATATTAAGCTTCTACATTGCGATCTTCAGATCTAGTCCTGGCATATCCTCGTAGCTCCAGGCGAAGACATCGATGTAATCACGAATAAGCTTGATCATATCTTGCTTATCTGTTTCTGAAAGACTCTCACTGATGAATATTGGTTTAGGGGAACCTTCTTCACCAACATCAATTTGGATCAGTTTATCTTCAGTAGGATGTTCCCTCTGTTCGAACCTGAATTCCCATTGATTATCTAATCTTTGAGCCCATTATTCTGATTCAGGTGATATTTCAAAATCATCCTCATCTTCACCATTTTCTTGTGGGCCATCAACAGAGACCATATTGATGGATAGAATAGAGCGATGAAGATCGCCAACACTCGTATCAGAATCCCAAGAAAGGGAATCAAAAGACTCAGATCGTTCATCTTCAGATTGTTCGTCTTTATTGAATTTTGACTCTTCATGAACTATGTTGATAAAAGGGGTGGGAGCAATGTAACCTAAACCACATTTTGTCCTTCCGTATTTTAATGGAGGAATTCGAACAGGCATTCTTCTTCCTTTTCCATTAAGACTGGTTCTGAAATCATAACCCATATTCTTGATGATATTTTTGGATTGCTGACTGTAGCGACGTAGCTGTAATCTTCCAGTATCGTCATTTATATCATCCTCCTCCAGATTAGGAGGATTCTGAGGTCCTTTATAGAAAAATATTGGATTTTCTCCCTTCTTTCGACTGGGGACCACAAAGTATGATTTCTGTATAGAGTCTAATGATACGTCTGTATGAAGAGCTTGAACAACCCCTATAGTTAGTGGCTCTAAGCTATCTAGCAATTGTAAATAACTTTGTACATAACTACAAACATCAATATACTGCAAAGGAGATGCTTCATTAATACTAGATGCTGTATTTACAACAGAAGGCTGAGCCTTATCAGACTTAGTCAGATTAATGACAAAGGGGGAAAAAGAAGAATAGTTAGAATTTTTGTTTCGATTAAGATTGATAACAAAAGGCTCAGAAGAGGTGAGCTCCCTTGAAGAAGACCGTGGATAAGTAATGCGTCCACTGACTGGAATGACTAGAGTATCTGATCTAGCCTGAGAAGATGGAGGGGGAGTGATGCGTCCACTGACAGGAATGATCAGCGAACTTTGTGAAGCTTGGGAAGATGGTATAGTAGTGCGTCCACTGACAGGAATTATCAGTGAGCCTTGGGCGGATGATGAAGTAGTACGTCTACTGACCGGAATTATCAGTGAGCCTTCTTCAGATGTTTTAACAGACTGTGGAGGAGTAATACGCCCTTTTACAGGAATAATAAAGGTGTCAACTTTGGATGTCTCATCTTCATTATCCATAGCTTGCAAGACTTTCGAGTATTCATCTTTGTACATGCGAGCGTCATTGAAGTAAGCTTCGACTCCTTTGAATGGGTAAAGATCTGCCACTTCTTTTTGAACCTCTCCATTATCATCAACATATTTGAAGCACTGATGAAGAGTTGAAGGAACAATATTATGTTCATGCAAGAAAGGTCTCCCCAATAGAGCATTGTACGAGCAACCATGATTGTCGATGATGTAAAAAGTAACCTTAGTACGAAGATCGCCTATTTGAAATTTAAGGCGAATCTTGCCTAAAGGCTCACTTTTTCCTTGATTGAATCCCAAGATGGTAGTGATAGTGCTGGAAAGACTATGCACAGGTATCTTCAATGCATCTAACATAGCCTTTGGCATAATACTGAGAGCGGATCCTGGATCAATCAGTAAACGATCAACCTTCATAGAATCAATATATCCTGTATGATATAAAGGACGATCATGTCGATTATCCTCTAGCAGCATATCGTCCTGCGTAAAGGTAATATTTGGAATAAATTCCAATACATTATGGCAGTGAGAGACAGGTTCTGTTTCTAACTTCTTGAGGAGAGTTAAGCAAATTTCTGCTTGTAACAGTGCTTTACTCAAAGTTTCTCGAGTCTCTTTAGAGAGACGTAAGAGTTCGAAGATTGACAATTTAGCTGGTGTATTGGCTAGTTAAGCCAATATATCAAAATTATAAGGCTTTTCAAGTCCTGTAGGGGATGATTTCTTCAATGGTTTGTCGAAGCGGACTTGTTGTTTGCCCTTGTCAGCTGTTGTTGGTTTAGATGGAACTGTCTCGACAGGAACATTTGAAGGTTCTTCAGTAGAGACTGGTGTTGGGGCTGTAGCCGAAGGGACATCAGAGGTTTCTCCAGAAGTGTCAGCATAATCTTTGAGATATATTTTTCCTGACCGAGTTCCAGCATGAACTTCAACTTCAGATTCTGGTTCAGGATATATCGAAACCATGTTGCAATTCTTCATCTTGCTTTTGGTTCTTTTATGCTTGATGAGAGCTTCGTCCCAGAAGCCGAGACCAACACGAGATTGATTATGTCTCATAGTGAGGGCAAAAGGTGCTCGGAGTCCTTTGCCTGAGTTCAGACCAGGAGCAGTGGCTAGATCATAGCCCATCTTTGCCATTAATTCACGAGATTGTGAACTATATAGATGGAATGCAGGCTTGTACTTATTTTCAAATTGAGGTACAGTTTTTACCTCAGTAGGGAGTGAATTTCCTGCCAAGATGAAAGTAGAGGTTAGATAAAAATCGGGTGTAGTACTAGAAGTCACATTGCATGACTTAATTTTCTCGAGTTTCTTTTTAGATGAAGGAGTCTTCCGAGGAGAAGAGGAAGGTGTCTCAAACTCTGTCTTTAAGTCTGGGTGGATCCACATGATTTCTCCCTTCTTAGTTGTGACAGGAACAAGTCCTTCATTCTGTGCTGGTGGGATATTCACCACCTCGAGAGTTGCTTTGGGAATAGGAACAATCCTACTTTCCACCATTAAAGGAGGGAAATCACCAAACTGCATTGAAATCACATTTGCTGTGACTGTCTTGTCTTTGGGTGTTAGTGTCACAGCTCCTGACTTAATCATCTCCTGGATCTTTCCTTTTAATACATAGCAAGACCGGATTGTGTGACCCAGCATTCTATGGTATGGACAGTACTTTGGATGATCTGTTTTATTGGCTTCATCAGGCTTTTTAATTTCTGGCAATTGTATTTTATTACCTTTGAGCAAGCATTCAAAGATACCCTGAACATCGTCATCATCGAAAGAATATTCTTCTTTCGGCCGAGGAGATCTCTGTTGTTGATTTGTTGGAGCTGAAGTAGCTTGGGTAGTCTTTACTTCTTGACTACTGCTTTGGAGATTGACTTCAAGAGCTTCTTTCCCTTTGCGATTGTTGGGTCAAGTACTATTGCTAGCACTCTGATTTGATTCTTTGGAAGCCATTTGTACCCCCAGACCTTTGAAGGTCTCAGCACTGACTTCGGCAGCTTTGGTACTGACGATGAATGAAGGCCAATCTTGGAACTGAGTGGACCCTGTCCACATGCTGATAATTGGTAAGAGGTTCGACTTGCAAGTGTCGATCGTAACAGCATCGGGAGTTCCAAGAGGCATTTTGAGGGCTTCTCTTCTGAATCTCTCAATGAATTCCTCAATGGTCTCATTATTCTTCTGTTTGATTCTTATGAGGGCCGACATGGTCATATCATTGAGCCCTTCGTAGAATCGTTTAAGGAACATTTGTTTGAAACCGGCAAATGAAGTAATACACCCGTCAGGGAGACTTCTGTACCATTCATAAGTCGTTCCTTTGAGACATCCAATAAACACTCGAGTAAGGAGGGCATCGCTTGGTTTCAATTGATCAGTCATTACTTCAAAGTGATTAATGAACTGACTTGGGGAAGTAGTCCCATCAAAGAAGAAGATAGTCGGAGGCTTGTATTTAGGAGGATATGATACTTGCTTCCACTCTATCGGGTAAGGTTGCTTGATACCTAACCTTTGTAAACCATCCTTCTGTTTGAATGCCTCAAACTGAGTTTTGAGATTCTTTAACTCTTCTGTAACAATTCCAGAGGATTGTGGAGTTGTGACTTGTTGAGTGTAATTGGGAGGAGGGACTGCAGCATATGTACCACCCCCAGCTCCAGAGTGACTTGGGGTGGTTTGTACAGGAACATTAGATTGTACCCCCGGAATAGTAGAGGGTTCGGGGTTTGGAACAACAGGGGTATTCAATACCACTGGTGGTGCTGTCTGTTGTTGAGCCTGCATTAGAGTGTGCATAGCACTCAATGTATCTGCCATAGCTCACAATTGTTGTTCTAAAGAAGAAATCCTCTGTTCATGAGCCTCATTGCTAATCGAAGGTTCATGATCACCTTCTGCCATGTAAGTGGTAATCATTCGAGGGATAGACGATGAAACAGTTTGCTCTGAATCATCGCTGTAAGAATCAGTATCTTTCTCGGGACTGTTTACAGGAGTTAATGCCGGAAAGTTGGACTCTCCAAGGAAATCTTCTGTGATCTCCGGATTATTACTTGGATAAGAAGAAGAAGAGATTCTGGCCAAGGCTCCGGTCCTGGATCGGGTGCCAAGATAAACACCATCTTCAGAATCTGATATAGCGTCAGACCGGATTCTACCCCCAATATTTCTGGAGGTCATGTTGACAAAAGCATAAAGAGGTTCATCTTCATCTGATGTTGGTTCATATTGAATTCGTTCGAAAACAGACCGTCTTTTCGGTGAACAACAACATTGGATGACAACCCGAGGTTGGAAGTCACAACCATGCTTTTCATGGCGAATATGGGCAATGTCATAGCCAGATGGAGTGTCGATTCTCCGTTTGTTTTGTAAATATTCTCGGAGATCTGTAGGGATAGATTGGGAAGTACTGGAAGATAGTTTTTGTGTAGAAACTTGTCTTTTGTTCTTCTGTCTTCTTGGTTCTTGAGTGTATAGAGACCGATTAATTTGAGCCACATAGTTCCTGGCATATTCAACATCAGGGTCTAGTACACTTGTCTCAATTTGATAAGACTTTTTAATACCAGAAGCATAACTGTGGTGATTTTGATTAAGCTTGTTACGAAGATCCGTGGGAGATATGACTTTGGTATCAGTCTTGGATACTTGTAACTTGCCTTTCTCAGATTGAGAAATTTTGAGAGAAGGAAGATGAGTATTATTCCGACTAGGAGTCGATAATAATCCATCTTTAGAGGAATTAGCCAAAAGGCGTTTTCCTTTGTTTGAGCTAGTAAAAGTACTAGTCAAATTAACTCCAGAGGTAAAGACCTTAGAAGTAGAGGAATCGACTAAAGAGTCTTTCTCCTTGGTTGGCACAAGATGCGCAAGTTGTGGGGGAATCATTTGTAGGTTCTGTGAAAGAGAACCCCCAGTCTGATTTTGAGAATCAGTCAAAGGACTGTATCTGTCAGCATACGCCGACTTCTTGTTAGCATATGCTGGCTTTTGCTTAGCGTACACTGCCTTCTTGTTGGCATACGCTGGTCTTTGCTCAGTGTACGCTGCCTTCTTGGTAGCATACACTGGCTTTTGCTTAGCGTACGCTGACTTTACCGCATGCTGCCCTCTGACTGCTGTACGCACAGAGTCATCAATGGCTAAAGAGCCGACTGCTGTCGTAAGAGCAGAAGGAGAAGGGACTTTGACATGTCCAGAGATGGTTTTCCTTGGACACACTGACTTGGTTAAAGAACCAATTTTGTCAGCGTGACTAGGGGAAACCATTGTTGCTGTGTTCAGGGAAGCAGAAGTGTGCTTTGTTGAAGTTGAAGATGTGTTCTTGTCAACGTGAGAAGTGACAGGAACATCTCGGGCTGTCGAAGAAGACTTGGGGACATAGACAGAACTTCTCGTCTTCTTGGCAGCAGGAAGAGCGGAGGAAGCAGTTCGGCCCTCCTTCGCCTTGAGCATTTCTTCGTAAGCAGATTGGTCGAATTGTACGACCATCGTCTTCTTCGTCGAGCCGATCGACGAAGTATCGCATTGAGTTATTGCTATCTCGTTGGAGGAGACAGCTTTCCCCAGCAGAGTCGCCAATTTGTTTTCCATAAATAAATTCACTTTATTTATTTTGTATCTGAGAAAATTACAACTGTAGGAATCTAATCTAGAAGATGATTACTTTATCCCTTGGACGATGCGATGAAGAAAACTCGAACTTCGAAGAACTTGGACAGCAACTGGGCAATCTCTCTGTTCTCTCTGAGAAATGACCTGTCCTCATGAAGGTGAAGAAACTCTCTTTTATAGAGTTCTGGATAACTGTCCTGAACCATACGCTCAGGTAGTTACTTGACGTGTGCAAAACTGCAGGGATGCGTGGCAAATTCTGACGAAGACACGTTGGCGTGCGGTTGAGAGTAGTGGAGCACATTCAGGAGAGATTGATGGCATGAAGGCCACATTGCATAACTTCTGAATAAATGGGTAACTGAGTACAGGACACGTGAGAACGTGTGTTGACTGTACGTTGAAAATCATCCTGGATACAACTGCTGTAGAGTCATACGCTAGCTTTTGAAGAGGAGTCATACGCTGATTTGGACAGCGTAGTGCCATAGGAAATCCATACGCTCACTTTATGGGCAAGGAATCATGTGAGGTCCATACGCTCACTTGGCTGGGTAAAGAAGGAGTCATGTGAGGTCGATACGCTCACTGGAGAAGTGGCTACGTGGCTATCATCAATCTTCTTTGGTACACCATATCTTCCCATAACTGACAAAATCTTCTCGAGCGTCGTGACTGCGGATTTGACGGCTGACAGACTGTCAAAACTGACAGTAATGATGGCTTTTGTATTTATGAAGGCTGCTGAGTTGTCCTCGTAAAAGACAAAACCGACTCTTCGAAAACCTATACGACGGTTACTTTTCTCGTGACAGCTGTCTTTGCACGAAAGATGAAGTGTCAGATTCATTCCTCATTTAAACATATGTTGTGCTGTCACTTCAGTAAATAATAAAATATTTACTGAGCGTATGGCTTTTGAATGAGCGTACAACTCTGAACTGAACGTATGGCTTTTGAGCGTATGGCTTCAACTGACATCTGTCTTTAAGCGTATGGATGAAAATGACAGCGTGTCATAATTTTCCACATCCTACAATAGCCCCAATGTATTCTGAGCGTAAAGCAGTAGATTAGGCATAAAATAGCCCTGGCATAGACTTCCCGCGTAAAGTGGTTGTTAAATAACCTTGAGCTTAAAAGTAGCTCAAATAGACTTTACGCACACGTCAACTGTTGAGCGTAAAGGCTCGTATAATCTTCGTGCGTAAAAGAAGCCATAGTGTGAGCGTAAAGTAGCTCAATCCACACACTAAACGACAACATTGGTCTCTGTGTAAAAACAAATCCCTTTGAATTCAGTGATATATGCCATCATTACTATCTCCACGTCAGAGTTTGCATTAAATGCGAGACTTGACAGCTTTGTCCAGCGTGAGAGTGGCTGATCTGTCCTTAGCGTAAAAATCATGGGTGTAGACCCGAGCGTAAAATGATCTGCCTGCTTTAGGCATAAAGTGATTAACCCTATCTTAGGCGTAAAGTATTTAGCCTCTCTGCGGCGTAAAGTAGGTCAATTGGAGTGGAATGATCTATCACTTTGATCCTTTCTTTGAAGCACTTTTTACGCTCCTACAAGACCTCCTTCAAAGTTTTCAAATATCTCCAAAATTTGGAACACTTTGAACAGAAGCGTAAAAATTGAGTTTTGACCAGTCAGCGTAAGATTCGGGATACGCAACAGTCATCCGCGTAAAAGCGGGGACATCCAACAGTCGGCGTAATATCTGGAATTTGAACTGATTTGAAATCTCCCTATAAATAGAGTTTTTTGGAGAGAGAAAACACTTTTACTCATCCTTTTACAATCTCGAATTTCTATGCTCTGCCTTTCTTCGAAACTCTCATTTTGATCCGATGGCTCCCAAGAAATCCTCCTCCGCCAGCAACAAGGGGAAGAAACCTGCCGTTGATTCATCGTCGGCTCCCGTTCAGTCGTTAACACCACATCGACAACCCAACCCGGTTGTAGCTCCGCCTATGATGGGTAAAACCCTATCCTTTGGTTGGGGAAAACTCGTCGAGGAAGGAAATGATAACCCAAACCCTCAGTTTTTATGCCCACGTTGTACGTGTTAGCGTAAAAGTTGAAATGACAATATACGCCCACGTTGTACGTGTTAGCGTAAAAATAAAAAGAGCACGCCCACGTTATACGTGTCAGCGTAAAATTTGGATTACGCCCACAATTAATGTGCTAG
The DNA here is from genome assembly GCA_029216955.1 of Iris pallida. Classification (NCBI taxonomy): domain Eukaryota; kingdom Viridiplantae; phylum Streptophyta; class Magnoliopsida; order Asparagales; family Iridaceae; genus Iris; species Iris pallida. The sequence goes on from JANAVB010031220.1 coordinate 1,487,076, forward strand.
CGTAAAACTTAACTACGCTCATGTTCATACATGCCAGCGTAAAAATTTATATTACGCTCACATTAACATGTGGTAGCGTAAAATTCATCAATCACTGAGAGGCTTTGTAAAACAAAGACTTTATAAACTTTTATCAACTTTTAGTGAGCGTAAAAGTCATAAAACTTCCAAACTAACTTGATCTCTTTTGTCCTTTTGTCAGTGGATTTGCAAGTTCACCCTCTCGTAGAAGTTTTCGGATCGTCAGTTGGCATGGTGGGTTCGAACTATCTGGAAGATTTATCTCATGTCCAATTTTCTCAATCGAACCCTGAATATCCAGTAGAGAGGGCACAACTGATAGCAGCTCAAGGGGATAGAATGTTGTTATCTATGATAGACGGGGAAGTACTGATGTCGCTAGATAATCAACAATTCCTGAAGCCAGCTTTCTTATTTGGAGATGCGATAGATTACAAATCACAGACTCATCCCAAAAAAGAGGCTTGGGTATTTAAATCTGGAGAAAAGGGTAATGTATCTCCCGGACATGGACAGGGATTACCCTATATCTGCTTTCGTCCATGCTAGCCATTACCGTCAAATACTGTGTAATTTGACTCCCAGTAGCTATGGTAGACCGGGCAGAATCATTTTTAGAAGGGAGAAAGCGAATGACATGGGTTATCATGTTAGTACTCCTTGTGGTGGTGTTATTCCATTTTCTGGACTAATGCCTGGGTTTACACCGAGCGAGGATTCATCTCTCATCCAGCCGGTCCAGGTTCCCATGTTCATAAATAGATTCATAGGGGAAGGAGTCTTATATCCTCAGACTAATCCTAGACTGACAGGGTGGCTGACCCCTTATAGTGGTAACTGGATCCAGATCAGCAACTGGGTCATGACATACTTTAAAACTGAATTGGACGACATCGGTTTGTATGAAACAGTAGCATCTACTAGTTATGGCATTCCGCCGAATGGCAATCTGTTCTTGGCTTTGCTGGAATTGTATATGAGTTCGACGGGAACTTTCGCAACTCCGCATGGTGAGATGGGTCTGGCCCTTCATGAGATGCAGTTTATCTCGAAGCTACCAATGGGCGAATTCCCATATGAAGAATATATTCCCTCCAATCGGGAATTGGCAGAAATTCGGGAAAAGAATCCCGAGCTGGTGTAAGTCTACAAAGAACTCATGTGCCATTATCTGATCTGTACCAGCATATATGAAACCGGATCACATTTGGCATATATTACAAAATGGACAACTTATCTATTTTATCATGAAAATAGAGTGTCTAGGACAGAGAAGAGCAGGTTCCGAGAAGACAAGACTCAGGTCATCAAGCCTTGCTTTATAATTCCTGCAGATTTAATTCAGGAATTGATGGTGTCGCAGAAAGCTCGTGACCGATATTTGTCTACCAAAACTGGAGATATCCCTGCGGGGACTGAAGCTTTAAGCTACCTGAGGCAGGGTAGTCAAAAGATGTCGAAGAAGGCCTTGTTGGCGGGCTTCTTATCCTTATGGCTGCGCAGATGGGTCGTGCCAAGGATCAGCACTGTGGACCGTATTTACCGTAATGTATTGTGGCCAGCGGTCCGTCTGGTATTCAAGAACAGAATTAACCTGTTATCGGCAATGGTATGCCGAATAAATGCAGGTCTACGGATTTCTGGTGAATAACTGATCAATAGTGCTCCTCACAATTTTCCACGGGTAGAGTTACCATTCACCTATCTGATAGGTTGGTTACTACACCATAATTATAATTTGTTGCCACCAGGCCGTGAGGATGAAGCTAGGATTTTTCTCCAAAAATTTAGCAAATCCACGTGGAGAGTTACAACGTTGGCAGATACTCGAGCAGCATTAAATTATTCGCATGGCTGGAATTTCTTCTGCACCAGACCACCAGTTTCGGCTGACTGCCTCGGTGTGCAATTTGAAGATAGAGCAGATAAATCGGCCCTATTGCCGAGATCTGTTTACCGATGGTTAGTGTACATCAGACCCTCTCATCTGATGTACAAGAATGAAGATAACTGTGTATTCGAGCCTTATCTGCCGAGTAGATTCGCTCGTCAGTTTGGATATGACCAACTTCATGTTGGCAATCCTTCCACTAGCTTCTATCATTATGGGAAGCTGATCGACGGAGCATGAGCATGGAGATATTTCGGAGCTGCATGTAATGGCACTAGATTCACCATCTCTACAGCCACTAGTACCACTGAGCTACGTATACTTCATTCGTATGCTCGTTTCTATACATATATCCGCTCTTTTGAAGACAGTTATAGTATGCAAGAAAGTCTTCGGTGGGCTCAAGAAGGAAATATCGAAGAACCTATCAGGATAACCCCAGATATACCAGACAATACTGCCACCATAGATGAGTTTCTGGCAGTAATTCCTAGGGGAGCTTGGGAGGTAGCTGCGGGACCAATAATTATCGGAAAGACCCGCAAACGAAAGCAGAACACAGCTACCGTTTCTCCGGTGAAGTCTCCAGAGAAGAAGAAAAAGTCCACCACCAAAGGGCCTTCCAAACCAAGGACCCACGCTCCAGAAGATGACACTTTGATTGAAGAGGATCATCTTGTCGGTTCTTTCTCAGTCCATCCAGAAGAAGGATCTTCAGTCCCTCCACCAATAGTTGGATCAGGAGCTGTAATATTTTTGTCGCCTGGGCATCTTAGCACCTCACTCCATTTATCTTTACCAACCCAGGCACAGGTTACAGAGGGTGCTGATACTGTATCTACCACTGATCAAGACCACATCCCATCAGACGAACCGGCTCTTGACTTCGAGGATGATGACTGGGATGGTGATTATGACTCATATCTTGAAAAAAATGCACATATTCCAAGTATTACACAAAACCTATGCGGAGTTGTATACCATGATTTTGTATATTAACTTATTTTGTTCGTTTTTTACAGATGTCATAATTGCACCAAAGCCTATGGCTCCTCCTCCTCTAAAAGGGGATATTTATGAGGAAAATGAAGAATCTGCTGATGGGGCTTCTTCTTCTAGCAAAGAGGGTGCTGATGAAAAGGGAGGACAACAACCCGTGGTGGGGTATCAAGAAGCACATCCTGAACTATCCTCTCATGTTGAAGATCAGCACCAGAAAGAGGCTGCAATAGACCCCACTATAGGTGATGATGAACCTGCTGAAGGAGATTCGGTCTTAAATAAAGAATCAGCTATAGAAGATTTTACTGCAACTGACGCAGTGGAGAATCCTACGGAGCCGATAGTTGAAGAAGGTGCTGAACCCAGGGAAATGACAGCATCTTCTACTGTAGCTGCTGATTCTATATCAGTTTTTGATAAGTCAATACTGGAACCTAAACCAGCCCCTGCAATTGTCGTTACATCCACCAATATCACCGCCGCCAGGACTCCAAAAACGGCTGGAGTAACAGATATTGAAGAAATTGCTCCTGAAGTTCTTGGGGACCAAATAACAGCAGTGACAACAACAACTCTTCCTCCGTCTGTTGTTACACCAGTGGCAGCTATAGGCGTTGGAGATACAATCCCTGAAGCTCTTAGGGATAACTTGGCCATGGCAGTAGTGACAGCGACAACTTCGTCTCATCCTGTTGTCGTGCCAACCACATCTGCTCCCGATCTCCAAAGAAGAGATTTATTAGATATTGCCGCCACACCGAGCTCCAGCGTAAAAATGAATCTCCTGGTTGAGATTCATACTGAAACTTTTTATAAAACTCTGGCAACTTTGATAAAGATGGTCCTGAATAAAGGTCTCAGCTATGAGATTTTGAAGACGGCAATGGCTCTGACTATCAAGAATGTTGCCATGTTCAATGATGTTGAGAGAGCTGCCACATTGGAGAAAATTATGGAGGACCATGAGCAGCCGATTGGAGAATATCTCAGGCTATCAAATGAGACTGTTGAAGGCCTCATTCAGGAGGAATATGATGCCTTGACGACTGATTATCTTGTTCAAGAGACTACATATAATACAGCTCTCCATGAACACAGTCTGAAGGTTGCCAAAGAGAAAGCCTTTTTGGCTGGCATAAAACCTGCACTGCATGGTCACAGAGTGGCTTATGATGCTTTGAACATAGATATTCAGAGCAAGAATGACAGAATCCGTGAAGTCGAGGCAGAGCTAGCTTGCTTGAAGGCTGAAAGGGAGAAGATGATCGATTCTCAAAATCTGCACCTCACCCAAAGCTCAATTTTAAAAGAAAAAGCTTTTGGGGCTGAGTCGACCATCAGAAACCTTGATGAAGCCAAGGACAATTTGATAATCACCTTTGCTGAACTTTCCTGTATTTGCACTCCTGAAGCTCGACGTGCAGAGGCTACCAAGAAGGTTATGAGTTCTCGTGGCAGGTGGCTAGAAGAATTAAAGAAGTTGCTCCAAGATGTTTCCACTCCACCTTAAGAGAGTGTTTTGTCATCTTTTTGTCTCATTCATTTTGTAGTGTTTCTACCAGGAATGAATGAAAGATTTGTTTTGTGATCCTATCGTTTATTTGGAATTTAAACAATAGGTAAGAGATAGAAAGCACTTATCAGAGGTAATATGGAAGTGACAAGTCTTTTAAACTCAACGTATTATATCTATCCAGAGGTAATATGAACATGATAGATAATGAAATCTTGTTTTGTGTGAGATAGAAAATACTTATCAGAGGTTATATGAACATTACAAGTTTTCTGAACTCAAAACATTATATCTATCCAGAGGTAATATGGACATGATAGATAATGAAATCTTGTTTTCTGTTTAGAGTGTACAATACTATCAGAGGTAATATGAACATGACAGTACGTAAGAACTCAAAAAAAGTAGATTAATATCTATGCAGAGATCAAATGGATATGATAGATAGGAAAAGAAGGTGGATTTAGTATTTATCCAGAGGTTATGAAAATATGATAAATAATAAATCTAACTTTATATACCAATTGGTAAGATAGGAGATCAAAAAGAGATAAGTAATCAGCTTAACCAAACTTTGGTAGCTGGGGATTAAGAAGACAGATGTCATTGAAGATATATATGAAAGAAATAAATGAACCAATCATGGTTCAAGGGACATTTTCAAATGGCTCGGATTCACCATCAGTTTGAACCATATTGACTGAAAATACTTGTCCAGATTCATCATATGAGGAACGAGACATATCAGTTTCAATGAATTGGACTTCTTCTGAATCCGATGATTGCGAAGAGCTAGAAGAGAATTCTTCCTGTATATCGTCATTAAACATGTGGGACGGATCATATCCCAACCCATGACGAGTCTTTTTGGTAAAACGGATCACCACATAACGGTAGTCGTCTACCCTTGCCTTGATTGAGACCTTGCATAGTCTTCAAATCATATCCCATGTTCTGGATAATCTTGATAGATTGTTGACTATACTTGTCAATTCGGATTCTTCCCTTGTCTTTATCCTTCAGCTCATCTGCCTGAGCAACAGGGATATTTCTAGCCAGGCCAAACACAATTTGGCGCTTGTTTTTCTTATCAGACGGAACCACCAAATAAGATTCTTCGTGACGTCTAAAAGTTATGCAAGCTTGTGATGAAGCGGCCACAGGTAGAAGATAAGGAGAAGATGTTAGGAACCTTTGAGCATAAGGTCCAACATCTACATGAGGAGGAAAAGAATTTTCCTTATGATCGTTGTATAAAGTTTCTTCTGGCTCAATGTCGTCTTTATATTGATGACTTTGATTATCAGAAGATAAAGTCATTCTTTCGATAAACTTGACAGCCATATACTCGAAAAGAAAATCTTCATTGATATCAAAAAGTATAGAATGATCAATATTTACATCATTTACAATTTGACTACTACGCTTCGAATTAATCATCAGTGGACCATTCTCTGTCTTCTGCATAGTTTTGCCAAGATTGACAATCAATGGTGGTTCTGGATCATTCGTACAAGAAGAACGCCCTTTGAATTTGATCATAAAAGGTTGAACTTGGCTTTTAACAGGAATATTTGTTGATTTCTTAGATGAAGTTTGAGTTCTTCCTTTAACCTTGATTATCAAAGGTTGATCATTGACAGATTGGGATTGGATTCGTCCCTTGACTATGATCTTCAAAGGTTGCTCCTCTGGCGAATCTTCATTAATAGACTGATCCTTAGTAGATGATCGATCCTCAGCTATGTCTGATATCTCTTTTATATGCTCTTGTTTATAAAGCCTTGAATCAGAAAAATAGGCTTCGACACCCTTGAAAGGATTGATGTCAGCAAACTCAGTCTTCACAACTCCTTGGGAATCCACATACTTGAAGCATTGGTGGAGAGTTGAAGGCACGATATTATGCTCATGTAACCATGGTCTTCCAAGAAGGATATTGTAAGATACGTCTGAGTTGATAACATAGAAGGTTACTATAGTTCGGAGATCACCAATCTGAATCTGCAGACGAATCTTCCCTAGTGGTTTACTCTTGCCAGAGTTAAAACCGACTATCGTGGTACTAGTGTAAGTCAAATCACTAGTAGGAATCCTCAGGGGTCTTAGCATACTCTGAAGAATTATGCTAATTGAAGACCCAGGATCAATGTAGATCCTGTCAATTTTAGTGGATCCGATATACCCAGTGTAGCACAAAGGTCTGTCATGCTTGTTATGCTTTAACAGCATATCTTCTTGTGTAAAAGTGATGTTGGGTATTGCTTCCATCACACTATGACATTGTGGACATGACACTGGTATATTATCAGGAGTCTTGAGTTGAGCCAAGCATGAATCTGCTTGAAGTAAAGCTTCACTCAAAGTCTCTCTGCTTTCTCTGGAAAGGCGAAGCAACTCAAATATAGATAGTCTAGCCGGAGTATTGGCTAACTGAGCTAGAATGTCAAATTTGTAAGACTTCATCACCACCCCCTGACTGGAAGCAGACTTCAATGGGACGTCGAAGCGTACTGCTTTCTGTTTCCCCTTTTCAACCACAGAAGGTTTAACAGAAACAGGAAAGGTTGGGTTGGTAGTATTTCCACTCCATCTTCTGCTTCTTTGAAGGATCCCTCATAGTCTTTGTGGTCTCTTTTCCAGATCTTGTACTAGCAAAAGTTTCTTCCTCAGACTCAGGAGAAGGAAGTACCATATTACAGGATTTAGTCTTTCTTCCCTTAGCCTTCTTCTTGTGAGGTTTGTTGTGAGGAATTTCAGAACCCAGTCCAACAGTAGATTTTTGATTTAGAATTTGTAAAGGAAGTCGTATTCCTTTATCATAATTCAAACCTTCTGCCTTCTGAAAGTCATAACCTATTTTCTTCATGAGAAGGACAGATTGATGATTGTATAGATGAATGGGCAGTAAACTTTTAGCAAATGGTTCCACAAAAGAGAAGAAATCTCTGTATCCATAGAAGAATGAAGAATAGATGTCTCTGTAGCCACAGGAGGAGAAAGATTCGGGATATGAGGAAAAATCCCTGTCGGAGCTTTTTCATAAGCAGCGAAGACTTGTTGTGCCCAGTATAAAGGAATACTATTCATGGCTAGCCACTGCTGGTAGGTAAGCTTGAGCTTAGTAGGAGGAGCTAGACTTGGAGAACAGATGTTCAGTCCTTTCAGTCTATCTTCTAAAGGAAGGCCATCCAATAGATGATCCAAGTCATCAGAATCTGGAATAACATGAGAAATCATGTTGCAGGTTCTGACTTTCTTACCCTTCTTGGATTTTGAAGTTTTGCCGTCATTTTCTAATTTAGGCACTAAGTCAGGATGTACCCACATAATTTCACCATTCTTTAATGTGAGTGGCAGCAATCCTGTATTTTCTTCTCTGGCAGGCAGGATATTCACGATCTTCATCGTCATCTTCGAAATTGAGATAATTCCATCTGGGACTTACTGTGGAGGAAAATCTCCGAACTGAAGAGAAACCATATTGGTCGCAACCGTATGGTCATCATTGGTTAAAGCAATAGCACCACCATTTATCAGCTCTTGGATTTTCTTTTTCAAGTCATAGCAAGCACTGGTAGGATGATTAATGTATCTATGATAGATACAATATTTGGGATTATCAGTCAGATTCACCTTATTAGGCCTCTTTGGCTCCAGAATCTGAAGTTTACTACTCTTCACCAGACATTGAAATATCCCTGGGATATCACTTTCGTCAAAAGAGTATTCTTCCTTTGACCTGGAAGATTCTTGATTGTTCGGCATCGTTTTGTTCTTGGAAAGATTGACCATAAGAGTATCTTTTCCCTTCACATTATGATTGCCAGGATTATTACTAGGATTACTTTTCTTCCCTTTATCTTCTGAAGCAAAAATTATTCCATGCTCTCGAGCCAACCTACCATTGGTCTCGGCAGAAACTGCTGCTATGATAAACGAAGACTAATCTGAGAATTGGGAACCCGTGAAAACAGCGATGGATGGTCGCAGATTCATCTTGCATGTATCAATCAACGCTGAATCTGGCATACCAGGAGGCATCTTTAAAGTAGCCTGTCAGAAACGTTCGATGATCATCCGAGTATCTTCTTTCTCCTTTTGTTTGATTTCTATCAAGGAAGACATGTTCATGTCTATACCTCCTTCATAGAAATGGAAGAGAAATATTGCCTTGAATTCGTCAAAAGACGAAATAGAATTATCGGGTAAACTACGATACCAGTCATAAGCTGAACCCGTCAGGCACCCGATGAACACTCGAGTGAGAAGAGCATCATTTTTCTGCAACTGTACAGTCATAATATCAAAGTAATTGATATATTGACTGGGAGATGCTTTTCCATCGAACAAAACCATAGATTGTGGCTTGAATTTCGGTGGAAAGGGTACATCATTCCAATAAGGAGGATAAGGTTGCTTGATCCCTAACCTCTGGAGCTGATCTTTGTGCTTCAAAACTTCAAACTGTGCTTTGAGCTCACACACTGCTTGGATGGCTTTACTGATTTGGGGAAGCACATTTGATTGAATAGTTGTTGGATGTACCGTAACCCCCACTGGAGGTGGTATATCTTCAGAAATGATGGGATCTGGAGATACAGAATTTTGATTAGCAGTATGCTCTTGAATATTCAAAGGTATTTCAGCCCCTTGACTATCTTGAGTTTGTGCTGCTACTGGTACTGGTGTTATTACCGTCGGCTGAGCAGTTTGCTGATTCAAAATTATCTGATACATGCTTTGTACCATGTTAAGCATATCTTTCAGTGATTGCTCAACGGCAGTGAGACGTTGTTCTGTATTAGCAGATGACGTCTCTGGTTCATCTCCAGCAGCATAGGATTCAACCTCTCTTGAAGATATAGAAGGATCAGTATAGGAGTATGAATCGATACTGTCAGTCTCGGACTCAAATGATTGAGTACCCCCAGCTTCTGAATCAGAAGTCTGCATTTGTCTTTGTCTTCTTGATCGAGTGTTCTGATATACTCCTTCAAAAGAATCAAAAAGTCTGTTAAACTGTTACTGACCTGGGGTTTGGGATGTATTTCGTCTCGGACGTCGTCCTCTGTTAGTATGAGATGCCATGTTTACTGACGCATATGACAACTCATGTTCTTGGTCTTCAGTTTGTTGTTGAGACACATTAAAACTCAATCGATCAAAAACTGACCGTTTTGAAACCGAACAACAACAACTGATCACAACCTGGTGATAATCACAATGATGTTTTTCTTGGGAAAATGTCACCGGAGATTGTCTATTCTTACGCTTTTGCATTAGCAATTCACGTAAGTCAGAAGGAGTGGAGGGAGTAGTCTTCTTTATTACATTTGGGGTAGAAAAACATTTAGTTCCCTGTGTATATAGAAGATTACTGGCTGCATTCGCAGAACCAAATTGTACATTTCTACGCGTTTGGAGTTGTGTGCGTAAATCTTGAGATTTTTTAGCACGAAGGACTCCATTTTCATTGCGTAAAATTTGTAGATTTGGTACTTTGCGTAGAGCAGTATAGGAAGGCTGTTGGTGTAGAACTGAAGTTTTACCAACATGATTTTTACGCTGCACACGTTTAGGTATATTCATATTAGATGTGCAAACATCGTTGTAAATTTTATCTACACTGTCACAGACAGGAGACTTACCTTTACGCGTAAAACGTAAAAATTGATTTTCTACCACGTCGCAGACGGAAGATTTTGTTTTACGCAAGGAGCGTAATTTGTGTGTGTCTACCACGTCACAGATGGGAGACTTATTTTTACACTCAGAAGCATTAGAATCTGCCACATTACAAATGGGAGACTCATCTTTATGTATTGAGCGTAAAAGTTAGTTTTTACCCACTGAGCGTAAAACCTGGTTCTTACGCAATGGGCGTGAACCCTGATTATCTTCACCGTTACAAACGAAAGATAAATCGTCACACTTTGAGTACAACTCTGAAGTAAGGACTGTCTCGTTACGAACGGGAGCCTCTACGACAGGAATGGGAAGAATTCCCTTGCCACTAGCGGCAACAGAGAGATCAGAAGCTATATTGGATTTAGGAATCCAAACTTTTCGTACTTTATGAGATTTTTGAACATTGGAGTAGCGAGAACCACCCCCAGTTCGGAGCATTTCTTCATAGGCAGTCTGGTCGAACTGTACAACCAGAGTCTTCTTGGTCGAACCGACCGAAACATCATCATATTGAGCAATTGCCTTCTCGTCAAAAGAGAAGGTCGTCTCCAGCAGAGTCGCCATTTTTGTTTCACTTAACAAAATGCCTGGAAGTCGGATTTTGAAAATAAAATGAAGAAGAAGTACAAGAAGTAAAAATTTGATTCTGGGAAAGTATTGCTATGGAAGTCTGATCTGTAAATGATCACTTTGTTCCTTGGACCATATAATGATGATGAAGATCGCTGCTTGAAGTTGAACAACCGGAAGAACTAAGTCACCAGAAAGGTATCGACGCACTTGGGCACTGATGGCGAGGCCGAATGCTTTCCTGCTTTGCTTCACTCTGTTCTGAAAGAAAGGTTGAAGAAGAATGCTCTCAAAATCTCTAAGTTCTGATCTCTGTATTCTCTCATGTCTCTGTGTGTGTTCTTGAGAAAAAATCAGTCCATTTATAGGCTTGGGCTCCTGTGCGTAAAAACTCAGCAAAAGTTTCGTTTTACGCCAACAACCGCTACCCACGACCAAAGTCATCTTCTGTATGTGTTGACACGTGTCCCATTATTTCATTAAGAATAGGATGCACGTACACACGTTCTTTTAGAAGAATGGTATGAAAGCCACGTAGGCAAACCACGTTCCAAACTGGTGGAGGAGAATAGGGCGTAAAAATAGCCCTAATGTATTCTGAGCGTAAAGCAGTAGATTAGGCGTAAAATAGCCCTGGCATAGACTTCTCGCGTAAAGTGGTAGTCAAATAACCTTGAGCGTAAAAGTAACTCAAATAGACTTTACGCACACGTCAACTGTTGAGCGTAAAGGCTCGTATAATCTTCGTGCGTAAAAGAAGCCATAGTGTGAGCGTAAAGTAGCTCAATCCACACACTAAACGACAACATTGGTCTCTGTGTAAAAACAAATCCCTTTGAATTCAGTGATATATGCCATCATTACTATCTCCACGTCAGAGTTTGTATTAAATGCGAGACTTGACAGCTTTGTCCAGCGTGAGAGTGGCTGCTCTGTCCTTGGCGTAAAAATCATGGGTATAGACCCGAGCGTAAAATGATCTGCCTGCTTTAGGCGTAAAGTGATTAACCCTGTCTTGGGCATAAAGTATTTAGCCTCTCTGCGACGTAAAGTAGGTCAATTGGAGTGGAATGATCGATCACTTTGACCCTTCCTTTGAAGCACTTTTTACGCTCCTACAGTCCGTCAGATTCTTGCTGACGAAGATAGGCTTTGGAGAGGACTCATCACCAAGATCGACTTGTACAACCTCATCCTCGATGGGAGGCTCTCTTTGTTCGAACCGCTTCTCCCATTGCGTATCTAGTTGTTGTGCCCACGGCTCTAACTCAAGAAGTTCAGGAATGTCTTCATCTTCTTCGTAGGCGTCAGTAAATGCCATATTGATGGACCAGACTTGCCTGAGCATGTCCCCGATGCTGACATCCGAATCGAAAGTGGGTGATCCGGTTGAGTGTGAGTGCCAGTCGTATTCCTCGTCTGAGCTTTCAGGGGTCGTTGCCGGTGTAACATAACCTAGCCCACATCTGGTTTTGTTGTAATAGTCTCGTAGTTTACCAGCCGGGACCAACAATTATAAGGGTAACCGCCGTCTAGTGCCGTAGTTTAAGCCTGGTGTAGTTTCCAGATCATACCCTTATTTTTGCATGAGGTACTTGGACTGGAAACTATACAGATAAAGGGGCAATCTTCCGATGTCGAGATAATTCAAAGATAGCCCTTTATTGATGAAGTAAGGTACCTTTTCTAGTGGGATTACATCATCTGCGGATGGAATATCGGTGTGAGAAACCACATACTTGGCCAGCTCTGGCTCTTCTTCAGCTACCTCCTGTGTAAATAAAGACTGAGAGGATGACTTAGGCAGCTTAATCATCAGGGGCTCCATGGGTAGAGCAAAATGTGGATTTGTTGGCGTACTAGCTACCCACAATTTGGTGCTCGGTGCTGGGCGGGGAGTTGTTGGCTGGCTAGCAGTCCCCGGCTTAGCGCTCGGCTGCGGATTCATTTTGGGAAGACAATCGTCATCGGTTTAACAGAGGGATTGAGCTTCTCTATTTGTTGCTGGCTAGCTCTAGGCAACCTAATTGTTAGTGGTCTTGGCGCTTGGCCAGACTTTGGCAGTCGGATTATCATTTGTTCCTCCTGTGCAGAGAGGCTAATTGCGTCCTTATGCAGAGTGGTTATAAGGGGCACAGTTATGCCCGGTTTGCGGGCTTGAAGGTGGATTGTCAGAGGTTCTTCTGATCCAGTTGCTGCCTCAGTTTGAGCTTGAGTATCTCCTTCGGCAAGATACTTTTTCGACTTCTCGTACAAGCATGAATCTGAGTAGTAGGATTCGACCCCTTTGAAGGGATCAATGTCAGCAAATTTTGTCCTCACGAAGCTGTGCTTATCGACGTACTTGAAGCACTGGTGCAGTGTGGAGGGCACGATCACGTAATCGTGTATCTAAGGACGTCCCAGGAGAATGTTGTAGGAAGTGTCTGCATCTATGACATAGCAGGTCACTTCTGACTGAAGGTCGCCGATTTGGCACTTCAAGCGAATCTTTCCGATCGGATAGCTTCTGCCTGAATTGAAACCGTTGATGGCGGTGATTGTCGGCGTCAGACGATGCATTGGGATGCGCAGATGGTGTAGTAGGCTCTTCGGAATGATGCTTATGGAATAACCGGGATCAATATGCATCCGGTCCACCTTGACATCGCCAATGTACCCAGTATAATACAGAGGGCGATCATGCAGGTTGGTCTTGATAAGCATATCCTGTGGAGTGAAGACGGTGTTGGGTATTGCGCCTGTGCCAGCGCTGTCCTGGAGATCTGTAGGCGGGCTTTCCCCAGTGAAATTGGACTAGGCCAGATATGCGTCAGCATTCTGGAGCTGTAACACCCAGTTTTACAGATGAGGGTATTTTTGAAATTTTGTATTTAATTGAATTTAATATTTGGAATTTAATATATTATTAAGAATGGTGTGATTTTAATATTATTTAATTGATTGCCATGTATTGTGATTAGCCTAACTTGGTTTGGACCCAACCTAGATTAGTCATAGATAGTCTCAGCTAACCGTGGTTAGTGATTATTAGCATTAATTATATTTATTAGAATTAATATGATTTTTAGTGATTTTTAGTGGAATTGATTTTTGGCCTATAGTTGACTTTGACTAGTGTTGACTAGAAGACTAACCTAGTAACTAACCTAGGTTAAGACCCCTTGGTTAGGTTAAGTAAACTTGGTTTGACCTAGTTTAGTGAAGTTTAAGTCATTGGAACTTGTTTGGAGAGATTTGGAGTTGATTTGACAAATATGGCTTATGACTTCATAAGTCATGATTAATGACTTGACTTATAGCCCATAGGCCCACACCATGAACCAAACCTAGCCCTAATCAGCCCATGGCAGCCATTAGTGATCCCTTCCCCCTATTTAATCCCCTCCTAGAATTTAGGGCTAGCCTCCATTGGGATTTGTGCAAGTTTTGGAAGAGGTGAGCCTCCATCTTTCTAAAATCATAGGAAATCCATTTCAACTCCTTTTTCCTTCAAATCAATTGCATTAGGACCTAATTCTTCTGTTCTTTCTGGTTGTGTAAGAATATTTCAGAGTAGGATCAATTTATGAGAGTTTTTGAGGCTTGGAGAACCATTCCATTTGAGGCTTTTGTGAGCTTTGCACATCAATAGGTATAATCTATTCTAACCCATGAAATTTTTGTTTAATTTCATTTCTAGGATGCCCTAGCCCTAACCTAACTGTAGGAATAGGAATCCCCAGAATTTCGTATCCTTTCGTGTCCTTTTTGGACACGTATCAGTATTGTATAGAACGTGTTTGTTGAAATGCTTGTGAGAATTAAATATTATTATTTTCAAAAACTAATTAGACAAGGTTGTAGCCCTATGCATGTGCTTTAGATTTTGTGAGGACTGAGTCGACTTTCGTGCCGTGTCCGTGTCCAAAACGGATACGAACTCGCAGCACAAGACAGTGTCTTGATGCCCTGCTGCTCGACACTGAGTTCTACCTACACAGGACACGTGGACACGAGATTTTTGAGGTGAATGTTAGGGAAATGTCTGACATTAACCTCCCAAAGTTTGGGATTGAATGGTTCAGTATTCGAGGAGTTCTTCCGCTCGTACTGGTCGTACACACACACACACGCACAGGAACGGCCACTGATACGCGTTCCAAACTTTGGACACGAGTCACTTGGACACGTTTCAGGCACTTGAGTGTGTAGCCTTACTCTGGGTGAACACAGGGACACGTGCACGAGGACACTGGTGTCGTGTGTCATGTCCTGAGTCGACCGACACCCGTGCACGATGATTGTTCTGTGTTGCACAGTTTTGTGCACTGTTTTGTATTTTAAATTCGTATGGACACGTTTGTGTCCACTTTGTGGACACAAACCACTTGTGTAATATGTACACAGCATGTAAATGCTTTACCAACCTTAAAATTTATGTTTTAATTTAAATTCACTGTTTAATTCCTAATTCCCTATTTTTCTCTGAACTTAGTATCAGCCTATTTTCTGAAACCTGCCCAGTTTTCTAAATCTGATTTTTGCAGACATTTTATCCTATTAAACATTGTTAATTACTTGTAATTAAGGCTCATATAGGTGCACCTATGTGTTTCCTATGTGTGTGTCGAAATTGGATGGATTTGGATGAGTTTTGGGGCTCAATTCTGAGAATTTCGATCAGGGTCCTGATTGGACTGTTTTAACTGGTTTGGGTTCTTTTATGAGATGTAAACCGAGTCCAACTGTTTTAATCTGAGTTTATATCTGGGTATTATGTGAGAACTATTTAGATTCAATGTTAGGAATCTAATAATGATATGTTAGCTATGGGTTTTATGGGAACCTGACAATGTGAAATCCTGAGATTCAGGTAGAGGTTTACTGTAACCTGAGATAGTTCAGGAATTTGGTGGGTGATTTGGATTGAATAGGTTAGGGCTGTACACAGGTCTTGACTGAATCCTTCCTAGAAATTTACCTGACTACAGTGTGCACTAAGCCCACACACACACACACAAACTGAGATTTGTTTGAATTTAAAACTGATTTTTCCCTGTTTAAATTATCATGTAATAATGCAAATACATATGTATTAGTTGCTGCAATGTGGGTTATGTTTGATGTAGGAAAAATTGGATTTTAAATTCCTTTGGGACTGAAACCACCTAAATTTCATACATGTGTGTTTTGGTTTGAAATATTGGGTTTGACCGATATACAAACTGGCATTGGGCTGTGATTCATGGGATTTTGAGATCTAGAATGTGTATTGAACTGTGTTATACAAACTGATATGCTACACACATGGGCCAAACTGACATTCCATACACACACATGTAATTTAGAATAGTTATACACATATTTCACAATTCCTGAACACTGTCACGCATTCATTACTGATTCTTACATTTGCACTACACTGATAAGATGAACACACACATTACCTGAAACCCATTCACTATTTTTCCTTCACATGTATACTATACACTCACACATTTAAATTCTTATTTTCCTATACACACTGTTAACTGGAACCATGATTTAAATTCATGACACACACAAACACATGTACCCTGTCTCCTAACTGTCCATCTCCCATACACATTCATTTCTGTTAACATTTTACTGTTCCTGTCTTGGGTTCCTGGGTTAATGGCATCCTAATGATGCCCAAATGATTGATTAGTTACTGTTAAGTAGTAGTCCTTGGGTTATAAGAGTAGTTGGTGTTAGCAGTAGCAGCCTTGGCTTGGGCTTGGCTTGCGTTTGCAGCAGCTAACAGCAGTAGCAGCACTTGCATTGCAGCTACAGCAGGCAAGCAGAGCAGTGGCTTGGGGCTGCCAGGCCAATGTGTGGCCTGGCCTTGCATAGCTCAGGTGGGCTTGGTGCCACACTAGGTAATAGGGTGTGGGTTGAGCCATGGAGTGTGTTGGGCAAGGCTATAGGCCTTTAGCCTTGTATCACTCATTGAGTAGGTATGAGGATATGGGTCTAGATTTTAGTTTCAGAAGAAGGTTAGTCCAGTTAGGATTTAGAGAGAGTATCATGAGGGTATTAATGTGAGGGTGTATGTGTTGTATATATGTCTAAGGTTATGGATAGTTGTATATAGGTATATATGGTGTAATGCATATATATTATATTATATATAGTGCCATGTAGGCTAGTTAGCTATATGAGATATAGTTATATATATGGTACTTATATGATATATAGGTTAGGCCTATACATATGTTATGTTATGAAAGGAAATATATGTATATACATATGTGTGATAGGTTAGTGGATTTTATATAAGCTATGCATATATGTATGTACTATATTATGAGAGATACCTTAGCCTTGGGTTGGTATGCACATTGCTATAGGATATGGTATCCTAGTGCACTAGCCTATGAGTTAGTTGAGTTAGATATAGAGTTTAACATAGATAGACTAGTTGACCATTGGCTTAGATTAACTTGTTGATTTATTTTGACTAGAGTTGACCCAAAATCAACATTGAGTCTAAGGGTGACCAATTGATCTAGTTTGACTAGTGTGGTTGACTTGGGTTGACCCAGAGTTGACCAAGTATGACTTGGACCTAGTTTGACCTAGACAGTTGATCAGGTTTGACTTAGAGTTGACTTTGATATAGTTTGACCTAGAAATCATGTAGTTTGCATTGTAGCTTTCAATTCTCTTGTATTTTATATATCATGACTCATATTACTCTGTTTAGGACATTGTGACTCTGGTGCAGGCATCTGATATTATACTACTCTTTTCAGAGTAGCAGGCGAGTACATTCTCTGATAGTTCTTCCATTTACTTGTCAATTACTGTACTTCAGTTCTAGATAGTTTTATGTGATTCTTACAACACGTATGGATATTCTTGATTCATGTATGTGACACACATACCATCTGTCTGGCCTCTATTTTCTGGAACCACTACTGGCATCATCTTCTGGAACCACTACTGGCATCACCTACTGGAATCACCCTAGAATCTTTTGCTGGTATCATTATGTTTGGCTGGACTCATCCCGATTTCTCGTGTCGTTTTCTGGATTCATTTGTACTTGCTGGGCGGGGAAATATTGGAATAGGCATGTGAACATACCCAAATACTGGAACCACTCCCTTGGAATTATACTGGAATGATAGCCATCTCACACCCGGCCAGGTGTGCGATGTGCCGTATTACCTACAGCCGTTTATATATCGATCCCGATATTTTAAAACACACTGCTAGAGTATAGGCTGGACTCACCCTGGAATCATTGATCACTATAACTGGAATCATCCCTTACTGGATTCATCTTGTATTAGATTCATCCCGTACTGGATTTACATAGGTTTTATACTGGTTTACATTTTCTGTCTGGACTTTATATCATATTACCCTGGTTCAGCTAGTTCTATTTTTACAGTCTTTATTGCTATGATTCTTCTCTTGTTTAGCATTTACTTTCCTTGCACTTTATCTCTCTTTCTTACCATCACCTGAATATAAACTGCCATATTTCATCAATAAAACTGTTTATAACTGCTTTATAGTTCTCTGTCATTTAATTGGGATTCTTGATGAGTTGTACTCGTTTCTGTCCTGACTGGACCTGTTGAAATTTTACAGATGATTGTCCTGAGGATACATGCCCTACATATTATGGACCCGGAGACGGGATGACTACCTTTGGCCCCGACTCTCAGGAGTGATCGGGATTTAGTTTAGTAGACTAGTATCTATTTTTATGTTGATCTTGTTATAGAAGTTTTGAGACTTGTGTAGTACTTAAGATTTGTTGAGAGTTGTTATTATTTTAGTAGTTGTTCTTCTATTCTTAGTTTAATTCTTCTGTGTTTATCTTATCGTGCTTAGACTGTGATTGAGTTCAATATCTTATACTTGTCCTCCGTTCGGAGTTGATCATGATGAGTACTTTATATATTGCGTGAGTTGCTGGTTAGATAGTAACCTAAGACAGCGCTCTACCGCCGACACTGCGGCGTAGGCTGGGCGTCGTTACGTACTTGTACCCTCACAGTGGGTGTGGGTACAGTAGCCGTTTTTAGTGGTGGCCCATGCAGGTCGAGAGTCGCATTAGAGCGATATCGTGGTAGGACGATGACTTAGTTGTACCGCTGCGAGCCTGCGATAGGATTGAGAGATAGGCTTTAACGGAGAGGTACTCAATCACAGTTAGGAAGATTCTGCTTCAATTCATGCCATCTACATATCTTACTGATTTGTCTTCTTTGCAATAAACTGTCCTCCTTTGATTTATCGATTCCTGCTCAGTATTGACTTCCTTTTCGATCTGTCTTCAGGATGGTGGAGACACGATCATATCGCTCTGGTACAGTAGCCGCTGGAGAGGGGTCTGCCACCTCTCGTCCATTGCAGGAGCCTGTTGAGACTGTAGCACCTTTTGTTCTTGATCAGACAGGAGCTGCTGTAGCCATTGGAGGTATGCCTCCACTTGTTCAGAGGACGACCCCACTCATTCCTGAGACGTTTCAGCAGCAGCATCAGCAGCCACCTGCAGGGACAGTTAACGCCGTTCAGCTGTTAGCTTTCTTCAGGCAGTACATGGAGGGTCAGCAGACCCAGCAGCAGAGGAACACGACAGAGCTCAGCAGAGGCATTGAGCTGGCAGTGACGGCAGTGGAGAGAGTCGTAGCTCAGCCAGCGGCAGCCCCGCAGCCGTACCAGCCACGGGAGAAGGGCATCCAGGACTTCCAGAAGATGCACCCGAGAGACTTTCGAGGGACAGAGGGGATCCTGTATGCCGATGAGTGGATCAAGCATATGGAGGAGATCTTCAGGTTGGCTGAGATCCCGACGAGGCTCCAGATAGAGGCAGCGGCCAGTATGATGCAGGATCTGGCCCGTACATGGTACCAGACCGACCCGAGCGTTGGCACAGCAGGACAGACTTGGGCAGTATTCAAGAAGCTGTTCAAGGAGAAGTTCTTTCCAGACGCAGCACTGGGAGCCCTCGAGACCCAGTTTGAGGCCCTAGTTCAGGGGACCCAGTCCGTGGAGGAGTACGCAGGAGAGTTCTGCCGCCTGAGCAGATTTATGGAGGATTTGTCGGAGACGACGAAGGCCCGGAGGTTCCGGAAGGGCTTGGTAAAGGAGGTCAAGTCCTACACCAAGAACGCCCGCAGCGCTACATTTGAGAAGATCCTAGTGGACGCACTAACTGCAGAGGATGATCTTGAGCTTAGGCTCAAGAGGGGGCGAGACTCCCAGGGTGGTAGCAGCAGCGAGGGTCAGGCCAAGAGGCCCCATGTGCAGGCTCAGCAGGCACAGGCACCAATGAGAGTGCAGCAGGCACAGTATCAGCATAGAGGACAGGACCGCGAGGTGCCGACTTGTGCCTACTGCAGGAAGGCAGGGCATGTTTGGGAGTCTTGTAGGAGGAGGCTGAAGGTTTGTCTATTTTGTGGGTCTGGTGCTCACAAGATGATAGATTGTCCCGCTGCACCTCCTTATGAGGGAGCTAGGCCACCTGTAGCTCAGCACCAGAGGGGTAGAGCTTTTGCGATGGCGGTCGAGGAGACCGACGCTGCAGGTGATGGGTTAGCAGGTTTGTCCTTCTCATTCTTCCTTCCCACTTTTCTGTGTGATTCCCTTAGTACCTGCCAGGATATTGTTTATGATTGCTAGATAGTGTAGCTACCCTGTACGAGACTGTGGAATCACGACCAGTAAGATTTTGTTTGCATGTTTATCTCTTAACCTTGATTGTTTGGGTTTGACCTA
Source organism: Iris pallida (assembly GCA_029216955.1). Lineage (NCBI taxonomy): Eukaryota > Viridiplantae > Streptophyta > Magnoliopsida > Asparagales > Iridaceae > Iris > Iris pallida. Next base: position 1,507,505 of record JANAVB010031220.1, read on the forward strand.
GAAGGGTGCGATCATTTTAATTTCGAGGACAAAATTTTTCTAAGGGGGGTAGGATTGTAACACCCAGTTTTCCAGATGAGGGTATTTTTGAAATTTTGTATTTAATTGAATTTAATATTTGGAATTTAATATATTATTAAGAATGGTATAATTTTAATATTATTTAATTGATTGCCATGTATTGTGATTAGCCTAACTTGGTTTGGACCCAACCTAGATTAGTCATAGATAGTCTCAGCTAACCATGGTTAGTGATTATTAGCATTAATTATATTTATTAGAATTAATATGATTTTTAGTGATTTTTAGTGGAATTGATTTTTGGCCTATAGTTGACTTTGACTAGTGTTGACTAGAAGACTAACCTAGTGACTAACCTAGGTTAAGACCCCTTGGTTAGGTTAAGTAAACTTGGTTTGACCTAATTTAGTGAAGTTTAAGTCATTGGAACTTGTTCGGAGAGATTTGGAGTTGATTTGACAAATATGGCTTATGACTTCATAAGTCATGATTAATGACTTGACTTATAGCCCATAGGCCCACACCATGAACCAAACCTAGCCCTAATCAGCCCATGGCAGCCATTAGTGATCCCTTCCCCCTATTTAATCCCCTTCTAGAATTTAGGGCTAGCCTCCATTGGGATTTGTGCAAGTTTTGGAAGAGGTGAGCCTCCATCTTTCTAAAATCATAGGAAATCCATTTCAACTCCTTTTTCCTTCAAATCAATTGCATTAGGACCTAATTCTTCTGTTTTTCTGTTTGTGTAAGAATATTTCAGAGTAGGATCAATTTGTGGGAGTTTTTGAGGCTTGGAGAACCATTCCATTTGAGGCTTTTGTGAGCTTTGCACATCAATAGGTATAATCTATTCTAACCCATGAAATTTCTATTTAATTTCATTTCTAGGATGCCCTAGCCCTAACCTAACTGTAGGAATAGGAATCCCCAGAATTTCGTGTCCTTTCGTGTCCTTTTTGGACACGTATCAGTGTTGTATAGAACGTGTTTGTTGAAATGCTTGTGAGAATTAAATATTGTTATTTTCAAAAACTAATTAGACAAGGTTGTAGCCCTATGCATGTGCTTTAGATTTCGTAAGGACTGAGTCGACTTTCGTGTCGTGTCCGTGTCCAAAACGGACACGAACTCGCAGCACGAGACAGTGTCTCGATGCCCTGCTGCTCGATACTGAGTTCTACCTACACAGGACACGTGGACACGAGATTTTTGAGGTGAATGTTAGGGCAATGTCTGACATTAAGCTCCTAAAGTTTGGGATTGAATGGTTCAGTATTCGAGGAGTTCTTCCTCTCGTACTGGTCGCACACACACACACGCACAGGAACGGCCACTGATACGCGTTCCAAACTTTGGACACGAGTCACTTGGACACGTTTCAGGCACTTGAGTGTGTAGCCCTACTCTGGGCGAACACAGGGACATGTGCACGAGGACACTGGTGTCATGTGTCGTGTCCTGAGTCGACCGACACCCGTGCACGATGATTGTTCTGTGTTGCACAGTTTTGTGCATTGTTTTGTATTTTAAATTCGTATGGACACGTTTGTGTCCACTTTGTGGACACAAACCACTTGTGTAATATGTACACAGCATGTAAATGCTTTACCAACCTTAAAATTTATGTTTTAATTTAAATTTACTGTTTAATTCCTAATTCCCTATTTTTCTCTGAACTTAGTATCAGCCTATTTTCTGAAACCTGCCCAGTTTTCTAAATCCGATTTTTGCAGACATTTTATCCTATTAAACATTGTTAATTACTTGTAATTAAGGCTCATATAGGTGCACCTATGTGTTTCCTATGTGTGTGTCAAAATTAGATGGATTTGGATGAGTTTTGGGGCTCAATTCTGAGAATTTCGATTAGGGTCCTGATTGGACTGTTTTAACTGGTTTGGGTTCTTTTATGAGATGTAAACCGAGTCCAACTGTTTTAATCTGAGTTTATATCTGGGTATTATGTGAGAACTATTTAGATTCAATGTTAGGAATCTGATAATGATATGTTAGCTATGGGTTTTATGGGAACCTGACAATGTGAAATCCTGAGATTCAGGTAGAGGTTTACTGTAACCTGAGATAGTTCAGGAATTTGGTGGGTGATTTGGATTGAATAGGTTAGGGCTGTACACAGGTCTTGACTGAATCCTTCCTAGAAATTTACCTGACTACAGTATGCATTAAGCCCACACACACACACAAACTGAGATTTGTTTGAATTTAAAACTGATTTTTCCATGTTTAAATTATCATGTAATAATGCAAATACATATGTATTAGTTGCTGCAATATGGGTTATGTTTGATGTAGGAAAAATTGGATTTTAAATTCCTTTGGGACTAAAACCACCTAAATTTCATACATGTGTGTTTTGGTTTGAAATATTGGGTTTGACTGATATACAAACTGGCATTGGGCTGTGATTCATGGGATTTTGAGATCTAGAATGTGTATTGAACTGTGTTATACAAACTGATATGCTACACACATGGGCCAAACTGACATTCCATACACACACATGTAATTTAGAATAGTTATACACATATTTCACAATTCCTGAACACTGTCATGCATTTATTACTGATTCTTACATTTGCACTACACTGATAAGATGAACACACACATTACCTGAAACCCATTCACTGTTTTTCCTTCACATGTATACTATACACTCACACATTTAAAGTCCTATTTTCCTACACACACTGTTAACTGGAACCATGATTTAAATTCATGACACACACAAACACATGTACCCTGTCTCCTAACTATCCATCTCCCATACACATTCATTTCTGTTAACATTTCACTGTTCCAGTCTTGGGTTTCTGGGTTGATGGCATCCTGATGATGCCCAAATGATTGATTAGTTACTGTTAAGTAGTAGTCCTTGGGTTATGAGAGTAGTTGGTGTTAGCAGTAGCAGCCTTGGCTTGGGCTTGGCTTGCGTTTGCAGCAGCTAACAGCAGTAGCAGCACTTGCATTGCAGCTGCAGCAGGCAAGCAGAGCAGTGGCTTGGGGCTGCCAGGCCAATGTGTGGCCTGGCCTTGCATAGCTCAGGTGGGCTTGGTGCCACACTAGGTAATAGGGTGTGGGTTGAGCCAGGGAGTGTGTTGGGCAAGGCTATAGGCCTTTAGCCTTGTATCACTCATTGAGTAGGTATGAGGATATTGGTCTAGATTTTAGTTTCAGAAGAAGGTTAGTCCAGTTAGGATTTAGAGAGAGTATCATGAGGGTATTGATGTGAGGGTGTATGTGTTGTATATATGTCTAAGGTTATGGATAGTTGTATATAGGTATATATGGTGTAATGCATATATATTGTATTATATATAGTGCCATGTAGGCTAGTTAGCTATATGAGATATAGTTATATATATGGTACTTATATGATATATAGGTTAGGCCTATACATATGTTATGTTATGAGAGGGTATATATGTATATACAAATGTGTGATAGGTTAGTGGATTTTATATAAGCTATGCATATATGTATGTACTATATTATGAGAGATACCTTAGCCTTGGGTTGGGATGCACATTGCTATAGGATATGGTATCCTAGTGCACTAGCCTATGAGTTAGTTGAGTTAGATAGAGTTTAACTTAGATAGACTAGTTGACCATTGGCTTAGATTGACTTGTTGATCTATTTTGACTAGAGTTGACCCAAAATCAACATTGAGTCTAAGGGTGACCAATTGATCTAGTTTGACTAGTGTGGTTGACTTGGGTTGACCCAGAGTTGACCAAGTATGACTTGGACCTAGTTTGACCTAGACAGTTGACCAGGTTTGACTTAGTGTTGACTTTGACCTAGTTTGACCTAGAAATCATGTAGTTTGCATTGTAGCTTTCAATTCTCTTGTATTTTATATATCATGACTCATATTACTCTGTTTAGGACATTGTGACTCTGGTGCAGGCATCTGATATTATACTACTCTTTTCAGAGTAGCAGGCGAGTACATTCTCTGATAGTTCTTCCATTTACTTGTCAATTACTGTACTTCAGTTCTAGATAGTTTTATATGATTCTTACAACACGTATGGATATTTTGGATTCATGTATGCGACACACATACCATCTGTCTGGCCTCTATTTTCTGGAACCACTACTGGCATCATCTTCTGTAACCACTACTGGCATCACCTACTGGAATCACCCTGGAATCTTTTGCTGGTATCATTATGTTTGGCTTGACTCATCCCGATTTCTCGTGTCGTTTTCTGGATTCACTTGTACTTGCTGGGCGGGGAAATATTGGAATAGGCATGTGAACATACCCAAATACTGGAACCACTCCCTTGGAATTATACTGGAATGATAGCCATCTCACACCCGGCCCGGTGTGCGATGTACCGTATTACCTACAGCCGTTCACATGTCGATCCCGATATTTTAAAACACACTGCTAGAGTATAGGCTGGACTCACCCTGGAATCATTGATCACTATAACTGGAATCGTCCCTTACTGGATTCATCTTGTATTAGATTCATCTTGTACTGGATTTACATAGGTTTTACACTGGTTTACATTTTCTGTCTGGACTTTATATCATATTACCCTGGTTTAGCTAGTTCTATTTTTACAGTCTTCATTGCTATGATTCTTCTCTTGTTTAGCATTTACTTTCCTTGCACTTTATCTCTCTTTCATACCATCACCTGAATATAAACTGTCATATTTCATCAATAAAACTGTTTATAACTGCTTTATAGTTCTCTGTCATTTAATTGGAATTCTTGATGAGTTGTACTCGTTCCTGTCCTGACTGGACCTGTTGAAATTTTACAGATGATTACCCTGAGGATACATGCCCTACATATTATGGACCCGAAGACGGGATGACTACCTTTGGCCCCGACTCTCAGGAGTGATCGGGATTTAGTTTAGTAGACTAGTATCTGTTTTCATGTTGATCTTGTTATAGAAGTTTTGAGACTTGTGTAGTACTTAAGATTTGTTGAGAGTTGTTATTATTTTAGTAGTTGTTCTTCTATTCTTAGTTTAATTCTTCTATGTTTATCTTATCGTGCTTAGACTGTGATTGAGTTCAATATCTTATACTTGTCCTCCGTTCGGAGTTGATCATGATGAGTACTTTATATATTGCGTGAGTTGCTGGTTAGATAGTAACCTAGGACAGCGCTCTACCGCCGACACTGCGGCGTAGGCTGGGCATCGTTATGTACTTGTACCCTCACAGTGGGTGCGGGTCGTGACAGGAGCGCCTCGTTCAGTGCGACGCGAACATCTTTGGAGATCCTCAGGAGCTCGTATAGCGACAATTTGGCCGGTGTGTTAGCCAATTGCGCCAAGATGTCGAAGTTGTAGGGCCTCTCCAGCCCATGAGGCGTCTCTCTTCGGAGCGGTTTGTCAAAGCAAGTCTCCTTCGGCCTAGGCTTGTCGGTCGTCGAAGGCTGCGAAGGTCCTGGAGCATCAGCAGCTGTTGGCTGATGATCTTCAGCTGAGTTATCCGGTGGAGGTTGGGTTTGTACGCCGGAGCGGGTAACAACAGCAGTAGCTTCTTCGACATCTGTCGAGATTGTGTAGCATGATTTGACTTTCCTACTTTTCTTCTTGCTGGTTGTCACGCCCCAGAACCAGAATACTGGCAAGTGGGGACGGACAAAGCCAGCTACGTAATACCAAAGTACACCAGTACTCTGAAATCACGTATAAGCTGTCAAGACATAGGGGTTACTTCTACAAGCCAACAGTCGATCCTAGGTTAAAATAATCCTAGGTATCTCAATCACAGGCAATTATACAAGGTACAAGAGTATGATCATCAGACATACAATAGTAAAGCATCCCAAACCATATATACATGGATGATCATGAAGCTAGTATACAAAATGGAGAAATTAGCAAGAGTATTAGTCATACATGATAGCTCTAGCTGCAGTCTAGAATACGCACATCATGTTTATGCCCGTAGGCTAAATGTCAAGGACCAAAACAAGAGCTAAACACGTGCTCGGAGGCTAAACGCCACAAAAGAATAATTTACATATCAATTGGGAAAATAAAATTAGAAACCCACTTAGGTACACTGGTGCTCTGGATGGTCACCGTCGAGCAGATGGTGCGAAAGATCCTTTGGGCTTCTCTATCAGATCTGGCCAAGCAAAACCAGTGGGGTCGGACCCCCAATAGCAAGTACCACAAAGGAAGCCAAACTATAAACTAAAACCAGCAATCACTAACATCAACAATTGGAGATACAAATAAATAAGAGCAGATTGAGACTCGTGCACTACTAACGCACTTATCCCGAACATAGAAAGACAATAAGTAAAGCATCTTGGAGCATAAAGTAATTCACATGTGGCATAATGTAAAGTGTAGATATGTTAAGTGAACAGAAGCTTCAGAATATGTAAAAGCAATTGAACAAGTGAACTTGTGAGATAGTCGGGTCATAAGAGCATGGTGACCCGACATAGGGAGTCATGTATAGCTTGTAAGATAATTGAACATGTGAGCATGTAAGAATTATAGAAAGACAATAATAAGGGGACTTAGAAACTATTCTGAAGTCAAGTTACAACCCTTAAACCAAACAAGGACCGAGGTTGTTACCCTTCTTCTGAACAGAACTTAGCCTCTGATCATTTATCGACAAGGTAAAGCATAAACTATGGTGTACTGAAATAAACATACGGACACTGCCTAGAAAAAACTAGACTGGACTGGACTGACTCCATCCATCAATCACGGCCAAGCAATGAGTACGGCTTGATACTTTAACTAACTAGGGTTATCACAAGCCTAGTTACTAGCATGATGCATAGAGATTTCCAAGTCCAATTACCCACCTGCTGCTACCTGAGTGACCCCAGCAAAAGAAAAATAAGTATAGCAGACACACTGCAGTAAGATACATGTATCCTAAGGAGGTGCCCCACTCGACGGCGGGCTGAAAATGTGCTCATCATGACAGATAGCTCCAAGTCCTATGTATATATTATATATAAGGCCGGGATCAAAGGGGCAACAGGTAACTGGGAAAGTCTCTTCATGAACTACTTGATCAATCTAGTAATTAATCCTAGCCAGATTCAGTATGAATCCCTGACCGTGGGAAATCAGGAATTCATGTCGTAGACATGATGCAATACAGAACATGTAGCTTGTACAAACACACTCAAGGGAAACACCCACGGTGTCCAAATCATTCATTACTTATAAGCCAATAAAGTCGTCGCAACAGCATTCATGGTTCATGTGTCGTATCATGTTACTTATTTAGAGTGTATCATGTTAAGTGTACTTGTTAGGGGTGCGCCACGACGGGCCATAATCATGTTAAGCAAAGAAGTGACATGTGACTTGAGTGCACCGCAACGGGTCACTATCGTGTTAAGCAAAGAAGAAAGACATTCATTATGAGTGCACCACAACGGGTCACTATCGTGTCATGTTACTTGTTAATTGCTAAGAGTGCGCCTTAACAGGCCACTATCATGTTCTATCCTTACATTATCATGAATGAAAGAAACTTGCATAAAATAGCTAGTAACATATTCTTGAAGCTAAGGAAAAGATCTACAACTTTCATGTTGGAGGTTGGGAGAAATTCTGGCCACAATTCAGCCAAATAGGACTTAAAACAGCCAAAATAGGCCCTATGCGGCATTCTGCGGTACTATACAGCCTTCTGCAGTACTATGTGGTACTATGCAAGCCATGCGGCTGCGGTACTATTCATGCGGCACTATTCATCCATGCGGCTGCGGTACTATTCATCCATGCGGCTGCGGTACTATTAATGCGGTACTATTCATCCATGCGGCTGTGGCACTATTCATTCCTGCGTCTGCGATACTATTCATCGATGCGGCTGTGGTACTATTCATGCGGCACTATTCATCCATGTGGCTACGGCACTATTCATTCCTGCGGCTGCGGCACTATTCATCCCTGCGGCTGCGATACTATTCATGCGGCACTATTCATCCATGCGGCTGCGGTACTATTCATGTGACACTATTCATCCATACGGCTGTGGTACTATTCATACGACACTATTAATTCCTGCGACTGCGGCACTATTTATCGTTCCTGCCAAAATCAGCACAGATAAACATAGAAATGGCCAAAAATGCTTTTGGCCTTAACTACCTCAAAACAAGTCAAAATCTAACTTTTCAAAGGTCCATTTTGGGTAAAATTGAATCCTCTACAACATGGAACAATCAAAACTTGAAAATAATAAAGTTTAGTAGATCAAACCCCAAGAAAACCGAAAATATTATAAACTTAGATCTACAAAAACTTATCCACCAAAATGAAATGCTAAGTTCTAAAGATGCTTAGAATCATGTAAGGAATAGTTTAGAACAAAGAAAATAATATTTGTCCAACATTTGGCACGATGTACTTGCCTTAGGTTGGAGGAAGAAGATGAAGAGAATGAAAATAATAAAGGATAGAGAGAGGAGTTGGGTTTTATACAAACCTTCCCATCTCAAACCCACCTAAACCAAACCAAGCCCTATACCAAGTTGAACCGAACCAAATTAAACCAAGTCAAAATCAAACCAAAGCAAGGCTAAGAAAGACAAGTCAAAATATAGGTCTCCTGACAAAGGCCAGAATTTCGTATACGTACACTGAAAATACGTATAACAGAAAATGAGAGTGACAGGCATGCCGTCGGCATACAATGGTACACTGGCGATATGTCGGTTAAGGAGAAAATCTATAAGTTGGGAAAAATTTTAAAGCATTCCAGAAATCAGAAAAATATAAAACACAGTACAAAAATACGTATCCGTATATAAATACTGATACAGTGAGACGAGTCTCACATCTCTTCCATCATTAGAAAAATTTTGTCCTCGGAATTTCCTAAAGCTAGTCGAGCAAGATAACCAAAACAAAAGCTCAAGAGTATACAATCATCTCTATAAGATGAAGCATGGCATATAAGTAAATGAAGGCAACTGTAATGTAAATAAATACGTAAGCAATAACACAATCACAATCAAGAAGGGTTGCAGGCATATGAATAAATATGTCTCTGGAGACAGTTGAGTAGGGACCAACGTCCTCGCTAGCCTACGCTGACTCCAAAATGGATAAGGTCAAGTCTCAAGTAAGTCAGTTCTAATGACTTAGTCTAAGACAGGACTCTACCCAGGACGTATCGTCATAGTCGATACCAATGAAGTTATCACATGCCTCGACTACGAAGACAGAAGAGTTGAGAACGAGAATCTCGCCTTCACTCACCGAATAAATCAAGCCGACCATTGTACTCCATACGTGGATAGAATACAAGGTCGCCTGCAAGAACCCAAGATATATCGCCACTATATGGCCTGCCACTGAAACACAAATCCCAAGAGAAGAACTGATGGAAGACTATGAAGATGGTACCTGAGACTCCTAAGGTATTACCCTCGTGCTGATACTAAAGCTACTCTTGGTACTGTGCATGCAACTGTGCTCTGAGCTGTCTGATCCTCTGAGCTTGTGATGGCGGGGGTATTGTGCCAATGGTTGAACATCTAGTATTGGCCCTAGCTGCTCATCTACTACTAGAGGTGATGACGGGGGTGACTGAAAGGATGGCAGGGGTACATCTGGTGTAGATGGTCTTCTTCGATATGTCGGATATGGGCAAGTGCTAATAGAATTGTCCTCTGCTCCACAGCAGAAGCATCGCCTATTGGCCGTTCGACAAACTGATCTAGAATGCCCTAACTTGCCACAATAGGTACATGCTTGTTCTGCCCGATACTGATGCTGCTTTCGCTGCCTCTGAGCTCGCCGCTACTGAACCGGCAGTGGTGCCTGCTGGTTGGAAGGCTGGAAGGATGACGATCTAGCTGGACTCCACCAGGGACAAACTTCTATCATGTGGTCTGGTGATACGCACGCTAAACATAGATGGTTAGCCCTCCGACAGGTAAGATGAGTGTGCCCTTCCCTTCCATAGAAGGAACATACGACCGGTAACTCCTGGCTCTGATATGGATGTTGGTCTGCTGGTACTGGTGATGGATATCGGGGTGAAAAGCCTGGTACATACGGATGGTTCCTCTTACGACCCTCAGTTCTGGATGCGGTCCTTCTAGCTTCATGTCCTTGCTCTCGTACTGCCTCTACAGTAGGTCGGGCTTGATATGCTGACGGGTTGGATGACTGGTACTGTCTGCCTCTAACCTGCACTTTCTCTGGCTGCAAGTCCCCGGCTTGAAGTTTCTCGGGTATTCCTTGCACACTACGGTCTATCAACATCTGGATACACTGCTGGAGAGCGAGATCTCGTCGTTGTTGTGACTCCATTATTTCCTTAATAATCCCTATGAGGGCAGGTACATTGGGATGACCTGGTATTACCTCTGCTCGGACTGCTAATTGTACGGGCTGAGTTGGCTGATCGGAATGGACTGGCACCTCTGCCCTCAAGTCAACTCTCGACTCTTCGTCTGAATGCTGAGACTGATCCTCCATAACTGGCCTAACAGAAGATTGCGGACCTGCCATCGACAGAATCCAAACAAGGTAATCGGAAGGATTAAGAACAGTATCCCTGAAAGTTAAAGGACACAATGATCAAATCGAGGGAACAGGAGAGATCAACGATCAAGGCAGATATCAGGTCAAAGAATCAGAGATAGAGAAAAACATAAAGAATATCAATAAAGGATAATTATGATTGAGATAACTAAACATTAGTAACCCCCATATATCTGATAAATCAGACCTGCATGGGCCACCACTAAAACCTATGTCACGCCCCAGAACCAGAATACTGGGAAGTAGGGACGGAAAAGGCCAGCTACGTAATACCAAAGTACACCAGTACTCTGAAATCACGTATAAGCTGTCAAGACATGGGGGTTACTTCTACAAGCCAACAGTCGATCCTAGGTTAAAACAATCCTAGGTATCTCAATCACAGGCAATTATACAAGGTACAAGAGTATGATCATCAGACATACAATAGTAAAGCGTTCCAAACCATATATACATGGATGATCATGAAGCTAGTATACAAAATAGAGAAACTAGCAAGAGTATTAGTCATACATGATAGCTCTAGCTGCAGTCTAGAATACGCACATCATGTTTATGCCCGTAGGCTAAATGTCAAGGACCAAAACACGAGCTAAACACGTGCTTGGAGGCTAAACGCCACAAAAGAATAATTTACATATCAAGTAGGAAAATAAAATAAGAAACCCACTTCGGTACTCTGGTGCTCTGGATGGTCACCGTCGAGTAGATGGTGCAAAAGATCCTTTGGGCTTCTCTATCAGATCTGGCCAAGCAAAACCAGTGGGGTCAGACCCCCAATAGCAAGTACCACAAAGGAAGCCAAACTATGAACTAAAACCAGCAATCACTAAAATCAACAATTGAAGATACAAATAAGTAAGAGCAGATCGAGACTCGTGCACTACCAACGCACTTATCCCGAACATAGAAAGACAATAAGTAAAGCATCTTAGAGCATAAAGTAACTCACATGTGGCATAATGTAAAGTGTAGACATGTTAAGTGAACAGAAGCTTGAGAATATATAAAAATAATTGAACAAGTGAACTTGTGAGATAGCCGGGTCATAAGAGCATGGTGACCCGACATAGGGAGTCATGTATAGCTTGTGAGATAATTGAACATGTGAGCATGTAAGAATTATAGAAAGACAATGATAAGTGGACTTAGGAACTATTCTGAAGTCAAGTTACAACCCTTAAACCAAACAAGGACCGGGGTTGTAACCCTTCTTCTGAACAGAACTTAGCCTCTGATCATTTATCGACAAGGTAAAGCATAAACTATGGTGTACTGAAATAAACATACGAACACTGCCTAGACAAAACTAGACTAGACTGGACTGACTCCATCCATCAATCACGGCCAAGCAATGAGTACGGCTTGATACTTTAACTAACTAGGGTTATCACAAGCCTAGTTACTAGCAAGATGCAATAAGATTTCCAAGTCCAATTACCCGCCTGCTGCTATCTGAGTGACCCCAGCAAAAGAAAAATAAGTATAGCAGACACACTGCAGTAAGATACATGTGTCCTAAGGAGGTGCCTCACTCGACGGCGGGCTAGAAATGTGCTCATCATGACAGATAGCTCTAAGTCCCATGTATATATTATATATAAGGTCGGGATCAAAGGGGCAACAGGTAACTGGAAAAGTCTCTTCATGAACTACTTGATCAATCTAGTCATTAATCCTAGCCAGATTCAGTATGAATCCCTGACCGTAGGAAATCAGGAATTTATGTCATAGACATGATGCAATACAGAACATGTAGCTTGTACAAACATACTCAAGGGAAATACCTACGGTGTCCAAATCATTCATTACTTGTAAGCCAATAAAGCCGTCGCAACAGTATTCATGGTTCATGTGTCATATCATGTTAGCACCACGACGGGTCACTATCATGTTAAGAGTACTTGTTAGGGGTACGCCACGACGGGCCATAATTATGTTAAGCAAAGAAGTGACATGTGACTTGAGTGCACCGTAATGGGTCACTATCGTGTTAAGCAAAGAAGAAAGACATTCATTATGAGTGCACCACAACGGGTCACTATCGTGTCATGTTACTTGCTACTTGCTAAGAGTGCGCCTTAACAGGCCACTATCGTGTTCTATCCTTACATTATCATAAATGAAAGAAACTTTCATAAAATAGCTAGTAACATATTCTTGAAGCTAAGGAAAAGATCTAAAACTTTTATGTTCGGGGTTGGGAGAAATTCTAGCCACAATTTAGCCAAATATGACATAAAACAGCCAAAAATAGCCAAAATCGGCCCTATGCGGCATTCTGTTGCACTATGCAGCCTTCTGCGGCACTATGCAGCACTATGTGTAGTGCCCCGTCCCGCAAAGTCAACCGAAGGAATCGAAACGCCGACGGTGTTCGGCCTTAGCCTTGCAACGGCTGCTCGAAGGCTCGCTCGGTCAAGATGACCGCTCGCTCAGGTGGGGTAGTTTCGGTAAACTTGCCTCATCTTTGCCTTCACATAATAAATCATGTTTTCAAATTGCACAAGTAGGCTTAATAATAAAAGAGATGAATCCATATAGCTAAGGGAATAATCCCAATGGGTCAAAATGAGTTAGAACATGGAAAACGTCCCACGGTCGGCTTAGAGTTGGTGCACGGTGTGCTTTGAAAATGACACTCGGTCCTTCGTCTCGTGGCTTAGGAGAAGGAAAGTTAGTCTTCGATGCAAAAGCTGAGAGTTAGCCTAAGTCATAGGCGTCGCCCGCATAAACGCTTGATAAAGCGTGCACGATTCCACTACGCAAGGCTTGGTATAGCCTTTGCTCGTCCCTCGGGTTAAGTTGTAGGCTTGAGTAAGTTAGGCAAAGTTATGCCGGTCGACCTAAGTCATTCCAAGTGCTGTCCCGCTCATTCTGCGGTTGTCAAGTTAAATTGTCCCACGATCCCAAGGCCCTTCACATAAAGTATGACTTGGGCGATAGTGTTGCGTAGAACACGAGTCGGTTTAAGGTACGAGCCATGGTTGGTTCAGTGGAAACTTAGCCACGGTCTGTCGATACTTAAGGAAACACATTATGTTCAAGTTAAGTTGGAAGGCTATGCAGTAGCCGTTCCCTGAGTTCAAAGAATGTTAAGTCTAAGCGATGGTTAGTCGCCGAGAGGAAATATGTCGGGACTGTGGTTCAGTCGCCGAGGCAACCCTGGTTTGGTCTCTGCGAATGAAGTATGAAAAGTGGAAAGAGTAAAGTCAAGGAACTAATTGATGATGATGAGACCATGCATTTACGTTAAGTCTAGAAGTTAGCGTTGGCGCGTGGTCATGGACAACTTGTCGACAAGGGCGATGGTTCTTCGGATCGGAAACCTTTGGCCAGGGACCGATCCGGCCTAGGAAGAACAGATTATAGCCGAGCTGGGTATGAAGAAACCGGTAGGTCGGGGACTTGCATCGAGGATCGCAACCGGCGGTGCAAGGGTCTCGAATGCCAGGCTATGTCCAGAATGGCTAGTCAATGTCAGTGACCATTCATATAGATGTGTCGGCATGGGCGGCAATCCGCGTGTGTGTGCCTTTGGATTGAGTTGAGTTGAATGTGTATGCAGTTAGAAGACACAATATCTGGGCCTAAGATTTGGCTATAACGAAGGCGGCGTGCTTCGGCACGAGATATGGCATCGAGCGATAAGTTGTTGGCATAGAGTTGCATGAGTTAGGCTTGAGCTGTTGCGAGTTAAGTCGAGAAGGGCCGTAGGGCAAGTTGTGTGAAGTTACGTTGAGTTGCTGGGCACGACCTCGAAATATGAGGAACGGCCGCGTGGTCACAACCCAACTGTAGGCGAGACTAAGCAAGAAGGCGCTGCCTTGGAGATGTTGAAGCACGAATCGAGTTATGGCACGACAGAGTCGTTACGTCCCAGAGTTGGTTACAAAAGACAAGTATAAGTCGATGCGTCGACAATACAAGCACGAGAAAGGTCTAGAGGCAAGGAAATGGAGTCCTTCGTATAGTTGTGTCTCTGATTATGGCCGTAAGGCAAACACGACTTGATAGGTTAACGTTATTGGCACGACAAGGGTCTAAGACAAAAGTATGAGTTAACGTCGTTGTGCAAGCACGGGATGGTCCTTAGACACAAGTATACAAGGGCGTCGGTCTTAAAACTGTTCCTAAGACAAGACTAGAAAGACAATAGAAAGGGATTTAAGCTGCACAAAGTAAATAAACGTGTAGGTTTTGTATGGGTGGGCGAGGAGCTCACTCCACCAGTACAGTTGAGTACTGACACCCACACAGTGTTCATGTGCAGGCACAGGTAGAAGCTCATGGCGTGGAGCTCGCTTGGATGCGTCGAGGCACGGTGTTCCTTGGCGACTCGAAGCGTGTGACCGCGTGGACTGAAGACTTATACAGGACATAATGTATGGACATCACCTTCCGAAGCTTCTGCTAGCTCAAGCATTGTAATTGAAAGATGAGAGAGAGCAGAGTGACTTGTAATCGAGAGAAAAGTGAGCACGAGAGACTTGTAATTTGGCCTTGCGCCCACAAATGTAATCTTGTATTCAATATCAATAAAGAGCTTCTTTTGAATGACTTGTGTTCACGTGTACTTGTTCTTAAATTCCGCTGTATGTTTCAATATTTCTGCTTGGGACTTCTGTACGACGACCCCGTCGCCGCCGATGTAATCGGTCGTTATGAAACAGCCTTGCACGAGCGCAATCTAGGCTCGTGCGGCATCACGCCTTAGCGAGGACGATCGCTCCCGCGGGAGCGGGGCATGACATAATGGTATCAGAGCACGGCTTTACGTCCTTGGACTTCACGTCGAATGTTTCAGTTTTGAAAGCTCATCATTGTTAAAGAAGTGTGCGCTCTCTCTCAAATGTCCCTCGGCATGTCCATACAATAAGTCTAAATATTTTCAAAAGTTCGTACAAGCGTTCAACCAAACGCATCGGTAGGCTATCGTCGAACGCATCTGTAGGCCTTTGTGCCGAACGGTATCAACTTGACATGAATGAAAACATGTGTTATGTTAACATGTCGCGTTCGTGCCTAACTAGTCATGCGTTGACCCTAGCAATTGAGCGTGCAAACTCGAAGTATAGTCCGTGCAGGACGGTTATGCGACGCAACATAGTTCGCGTATCGCGCACCTCGACTCTTGGTGCAAACGAGTTGCGAGCGATATCAAGTACCGCTCGGTCGGGAGCGAAGCTGCACTTAGAGTGTCTATCGATAGGAACGCTATCGAACTAACACTTAGGCGTACGCAAAAGATTGACTTGGATTTCAAAGAATAGTGCGATCGACCTAGCGCGTCGATACGATGAGAGCAATTACGCTAGAGATTCGTCGAACGAATCTGAAAGATGTCTTAGCGAATGACGCGAACGCGATTATAGGCTAGATCGAGTGGCTCGAATTCGAGTGGTGTATGGATTTTCTTAGAAATCATTCGAGCAAAGATTGAGGATTAGAAATAATAATGAGTACGTCGGCGAGGCGATGCGACAGAGCCTTAGAACGCGTCTCGCTTAGTTAATCGTGACTTCGAATGTCCCGAACGAGCATCTCGTTAGGACAACTTGTGAACGGGCAATTTGTGTTAGAAGTGATTCGGAACGATGAATGAAATGAATGTTCTTGATCGAGGAAACTTAGAGGATTGTACGTACGATTTCGGATTGATTCGAATGAAATGTGACTTGAGTTCGAACAATGATCTTGAAACGATCTTGAGGAAGAGCGACTGAACTTGATCTTGAATATCGAGGAATGTGGTATATCCAGTTCGGACAATAGCATCAGTCGCACGACTCAAAATTGGTTACAAATGAAGATCGTCAGATTACGCATATCGTCGATGGTATTGAGGCGTATCAAAGATCGATATGCGATAACTTGGGGGTACTCTGACTCAGCGAAAGACGATCGTACAAATGTCATTATTCCGATGGATGCTATACTCAGGATGTTGAAACGTGTCGGGGAAAAGATAAACTTGGCTCGAGGAATTTTCTAGTTAAACGAATGACAAACGGACTATCGAACTGAGATCTTGGCTTGGATGGAAAATAAAATGTTTGGATTTTCTTCGCCGATAACCACAACTTCAACATTCTTGTCTTATGCAAGCGCAACTCCAGCCTCGCACATGTGTCACACCAATTAGGATGATCACTCCGCATGAGCGTTGCTATGGTGATTCATACAGCGGGAGTGATTGAACTTGGATGGCGTGGCAATCTGATTGCTTCGACTTGTGGTTTGACACGAAGATGGACTCAAAAATAAATTGGTGTGCTTGTCGATTGAATTTGAGGATTGTGTAGGTCCAATCCGTGTATTGAGAATGAACGAGTCTAGACTCAAACAAGAGTTACGCCCCAATGAGGATAATTATTCCGCGAAAGCATTACATGGTGATTCATGAGCCGTCGTGGATAATCGGACTCGCATGAGATTAGGGCACAACGTATTGTCAACCTAGATGACCTCGTGATCGAATACATGAATTGGTTAGAGTTGGTAATTTGAATGGATTCGAATTCGCGCAACGAATGCATTGATGCGAATAGGTGATCGTGCTCGATGTTTAGAAATTTGAGTAACACGAGCTTGGGTAGAAAACCCCGTACTACCGACTTTGGTTTGACCCTAGGATTGGGGTCAGTGTTGGCATTATTGTTGGGGAACTATGATTCCAATCCGGACATTGACTTAGCCTCGAAAAGATTTGGCCTAGCGGTTAGGCGAGATGCCTTGTTCATGAGTTGTAATCAAAAGATTGATCTTGAGGATTGGTTTGAATGGATAGCGTGAATCACGAATGTAGGAAACCCTGCTCACGAGACTCGGCTGACATGTATATATTTCAGGGATACCTGGGTATGTGCACGAGGCGACTCGAGTGAGAATGACAAATTCTCTATCATGCGGTTTGGCTGAATGCATATATTTTGGGGACGCTTGAAATACGTGCACGATCCAGCCAAGTGATACAATGAGTTCAAGCAAGACTTGAAAAGGGGAGAGTGCCGAGATCTTGAGATTATGTTAACGAAAGGATTGATAGTCGTGCGAGCGTGGCTCGGAATCGAGGAAACGCGTAGGCAGAGTGTATACGATAAGTAATGGCGTACCTGCACGACTGCGATAGTCCCGTGTCTAGGGACGATTAAGTCTTGGCCATAGATATGGTAGGATAGCTTGCCTTCAGGAAAGTCTTGAGGACGAGACTTGTTCTGAGTGGTGTATGTTGTAGTGCCCCGTCCCGCAAAGTCAATCGGAGGAATCGAAATGCCGACGGTGTTCGGTCTTATCCTTGCAATGGCTGCTCGAAGGCTCGCTCGGTCAAGACGACCGCTCGCTCAGGTAGGGTAGTTTCGGTGAACTTGCCTCATCTTTGCCTTCACATAATAAATCGTGTTTTCAAATTGCACAAGTAGGCTTAATAATAAAAGAGATGAATCCACATAGCTAAGGGAATAATCCCAACGAGTCAAAATGAGTTAGAACATGGAAAACGTCCCACGGTCGGCTTAGAGTTGGTGCACGGTGTGCTTTAAAAATGACACTCGATCCTTTGTCCCATGGCTTGGGAGAAGGAAAGTTGGTCTTCGGTGCAAAAGCTGAGAGTTAGCCTAAGTCATAGGCATCGTCCGCATAAACGCTTGATAAAGCGTGCACGATTCTACTACGCAAGGCTTGGCATAGCCTTTGCTCGTCCCTCGGGTTAAGTTGTAGGCTTGAGTAAGTTAGGCAAAGTTATGTCGGTCGACCTAAGTCATTCCAAGTGCTGTCCCGCTCATTTTGCGGTTGTCAAGTTAAATTATCCCACGATCCCAAGGCCCGTCACATAAAGTATGACTTGGGCGATAGTGTTGCGTAGAACACGAGTCGGTTTAAGGCACGAGGTACGGTTGGTTCAGTGAAAAGTTAGCCACGGTCTGTCGATACTTAAGGAAACACGTTATGTTCAAGTTAAGTTGGAAGGCTATGCAGTAGCCGTTCCCTGAGTTCAAAGAATGTTAAGTCTAAGCGATGGTTAGTCGCCGAGAGGAAATATGTCAGGACTGTGGTTCAGTCGCCGAGACAACCATGGTTTGGGCTCTGCGAATGAAGTATAAAAAGTGGAAAGAGTAAAGTCAAGGAACTAATTGATGATGATGAGACCATGCATTTACGTTAAGTCTAGAAGTTAGCGTAGGCGCGTGGTCATGGACAACTTGTCGACAAGGGCGATGGTTCTTCGGATCGGAAACCTTAGGCCAGGGACCGATCCGGCCTAGGAAGAACAGATTATAACCGAGCTGGGTATGAAGCAACCGGTAGGTCGGGGACTTGTATCGAGGATCGCAACCGACGGTGCGAGGGTCCCGAATGCCAGGCTATGTCTAGAATGGCTAGTCAATGCCAGTGACCATTCATATAGATGTGTCGGCACGGACGGCAATCCGCGTGTGTGTGCCTTTAGATTGAGTTGAGTTGAATGTGTATGCAGTTAGAAGACACAATGTCTGGGCCTAAGATTTGGCTATAACGAAGGCGGCATGCTTCGGCACGAGATGTGGCGTCGAGCGATAAGTTGTTGGCATAGAGTTGCATGAGTTAGGCTTGAGCTGTTGCGAGTTAAGTCGAGAAGGGCCGTAGGGCAAGTTGTGTGAAGTTACATTGAGTTGCTGGGCACGACCTCGAAATATGAGGAACGGCCGCGTGGTCACAACCCAAGTGTAGGCGAGACTAAGCAAGGAGGCGCTGTCTCGGAGATGTTGAAGCACGAATCGAGTTATGGCACGACAGAGTCGTTACGTCCCAGAGTTGGTTACAAAAGACAAGTATAAGTCGATGTATCGACAATGGAAGCACGAGAAAGGTCTAGAGGCAAGGAAATGGAGTCTTTCGTGTAGTTGCGTCTCTGATTATGGCCGTAAGGCAAACACGACTTGATAGGTTAACGTTATTGGCACGACAAGGGTCTAAGGCAAAAGTATGAGTTAACGTCGTTGTGCAAGCACGGGATGGTCCTTAGACACAAGTATGCAAGGGCGTCGGTCTTAAAACTGATCCTAAGGCAAGACTAGAAAGACAATAGAAAGGGATTTAAGCTGCACAAAGTAAATGAACGTGTAGGTTTTGTATGGGTGGGCGAGGAGCTCACTCCACCAGTACAGTTGAGTACTGACACCCACATAGTGTTCATGTACAGGCACAGGTAGAAGCTCGTGGCGTGGAGCTCGCTTGGATGCGTTAAGGTACGGAGTTCCTTGGCGATTCGAAGCGTGCGGCCGCGTGGACTGAAGACTTATACAGGACATAATATATGGACATCGCCTTCCGAAGCTTCCGCTGGCTCAAGTATTGTAATCGAGAGATGAGAGAGAGCAGAGTGACTTGTAATCGAGAGAAAAGTGAGCACGAGAGACTTGTAATTTGGCCTTGTGCCCACAAATGTAATCTTGTATTCAATATCAATAAAGAGCTTCTTTTGAATGACTTGTGTTCACGTGTACTTGTTCTTAAATTCCGCTGCATGTTTCAATATTTCTGCTTGGGACTTCTGTACGACGACCCCGTCGCCGCCGATGTAATCGGCCGTTATGAAACTGCCTTGCACGAGCGCAATCTAGGCTTGTGCGGCATCACACATTAGCGAGGACAATCGCTCCCACGGAAGCGGGGCATGACATAATGGTATCAGAGCACGGCTTTACGTCCTTGGACTTCACGTCGAATGTCTCAGTTTTGAAAGCTCGTCGTTGTTAAAGAAGTATGCGCTCTCTCTCGAATGTCCCTCGGCATGTCCATACAA
Organism: Iris pallida; assembly: GCA_029216955.1. Taxonomy (NCBI): domain Eukaryota; kingdom Viridiplantae; phylum Streptophyta; class Magnoliopsida; order Asparagales; family Iridaceae; genus Iris; species Iris pallida. Next base: position 1,527,854 of record JANAVB010031220.1, read on the forward strand.
TAAGTCTAAATATTTTCAAAAGTTCGTACAAGCGTTCAACCAAACGCATCGGTAGGCTATCGCCGAACGCATCTGTAGGCCTTTGTGCTGAACGGTGTCAACTTGACATGAATGAAAACATATGCTATGTTAACATGTCGCGTTCGTACCTAGATAGTCTTGCGTTGACCCTAGCAATTGAGCGTGCAAACTCAAAGTATATTCCGTGCAGGACGGTTATGCGACGCAACTTAGTTCGCGTATCGCGCACCTCAACTTTTGGTACAAACGAGTTGCGAGCGATATCAAGTACCGCTCGGTCGAGAGCGAAGCTTCACTTAGAGTGTCTATCGATAGGAACGCTATCGAACTAACGCTTAGGCGTACACAAATGATTGACTTGGATTTCGAGGAATAGTGCGATCGACCTAGCGCGTCGATACGACGGGAGCGATTATGCTAGAGATTCGTCGAATGAATCTGAAAGATATCTTAGCGAATGACGCGAACGCGATTGTAGGCTAGATCGAGTGGCTCAAATCCGAGTGGTGTATGGATTTTCTTGGAAATCATTCGAGCGAAGATTGAGGATTAGAAATAATAACGAGTACGTCGGCGAGGCGATACGATCGCGCAGAGCCTTAGAACGCGTCACGCTTAGTTAATCATAACTTCGAATGTCCCGAATGAGTATCTCGTTAGGACAATTTGTGAACGGGCAATGCGTGTTAGAAGTAATTCGAAACGATGAATGAAATAAATGGTCTTGATCGAGGAAACTTAGAGGATTACACGTATGATTTCGGATTGATTCGAATGAAATGTGACTTGAGTTCGAACAACGATCTTGAAACGATCTTGAGAAAGAGCGACTAAACTTGATCTTGAATATCGAGGAATGTGGTATATCCAGTTCGGACAATAGCATCAGTCGCACGATTCAAAATTGGTTGCAAAGGAAGATCGTCAGGTTACGCATATCGTCGATGGTATTGAGGCGTATCAAAGATCGATATACGATAACTCGGGGGTACTCTGACTCAGCGAAAGAAGATCGTGCAAATGTCATTGTTCCGATGGATGCTATACTCAGGATGTTGAAACGTGTCGAGAAAAAGATAAACTTGGCTCAAGGAATTTTCTAGTTAAACGAATGACAAACGGACTATCGAACTGAGATCTTGGCTTGGATGGAAAATGAAATGTTTGGATTTGCTTCGCCGATAACCACAACTTCGACATTCTTGTCTTATGCAAGCGCAACTCCAGCCTCGCACATGCGTCATGCCGATTAGGATGATCACTCTGCGTGAGCGCTGCTATGGTAATTCATACAGCGGGAGTGATTGAACTTGGATGGCGTGGCAATCTGATTGCTTCGACTTATGGTTTGACACGAAGATGGACTCGAAAATGAATTGGTATGCTTGTCGATTGAATTTGAGGATTGCGTAGGTCCAATCCGCATATCGAGAATGAACGAGTCTAGACTCAAACAAGAGTTACGCCTCGATGAGAATGATTACTTCGTGGGAGCGTTACATGGTGATTCATGAGCCGCCGTAGATAATCGGACTTGTATGAGATTGGGGCGCAACGTATTGTCAACCTAGATGATCTCGTGATCGAATACATGAATTGGTTAGAGTTGGTAATTTGAATGGACTCGAATTTGCATAAAGAATGCATTGATGCGAATAGGTGATCGTGCTCGATGTTTAGAAATCTGAGTGACACGAGCTTGGGTAGAAAACCCTGTACTACCGACTTTGGTTTGACCTTAGGATTGGGGTCAGTATTGGCATTATTGTTGGGGAACTATGATTCCAATCCTGACATTGATTTAGCCTCGAAAAGATTTGGCCTAGCGGTTAGGCGAGATGCCCTGTTCATGAGTTGTAATCAAAAGATTGATCTTGAGGATTGGTTTGAATGGATAGCGTGAATCACGATCGTAGAAAACCCTGCTCACGAGACTCGGCTGACATGCATATATTTCAGGGACGCCTGGGTATGTGCACGAGGCGACTCGAGTGAGAATGACAAATTCTCTATCATGCAGTTTGGCAGAATGTATATATTTTAGGGACGCTTGGAATGCATGCACGATCCAGCTAAGTGATACAACGAGTTCAAGCAAGACTTGAAAAGTGGAGAGTGCCGAGATCTTGAAATTATGTTAAGGAAAGGATTGATAGTCGTGCGAGCGTGGCTCGGAATCGAGGAAACGCGTAGGCAGAGTGTATACGACAAGTACTGGCGTACCTGCACGACTGCGATAGTCCCGTGTCTAGGTACGATTAAGTCTTGGCCATAAAAATGGTAGGATGGCTTGCCTTCAGGAAAGTCTCAAGGACGAGACTTGTTCTGAGTGGTGTATGTTGTAGTGCCCCGTCCCGCAAAGTCAATCGGAGGAATCGAAACGCCGACGGTGTTCGGCCTTAGCCTTGCAACGGCTGCTCGAAAGCTCGCTCGGTCAAGACGACCGCTCGCTCAGGTGGGATAGTTTCGGTGAACTTACCTCATCTTTGCCTTCACATAATAAATCGTGTTTTCAAATTGCACAAGTAGGCTTAATAATAAAAGAGATGAATCCACATAGCTAAGGGAATAATCCCAACGGGTCAAAATAAGTTCGAACATGGAAAACGTCCCACGGTCCGCTTAGAGTTGGTGCACGGTGTGCTTTGAAAATGACACTCGGTCCTTCGTCCCGTGGCTTGGGAGAAGGAAAGTTGGTCTTCAGTGCAAAAGCTGAGAGTTAGCCTAAGTCATAGGCGTCGCCCGCATAAACGCTTGATAAAGCGTACACGATTCTACTACGCAAGGCTTGGCATAGTCTTTGCTCGTCCCTCGGGTTAAGTTGTAGGCTTGAGTAAGTTAGGTAAAGTTATGCCGGTCGACCTAAGTCATTCCAAGTGCTGTCCCGCTCATTCTGCGGTTGTCAAGTTAAATTATCCCACGATCCCAAGGCCCGTCATATAAAGTATGACTTGGGCGATAGTGTTGCGTAGAACACGAGTCGGTTGAAGGCACGAGCCACGGTTGGTTCAGTAGAAAGTTAGCCACGGTCTGTCGATACTTAAGGAAACACGTTATGTTCAAGTTAAGTTGGAAGGCTATGCAGTAGTCGTTCCCTGAGTTCAAAGAATGTTAAGTCTAAGCGATGGTTATTCGTCGAGAGAAAATATGTCTGGACTGTGGTTCAGTCGCCGAGGCAACCCTGGTTTGGGCTCTGCGAATGAAGTATGAAAAGTGGAAAGAGTAAAGTCAAGGAACTAATTGATGATAATGATACCATGCATTTACGTTAAGTCTAGAAGTTAGCGTAGGCGCGTGGTCATGGACAACTTGTCGACAAGGGCAATGGTTCTTCGGATCGGAAACCTTGGGCCAGGGACCGATCCGGCCTAGGAAGAACAGATTATAGCCGAGCTGGGTATGAAGCAACCGGTAGGTCGGGGACTTGCATCGAGGATCGCAACCGGCGGTGCAAGGGTCCCGAATGCCAGGCTATGTCCAGAATGGCTAGTCAATGCCAGTGACCATTCATATAGATGTGTCGGCACGGGCGGCAATCCGCGTGTGTGTGCCTTTAGATTGAGTTGAGTTGAATGTGTATGCAGTTAGAAGACACAATTTCTGGGCCTAAGATTTGGCTATAACGAAGGCGGCGTGCTTCGGCACGAGATGTGGCGTCGAGCGATAAGTTGTTGGCATAGAGTTACATGAGTTAGGCTTGAGCTATTGCGAGTTAAGTCGAGAAGGGCCGTAGGGCAAGTTGTGTGAAGTTACGTTGAGTTGCTGGGCACGACCTCGAAATATGAGTAACGGCCGCATGGTCACAACCCGTGTAGGCGAGACTAAGCAAGGAGGCGCTGCCTTGGAGATGTTGAAGCAGGAATCGAGTTATGGCACGACAGAGTCGTTACGTCCCAGAGTTGGTTACAAAAGACAAGTATAAGTCGATGCGTCGACAATGTAAGCAAGAAAAAGGTCTAGAGGCAAGGAAATGGAGTCTTTCGTGTAGTTGCATCTCTGATTATGGCTGTAAGGTAAACACGACTTAATAGGTTAACGTTATTGGCACGACAAGGGTCTAAGGCAAAAGTATGAGTTAACGTCGTTGTGCAAGCACGGGATGGTCCTTAGACACAAGTGTGCAAGGGCGTCGGTCTTAAAACTGATCCTAAGGCAAGACTAGAAAGACAATAGAAAGGGATTTAAGCTGCACAAAGTAAATAAACGTGTAGGTTTTGTATGGGTGGGCGAGGAGCTCACTCCACCAGTACAGTTGAGTACTGACACCCACACAGTGTTCATGTGCAGGCACAGGTAGAAGCTCGTGGCGTGGAGCTCGCTTGGATGCGTCGAGGCACGGAGTTCCTTGGCGATTCGAAGCGTGCGGCCGCGTGGACTGAAGACTTATACAGGACATAATATATGGACATCGCCTTCTGAAGCTTCCGCTGGCTCAAGCATTGTAATCGAGAGATGAGAGAGAGCAGAGTGACTTGTAATCGAGAGAAAAGTGAGCACGAGAGACTTGTAATTTGGCCTTGCGCCCACAAATATAATCTTGTATTCAATATCAATAAAGAGCTTCTTTTGAATGACTTGTGTTCACGTGTACTTGTTCTTAAACTCCGCTGCATGTTTCAATATTTCTGCTTGGGACTTCTGTGCGATGCCCCCGTCGCCGCCAATGTAATCGGCCGTTATGAAACTGTCTTGCACGAGCGCAATCTAGGCTCGTGCGGCATCACGCCTTAGCGAGGACGATCGCTCCTACGGGAGCGGGGCATGACACTATGCAAGCCATACGGCTGTAGTACTATTCATGCATCACTATTCATCCAAGCGGCTGCGGCACTATTCATCTATGCGGCTGCGGTACTATTCATACGACGCTATTCATCCATGCGGCTGTAGCACTATTCATTCCTGCGACTGCGACACTATTTATCCATACGGATGCGGTACTATTCATATGGAACTATTCATCCATGTGGCTGTGACACTATTTATTCCTGCGGCTGCGGCACTATTCATCCATACGGATACGGTACTATTCATACGACACTATTCATCCATGCGGCTGTGGCACTATTCATCCATGCGGCTGCGGTACTATTCATGCGACACTATTCATCCATGCGGCTGCGGTACTATTCATGCAGCATTATTCATTCCTGCGACTGCGGCACTATTCATCGTCCCTGCCAAAATCAGCACAGATGAATATAGAAATGGCCAAAAATAATTTTGGCCATAACTTCCTCAAAACAAGTCAAAATCTAACTTTTGAAAGGTCTATTTTGGGTAAAATTGAATCCTCTAACAACATGGAACAATCAAAACTTGAAAATAATGAAGTTTAGTAGATCAAAACCCAAGAAAATCGAAAAGACTATAAACTTAGATCTACAAAAACTTATCCACCAAAATAAAAAATACTAAGTTCTAAAGATACTTAGAATCATGTAAGAAATAGTTTAGAACAAAGAAAACAATATTTGTCTAACATTTGGCAAGATGTACTTGCCTTAGGTTGGAGGAAGAAGATTAAGAGGAAGAAGATGAAGAGAATGAAAATAATAAAGGAGAGAGAGAGGAGTTGGGTTTTATACAAACCTTCCCATCTCAAACCCACCTAAACCAAACCAAGCCCTATACCAAGTTGAACCGAACCAAATTAAACCAAGTCAAAATCAAACCAAAGCAAGGCTAAAAAAGACAAGTCAAAATACAGGTCTCCTGAAAAAGGCTAGAATTTCGTTTATGTACACTGAAAATATGTATAACAGAAAATGAGAGTGACATGTATGCCGTCGACATACAATGGTACACTGGCGATATGCCGGTCAAGGAGAAAATCTATAAGTTGAGAAAAACTTTAAAGCATTCCGGAAATCAGAAAAATAAAAAATACCGTACAAAAATACGTATCCGTATATAAATACGGATACAGTGAGACGAGTCACACACTGGTGGAGGGAGGAGCAGACTGAGTCACTTCAGGTACCAGATCCGGATGGACCCACATGACCTTCCCTCGTGATGTGGTAAGGGGCACTAGGCCAGCGTCCTAGTTTCGGGGAGGTGAAAGGTTAGCGACCTCCATCCTTGCTCTGGGTACGGGTACTACTCCATCTAGAGTCTTTGTCGGAGGGAAGCTGCCGAATTATACTGACACCATGTTGGCTGCTATGGTCACCTCTTCGAAATCGATGGCCAATGCCTTAGAATCGATGAGATGTTGGATGTATCGCTTCAGTTGGTAGCAGTCTTGTGTAGCATGGTGAACATAGCGATGGTAGTGGCAGTACTTGGGGTTCTCCATTTCTGTAGGACGAGGTTCACGTCTTGGAGGAGGGAGCTGAATTCGGCCTCCTTGTATGAGCATGTCCAAGATGGACTTGACATGGCCATCCTCGAAGGAATAGGTCATCTGAGGCCACTGCTTCTCTGCCAACTTCGGTTCAAGCTTCGGAGCTGTGTCGGCCACTATAGCTTGTTTACCCCTGTTGTCTCGATTGTTGGACGGGTTACCACCATTGTTGCTATTGGTGCTAGGGCGTTTGCCCTTGTCCTCTCCTTCTGAGACGTGCAGTCCCAATTGGCGAGCTTTCTTCAATTTGTCTTCTGCGCTAGTGGCACTGATAATGAACGTCTTCTAATCCTTAAACTGACTTTCGCCCATCCAGAGGATGATCGTGGGAAGCAGCCTCTTTTGGCAAATTTCAATTAAGGAGGAATTCGGGTTACTAGAAGGCAACTTCATCACGGTTTGGCAAAACCGCTCGATATAGTTCCTTATCAACTCCTTTTCTTCCTGAACAATGTCCATGAGGGTAGACATTGTCACATCTTGTCCTACCTCCTAGAACCTCTCCAGGAACATACATTTGAAGCTGGTGAAAGAATGGATGTAGTTGTCTGGCAAGTTGCGGTACCAGTCGAAGGCGACCCCCTCCAGTGCTCCGATGAACAAACGTGTAAGGATAGCATCGTCATGAGGCAGATGGTCGGTTGTAACCTCGAAGTAGGTGATGTACCTGCTTGCAGATGTCTTTCCATCATACGGATTGATGTTGAATGGTTTATATCTTGGTGGGAAGGGAACATCTCTCCACGCAGCAGGATACGGTTGTCGTATCCTAAGGTCTTGGCAGTTTTTTTGGGTGTGGAATATGGTTCGGAGCTCTTGGACCTCTTTTCTTGCCTTTTTAGCTTCGTCTGCAGTGGTGGGAGCCAATATTTCTAGACGATTATCACCCGGGTTTGGTGCAGCTGAATTCGAATCCGCATTGACCGTGGGACCCAAGCTTGTTTGGCCAGGCGTTCTTCCTTGCAGAGTTGGAAGGGCCTCTTTGATCTCGTCCACGGACTTGACCAAGGCATGCAGTATGGCCTCCAGAGTGTCGATATGTTGGCGATCACTGGGACCGTCATGGTTGCTGTCCGTTATGAATACCGTCCTCACATGAGGAGAGATGGAAGGAATGGTAGAGGATGTACCTTCTGAGTCATACCTTTGTACAGAGAAGTCATCAGGGTATGTGGGAATGTTCTCCTCTGGTTTGGACTCAGAAAGAGTGGTACCTCCAGCTTCAGAGCTTGTCTCGTCTTGAGAATTGTGGACGTCCTCGGGGACGTCGGGATCTGCTGCATCTGTTGGATGAACCGTTTCCCCTGGATTGTCTTCTTGGAATATAGGATTATCGTAGATATTCGGAGGAGTGCTACCCCCGGCTCCAATGCCTCTAAGTGTGGCAGATTTCGTCTTTGAACGGGTACCTTGGTAAACTCCTCCTGTAACGGTAGTAGACAACCGCTTAGAAGAGAGTTTCTTGGTTACGCCGATTGAGATTTTTGGACTGGAGACATTCATTTTCTTTCCTCTACCGCTGCCAGGAATCTTCAGAGCAGAATTGCAGGAGGCGACGAGAAGCGTCTCGTCTTCTGAGCTTGGGTGTTACAGCCGTTGGAAGACAAACCGTCGGTCTTCTTATACTGCTGTCTTATTGCAGTAGCAGTTGACAATGACTTGGGTGCATTGATGTCCCTGACAGGACTCTCTGCACATCAAATCTTCGTCTCTTTCCTTGCGTTTATGAAGAATCACGTTGCACAAGTCACCCGTTTTATGGGCCCGGAAGTTCTGAGCCCATGAGTGTGTTGGCCTCCTGCCTGCTCCCTGATGTAGGGGCAGCACGAGTACTTGCCCCTGATCCTTGTTGGGAGATTCTTGATAACTATCCCGTTCGTTGGCCGTCGGGGGCTGGACACGGGTAGTTTTATACAACTTTCCATCAGGGGCCCGCGTAATAGTCAGCGGGACGCCCTAATAGTCAGAAGTTGGGACGGTCGACTGAGCTCGTCGAGCCCGTGCTGCCCGAGACTTCTTCCTTCTAGCATCTGAGAGTGCATAGTAGGAAGAGTCCATGGAGATTGGTACATGAGAGCATCTAGGGTCAGGATCGCCTGAGAGACGGTCGAAGACTGACCGTGAGCCGCATGGGACAGATAGTATGCGGCTGGGATCGGTGGCCGTGCAGGCTGTCTGCATGCGGCTGGTATGTATGGATGCATGACCCTTCTGTATGCCGCATAAGGGCGTCAGCCGCATGAAAAAGGCTCATGCGGCCGTAATTGCCAACAGCAATTCCCCAGCAGAGTCGCCATCGTGTTTGCCATTGATTATAAAAGTACTAAACAATTTTATAGGAGGACTGAACTTAGACTCACAATACAAACTTGCTCGTACAAAGAAAGCCTAGGAATGAAAACCTAGGTACAGCAATCTAAGTATGATTGTTTATTTTTGATTCTGGAGGTGACGATAGAGGCTCGAGAAAGCAACGGCAGCTCTGCCTTACTCCTTGGACGATCGGACGTAGCCTTGACTCTGATGAAGAAATGCTCTCCGGATGTGTGGAAAGACTCTTCTGTGCGTTCCTTTGTCTCTCTGTGCGTCCAGCCGGGTGGAGAGAATCTCTCTCTCTCTGGAATTCTCCTCCTCTTTTTCTCCTGACAGAGCCGCATGAATGCAGTCTCTAAATGAACCGCATATGGGTGACCCCCCACACTCCTAGCCGTATGAAGGTTACAGCCGTATGAGGGTGGCAGCCGCATAAAGGGGACATCTGCATAAAGGTGACAGCCGCATGCAGGGGTCAGCCGCATGAAGGGGACAGCCGTATACGGGAGTCAGCCGCATGAAGGGGGCAGCCGCATGAAGGGGGCAGCCACATACAGGAGTCAGCCGCATGAAGGAGTCAGCCGCATGAAGAGAGCAACCGCATAGTGGTGTCGGCCGTATAGGAGTGGCAGTAGCATAGGGAGCTTTGGACTTGACGGATCATGCCAGCTATAAAAGATTTTCTTCTTTTTCCTAGAAACACGCCATCATGTCAGAGTCATCATTTTGACTTTTATGTCAGAGCTGTCATTTGTCAGAGCTGGCATTGTCAGGGCTGCCGTTAGAGTAATTAATTCAAGCTGGTGCTTTATGTCCAGTTGTCGGATCGGACAGCGTGAGGCTACGTGGCGTGGTGCCATCCGAGACGCATGAAGGACTTTTGGAGCCGTATGAGGCTCCTTCTGTTTGTGAGCCGTATGGGATCCTGAAGGACTTATGAGCCGCATGAGGATCCTTCTGTTTTGAGCCGCATGGGCTTTCGTTGTCTTTTTCCATGCTTCTACACCACACCTCGTCCGATTCAGCATATGTAGAGGCTCATGACACCAACAGTAGGAGCACCACGTCCACCATTACCTCCACAGCGATTGCAGTTCCACCGAGCAAGAGCACAGGGCCTTAGTCAAAAGCACGGGCAGGCCTTTCACTAGCAGTAGAGGGTGCAGAATCCCTGGGGGAAATCATAGCAGGTGTAATTTTAGTTGCTACGTTCTTGCTATTTGCCTTATTTAACACTGGAGCCACACCGTACTAGTTAATCATAAGCCTAGTCATGCATTTTCTATCTTACTCATCCCTTCCTAAAACATAGATCCATTGTTATTACCTTTAAGTTGTTAATAATGTTAAATGATCAGAACATATGACGACCTTGGAACTGGTATACTATCTTCCTTCATAAAATTGTATTATCAATGGGTACATAACTAATTATTCCTCATCTGGAGTTAGCCATTTCGGTTACGTTACTGTACTAAACAGGTCTGCATATAGAATTAGAATCTAGGTACCTCATCCCCATACTTGACCTCTATCCTTGATTTCATTTGAACCCCATTTATTGTCTTTAATTACATCTTGCCTGATTCCCTTTCTACCACAAATATTATCCTTTCTCCCCATGTTGATGGACAGGTTAGGAAGATGACTCATACTTGGTATACGTATTTTATGTTTCTTAAACTCGCTATTAATTGAACTCTTATAAGTTGGGTAGAATGTCCCATGACCTATCATCCTCCTTGTCCCTACGACCTTTTTTAAAGAGAACACTCAAAAGATTATCTAGACTGTGCTTATTAGTTCAATCAATGCCTTAGATAAGAAACCAGTAGGACAACTGTAAAGGCAGGATCACAGCCACAAGCAGGCTGGTAGGACGGTGGATGGCTATGCAGCGGAGTTCTACAGATTGAGTCAATTTGCTCAGACGATGGTGGCGACAGAGCCAAAGAGAGCAATGAGGTTCCAGCAGGGACTTTACTTAGAGATTATACAGCTGGTCGAGGGGCACGACTACCAGACATTCGATGCAGTATTGATGGCGGTTCGGAGGCATGAGCTTACTATTCAGAGGTTATCAGCAAGGACTGGAGGCCAGAAGAGGTCTCATACGCAGAGTACGAGAGGAGGAGGAGCAGTACCTCGAACGTCAGCACCAGCGCCTAGCGTCCGTATTCGTGATGCAGTTCCGGTTATAACAGTTGTGATGGCACCAGTTCGACAGCAGCAACCGGGGCACAAGCAATGTAAAAAGGTACTAGTGGATTGTACTTATTGTGGTAAGAGAGGGCACACTCGAGAAGTGTGTCGGTCAGCGAATGGGCAGTGCTTGAGGTGTAGAGGTTCAGACCATCGTGTAGCTATATGCCCACAGATACAAGAGGCCAGGAGGGCCAGCTCAACAGTTTCCGACGTTTCCAGCTCCAGAGGTAGCACCGTATCAAGGGCCAGCACTAGCAGTGATGCCACTAGCCCAGCGCCCATTACTGACTCAAGCTCAGATGTACCGATAAGTGCAACATCAGGTAGGACCACATCAGGTTGAGCAACAGAGGCCGCAGCTGCAGGGCCTGGGAAGGCAGCAGCAGAGAGTCCAGCAGGGGCAAAGGCAAATAGAATTTGAAGTATTAGAGCATAGGTTGGCCGAAGGCGATCAGATTATGGGTAAGTTTTCAGTATTATTCATAATTCCTTGTGTTCTATATTTGAAGAGTGAAGGCGACTTTCTCGTCTCACTCATCTGCTCTCGTATTATGTGATACGTGATATTTATCATGTGTCTTGCTTACGAGAGTACGTCCTGGGCAGAGTCTCCTTCTTGATTTAGTCATTGGTACCGACTTATCTCAAGCGTTGACCCTTGTCCACTTTGGGAGTCAGTGTAAGACCTCGAGGACGAATTCCTACCCAACTAACTCGGGAGGCATATTTTATTCGTATGTCTCCGATTACTTTCCTTTTAGGGTATGATTATTGTTTGTGCTTTTACTTGTTTGCTCTTTCTTTTGTAATCTGTTCATATGCCATGTGATGTTTGATAATTGTGTCTCCTATGTGTCCTGAGTGTATTTCATGATATGAGAGTGCGCTCGACTAGCCTTATCGAAATTTCGAGGACAGAACTTTTCTAAGGAGGGTAGAGATATCACTCCCGGTTCCTGAAATACGTAAAATTTTTATTTTTCTGTATTTGTTATCTGGCACCTGTATCTTGATAGTATGTATCATATATTTGTAATTGACCATGGCATGGAATAGTATCTCGTCGCGGAATAGTGTTCCACCCCTTGTCCTTATTTGGTTGTAGACGTGGTTCACTATTTCGATGATAAGATTTTTGGACCGTGTTGTGGTTAGGGTTTTATTTATTTAATTAATTTGATTAATTGTTGCATGTAGCATTTAATATGTCATTAGTCATATGGTTAGGAGCATGCATAAGATTAGGGTTTTATGAGTCAACCCAACCCCTATATATATTCTCTTCCTCTTTTTCTCTCCTCATTCACTATTTTATTTATTTTCCTTTAACAACATTTAGGTAGTACATCTTGCACCAAATGGAGAGATTCTTACATTTTTCATTCTTGATTATTTTTCCTTTGATAATATTGGTCTATATTGTTCTTCTCGTCATCCTCTACAAGTTTAGTTCTTGGAGCTTTTGATTTTAATGGCTAGTTTTGTGTAGATCTAAGTTTACTTAATTTTGGTTTTTTGGGTTTTGATCTATCAAATTTACTTGTTTTCGAAATCTAGTTGTTCTATGTTGTAGAGAATTTCGTTCTACCCTATTTCGACCTTTGGACGTCCAATTTTCGACTTAAATCGGAGGATGGACGGAGCTTGGAGGCCATGGCTTCCATGGCTCATCTTTTTAGATTTTTGGAGAAGAAGTGCAGTCTTGTTGCATGAAGTCCTGCGATAGTGTAGCTCTGGCCGCATGAAGTCCTGCGGACTTCATTTGCTTGGCCGCATGAGCTTGGGCCGCTTGAAGTCTTGTGGGCTTCATTTGCTTGGCCGCATGACCCTTGGCCGCATGAACCCTTAACCGCATGAAGTCCTGCGGACTGCATGTCTTGCCGCATGAACCCTTGGCTTCATGTGTAAAACCCCTAAATTTTCTACTATTTTCTTTATTATTAAATTTGGTATTGATTTAAAAATTTGTATTGTACGTCGCATAGTCGTATTATACGTCGTGCACGAAATTTTATTTTTCGTAGTTGCTCGTCAAGTGCGAATATGTGCGAGCGTACATATTTTAGAAAAACATTTTTTCTATTTTATTATACACTTTCAAAATATTATATAATTATTATTCTTGCTATAAAAAGCCTTTTTATTTTTAGCAGTTATTAATCATAAATAATATTTTATTGTATACTAGGAAAAGCATAATTATGTAAAGAATATTTGTGCATACATATATTTCGCAATTATTTATTAGTCTATTTTAAATAAAAATATAATTTTCGAGATTTATTAATATTAATATTTTATTATTCAAAAAGATATTTAAAAATAATTATTATTTTCGAAATTATTATTATTGGTATTTTGAAAAATATATTTGGAAGTTATTGTGGCCATTTGAATCTTGATTTGATTTTTTGATTTATTTAAATAGATTAAATTAATATCTATATTTGAGATTGGATTTAATTGATTTGATTTTAAACTAAGAGAATTTGATTTGATTTAAATTAGATTTGGATTTGGATTTGATTGCTTTTAAATTAAATTAGGAAATATCTAAATTGGGTTTAAAGGAATCCTAATTCTTATCTAATTGGGAATTTCCACATCCTATAAATAGGCAGGTACTCCTCCATATTATTTTCACCACAAATCATCTTTCAAACCATCCTTGTCAAAATTTCTTTCTTTTTTCGTCATAAATTCATCCTCAATTTTCAAAGGTTGTAGCAACTTCGAATGACCATAACTCCCAAATCCGGACTCCTTTTGACCTCAAGTTTTTTTTGTTGGAATCGTATTGAGGTATATTTTCTGAATGTAAATTTTATTTTCAAAAATTCTGAACTTAATTTTTTGGAAAATTTGTGGAGTGTCAGTGATCCGAAATCTGACACGTTTTAGTGTTTTTGAGATTCTGGGAGAACCAGGAATCAGAATCACGATCCGTTTGAAGTTTCGAAAAACTGACAGAAAAATACATATCATATATTTTTCCTAAAAAAATTTAGAATATTTTATTTTTGGTTTTTATTTTAGAAGTTTGTCACAACGTCTGAGTTCATCTTGTGTAGCCCTGTGACTATTCTGTACCCAACGGAATTGTCGGTTTCACCAGTAAGGACCTCAAGCAAGACACCTTGCCATTTACTATTTATTTATTTAGCTCATATTTTATGCATTGTTTATTATTTTTTTATGCAAAATAAACTGTGATACATGGCATAACCTGTTAGAACTTACTGTTCATTTATATTCTCCTGCTATGTATTATTTTTCTTACACATTAAACCTAGATTTAAGGGACCACCTTGTGTGTTGCATTCATAGACCTTGACACAATTATACCACGTTGTTGTGAGTCACATATAGGACGCGGACATGCGTGATTCGCTGGTCACCAGTACGTATAAGTCGTGCGTTAGAAAATAACTGCTAATAGAATTGCATGCTAGAAGACTTAGCAGTTATGAGTTGGCATTGGGCGGGGAGAACATGATTGGAAGTTGACTACCACCCTATCTATCGTAGACTCGCTCGCTACTGAGGAACGATAGGTAGACTATATGCTATAGACTCGCTCGATACTGAGGAATAGTATATGGTGTTGTGACTCGCTACTGAGGTACTGCATTGGTATTTTCTTGACTTGACCCGGTAGTCATGCGACCATGAACTGTTCTTAAAACTGCATTCACTTAGACTGGTTAAGCTACCTTTATCCGTTAGGTACGAGTACTTTTGGTTTGAGTACTTGTATCTGACCGTGGCTTGGAACAATAACTTGTCGCGGATTAGTTCGTCACATCTTGTCCTTGTTTGGTTGTAGGTGTGACTTACTACTTCGATGAGAAGGTATTGAACCTTGTCGGGGTCTGGATACCATATTGGTTTCATAGCATGGAAAGATACGTCGCCGTAAATTAGTTTACCATCTCCTTTCCTTGTTTGGTTGGGTGGATGGTACGCTAGTTCAATAGGTGTGTATTGGACCATGTTATAATTCAATTGACTTATTTATTTGAGCAATAATTATTCCGTTTATATGGCATGATATTATGTGTCTTGTTACGTCCCTCTGAGGACCTGGTTATCTCTCCAGGTGTGTGCTTCTGTGAATTTGCAGGTGTTCTAGCCAAGGCCGTGATCTTCTCCATTCTTTCGAAGACGATTGCGCTTGGTTCGTCTCGTTATTTTATCGATCACTTCTTGTACATTTTATTTAAGATAGTTGGTAGTGGACTTTGTCTCCTCCCAACGATTGTATACATGACAAATTCAAAGTTGCTCTTATATCATTTATTTATCTTGTGGATGAGATTTAGTTATTCTGGATTTACTGCATTTTACAACTTATGTATTCATACGAGATTTTCATATATTGGAGTATACTTCGTATGTATGCAGCTGGCATGGATACGTACCTAGTCCTAAGTATTTTGGGGCTGGGGCGTTACATGTTTTTGTGGTGGCCCATGCAGGTCGAATTTGTCATTTCGGTTACGTAATTGTACCGATGTGAGCCTGCAACATAGGATTAGAATCTAGGAATCTCATCCATACAGCTTGACCTCTTCCCTTGGCTTCAAATTTCGAACTCTCGTTCGACTTCCTTGAACTGCATCTTGCTTGATTCCTTTCTACCGTCGATTCATATTTTCGTGCTTAGTATCAACTAGGAAGATGACTACACTAGTATATGCTCATAGGTCAAACACATGGCTAGAATGGTTATATTGGCAATTGGAATACATTCAAGACTAATTGAGTTAAAAAGGGGCTTTTTTGTGTGAATTAATGATTAGTAATTTGTAAAGTAGGATACTACCAAGGAAGGTTTTTATCTTGAGATTTCTAATAGTAAACA
The DNA here is from genome assembly GCA_029216955.1 of Iris pallida. NCBI lineage: Eukaryota > Viridiplantae > Streptophyta > Magnoliopsida > Asparagales > Iridaceae > Iris > Iris pallida. Next base: position 1,543,606 of record JANAVB010031220.1, read on the forward strand.
CTAGAGGATTTATAGAATTTCATACTTGATTTAAGAAATTGATTGGATTTTTGAGTTTTGATATTTATGAATTATGGGGTTATAGCTATACATCTTTGAACAAATATAAAATTGATTTGCTTTTCGATTTGTGATATTTATAATTTTTGGGTGATAGATATACATCTTTGAATAAATATAAAATTTATTTGATTTTCGAATTTTGATGTTTATGATTTATTGGAGTATGGTTATACACCTTTGAACGGTTATAAATTTGGTTTGAAAATGATCTTAGCTTTTAAAAATGGTCGTAGGAATTATTTAAATTTGAGTTATACAACTTGCGATTTTCGTGTTTAGTAAATTTTAAATTTTAAGTGGAAGTACTGATGGCGAATTTTGGTTTAAAATATTTAAAAGTTATGGAAACGATTTTGAGAAATTTTATTTTAAATGGTGTCCTATGATTGAGGATTTACAAATCTATTTAGATTTTTGGTATAAAAAAAAGGATTCTGACTAATAAGATTATTTGAAATTTTAGTTTAATGTGAGATTGCTAATATTAAAAATTTTGGAAGAATTTCGAAGGATGTGATGGAAAGTTATTTTGATTGATTAAAGGAAGTTACCATTTAGAAGTTGTGATTTTGTTGGAATAACTTAGCATGAATAGAAGTTAAAAATTGATGAGAGCATTGAGCTTAAAATTTTGAAATTGCTTTTAAAATGCTAAGAGTTTTATTATGAGTTATTTAGAAATTTTAGAGTGTTAAATTTTTGATTGATTGTGAAAAATTTTCATGGATTCGTAAATTATGAACTCTTGTTTTAAATAGTTGAATTTAAACGTTAATTTTAGAAAAAGGTTGGTAGTAACATGATAAAATTTTGCTTTGAGATTTATGAGAGTGATTTAAAAATTTTATGATGAATTTGAACGGCTTGGAGTGAATACAAATTTTGGTGGGTTATTTTTGAAAGTTTAATTTTGAAACTTTTGGAGGAAACTTGAGTTAAATTTTAATGGTAGGCCCCAAGATAACCTTACTGAGTATTCCACACTAATTGACATGTCACCTATGACCATGATAGTAGTATATACACAAGTGTTGTTAGTCATCTACCCAGCTATGTGACTGTATTTCCACCTCGACTTACGCGAGCTTTCTTCAATTCTAGATCTTTTAATTGCGACCTTCTAACCCAATTGCAATTTGAATAATGAGTTAATGGCTCCTTAACTGTATTCATCTAGGAGACTATCTTCTCTCCGGAATTGTGTTCCTAAATTAATTTTTTTTATGGATTCTTTAATTAATTTTATTTTATGCTTTAACTTGATCTTCTTTATTTTGTTCATTAATTATCACCTTGTGAACTCCCACTTTCTATTTTTTTGATCTTTTGGCATCCCTTACTGTGACTTGCATATTAGGGGCACAACACTAGACTTTTCCTTCCAACAAATTTCATGTGTAAGACCTAGACAAGTCCACCTTCATGTAGATATATCATGTCCTACCAAAACCCATCTCCTTGTACTCTATTTCTTGATACGACCTTTTGGTCAAAATGGCCAAACTATAATCTTTACCATGATAATTTTCGACCACGGATAAGGATTCAACCTCGACTCAATTCTTTCGACCCAATATGTGATTTTGTTCTACTTAAATTCCTTAATGCTTAGCATTGTACTTTATCTTGGTTGCTTGACCCATGGTCCGATCCCATTACTAGTTTCACTCTTGTAAGTTGGGTAGAATACCTCACGGCCCAACAAAGCCTTTGTCCCTGTGACCCATGTTGATAAGTTTGCTTAGACTATAAGTTCAGAGGACCCTAACTTAGCTAGTCAACCAAAACAACTGTATAGGCCCAAACTTCGGGCGAGCCTTGATTTTAAAAGATCTTGGACTATTTAAAATTCCTTCATCAGAACCTCCCTTGCGCATATTTTGACTATCTCATGCTGCTAATGTAGCTTCAGTTTTACAAGCTTATTTCGTTATCAAGCTTGATCATGATATATTTTATTGGGTGCACCCACTAACATATGGTCTAATCAGAACCGGTGCATGATGGTCTGATCAACCTAGTGCACTTTGGTTCGCTTTTATCTATCGTTCTACGTGGATGGGGACATAGCTAAACTTGTCCTCTAGAGTCCCATCCGCGACTGTCTTGACAACTCCTTTTGAATTATTCGGTCGCCTTTGAACCACGTATTCGTATTCGATAACGCCTCCTGCGAACTCTATATTGCGTTCGCCTTCAACTATTTTAGAAGGACAAAAGCGTCGTACTAAAACTCCTCTAACTGTCCTATCACCATGACCATTACCACCCAATGTAACCATATCTTTGGCTTGAACTACTCGACCTTTCCCTTGACACTAAATTTACAATCTTGACTTTCTAATCACTTGAATTTAAGAGTGATTACAATCGTCTCTTAATCATACCCTCAACCCAGACTACAACCATATAAACTTCTTTGAACCCTCCTATCTACTGTTGTGCCTTCTCACCCCTCATAATTCTTAATTTCGAGGACGAAATTCTTTTAAGTTGGGTAGGATGTAAAACCCCTAAATTTTCTACTATTTTCTTTATTATTAAATTTGGTACTGATTTAAAATTTTGTATTGTACGTCGCATAGTCGTATTATACGTCGCGCATGAAATTTTATTTTTCGTAGTTGCTCGTCAAGTGCGAATATGTGCGAGCGTACATATTTTAGAAAAATATTTTTTCTATTTTATTATACACTTTCAAAATATTATATAATTATTATTCTTGCTATAAAAGCCTTTTTATTTTTAGCAGTTATTAATCATAAATAATATTTTATTGTATACTAGGAAAAGTATAATTATGTAAAGAATATTTGTGCATACATATATTTCGTAATTATTTATTAGTCTATTTTAAATAAAAATATAATTTTCAAGATTTATTAATATTAATATTTTATTATTCAAAAAGATATTTAAAAATAATAATTATTTTCGAAATTATTATTATTGGTATTTTAAAAAATATATTTGGAAGTTATTGTGGCCATTTGAATCTTGATTTGATTTTTTGATTTATTTAAATAGATTAAATTAATATCTATAATTGAGATTGGATTTAATTGATTTGATTTTAAACTAAGAGAATTTGATTTGATTTAAATTAGATTTGGATTTGGATTTGGATTTGGATTTGATTACTTTTAAATTAAATTAGGAAATATCTAAATTTGGTTTAAAGGAATCCTAATTCGTATCTAATTGGGAATTCCCACATCCTATAAATAGGCAGGTACTCCTCCATATTATTTTCACCACAAATTATCTTTCAAACCATCCTTGTCAAAATTTCTCTCTTTTTCGTCATAAATTCAGCCTCAGTTTTTAAATGTTGTAGCAACTTCGAATGACTATAACTCCCAACTTCGGACTCCTTTTGACCTCCAATTTTTTTGTTAGAATGGTATTGAGGTATATTTTTTGAATGTAAATTTTATTTTCATAAATTCGGAACTTAATTTTCTGGAAAATTTGTGGAGTGTCAGTGGTCCGAAATCTGACACGTTTTAGTATTTTTGAGATTCTGGGAGAACCAGGAATCAGAATCACGATCCGTTTGAAGTTTCGAAAAACTGACAGAAAAATACGTATCATATATTTTTCCTAAAAAAATTTCAAAATATTTTATTTTTGGTTTTTATTTTAGAAGTTTGTCACATCGTCTGAGTTCATCTTGTGTAGCCCTGTGACTATTCTGTACCCAACGGGATTGTCGGTTTCACCCGCAAGGACCTCAGGCAAGACACCTTGCCATTTACTGTTTATTTATTTAGCTCATATTTCATGCATTGTTTATTATTTATTTATACAAAATAAACTGTGATACATGGCATAACCTGTTAGAACTTACTGTTCATTTATATTCTCCTGCTATGTATTATTTTTCTTACACATTAAACCTAGATTTAAGGGACCACCTTGTGTGTTGCATTCAAAGGCCTTGACACAATTATACCACGTTGTTGTGAGTCACATATAGGATGCGGACATGCGTGATTCGCTGGCCACCAATACGTATAAGCCGTTCGTTAGGAAATAACTGCTAATAGAATTGCATGCTAGAAGACTTAGCAGTTATGAGTTGGCATTGGACGGGAAGAACATGATTGGAAGTTGACTACCACCCTATCTATCGTAGACTCGCTCGCTACTGAGGAACGATAGGTAGACTATATGCTATAGACTCGCTCGGTACTGAGGAATAGTATATGGTATTGTGACTCGCTACTGAGGTACTGCATTGGTATTTTTTTGACTTGACCCGGTAGTCATGCGACCATGAACTGTTCTTAAAACTGCATTCACTTAGACTGGTTAGGCTACCTTTATCCGTTAGGTACGAGTACTTTTGGTTTGAGAACTTGTATCTGACCGTGGCTTGGAACAATAACTTGTCGCGGATTAGTTTGTCACATCTTGTCCTTGTTTGGTTGTAGGTGTGACTTACTACTTCGATGAGAAGGTATTGAACTTTGTCGGGGTCCGGATACCATATTGGATTCATAGCATGGAAAGATATGTCGCCGTGAATTAGTTTACCATCTCCTGTCCTTGTTTGGTTGGGGAGATGTAACGCTAGTTCAATAGGTGTGTATTGGACCATGTTATAATTCAATTGACTTATTTATTTAAGCAATATTTATTCCGTTTATATGGTATGATATTATGTGTCTTGTTACGTCCCTCTGAGGACCTGGTTATCTCTCCAGGTGTGTGCTTCTATGAATTTGCAGGTGTTCTAGCCAAGGCCGTGATCTTCTCCATTCTTTCAAAGACGATTGCACTTGGTTTGTCTCGTTATTTTATCGATCACTTCTTGTACATTTTATTTGAGATAGTTGGTAGTGGACTTTGTCTTCGCCCAACGATTGTATACATGACAAATTTAAAGTTGCTCTTATATCATTTATTTATCTTGTGGATGAGATTTAGTTATTCTGGATTTACTGTATTTTACAGCTTATGTATTCATACGAGGTTTCCATATATTGGTGTATACTTCGTATGTATGCAGTTGGCATGGATACGTACCTAGTCCTAAGTATTTTGGGGCTGGGATGTTACATCATGAAGTCCTGCGGACTGCATGCCTTGTCCAATGATCCCTGACCGCATGCAGACTGTATGAGCTCGGCCGTATGACCCTTGACCACGTGCAGCTTGCCGTATGGCCCTGACCCTTAGCCGCATAAAGTTCTGCGAACTTCATTGCTTGGTCGCATGCAGTTTGGCCGCATGAGTCTGGCCGCATGGCTTGCATAGTGCCGTATGGCTTGCATAGTGATGCATAGTGCCTATTTTGGCTATTTTGTATGTTTTATGCCCTATTTGGCTGATTTATGGCCAGAATTTCTCCCAACTCCCATCATGAAAGTTGTAGATCTTTGTTGTGGCTTCAAGGATCTTCATGTCTCACTTTAACCTGAATTCATATGTGACTTTTATGTCACGAGGGATCCATGTGACTTACTGACTTGACCGTATTCCTGATTTGATTACCTATATACGTGCTGGTACCTATTCTAAGTGTGTATTGAGATACAGTATTTGTATGCACTGTGATACTATTTACTGAGTGCACTGAGGTGTGATACTACATGCTAAGTGATTATTCGTGTTATATGTCAATACATGTGTACCTTCCAGTACAGTCATGGTAATTGGTCAGTAATAGCGTCGTGGTATATTGATTGTTGTTTGATGCATTACACTAAGCATGGATCTAGATTTGGGACTCTTTGACCCGATGTGGATTCATACTTAGGGTACACGTACTACGGTACGACATATAGGAGGATGACCATGTGACCACGACATGTAATTCTAATATCAAGATAGGGTTAATCTAAGCAAATTAACTTGGTAGGTGCATTGGGTGGGAAGAATCTTGAGATCGTGCCATACTAGCTACCCAGGTCCAGTCCTGACGTGTCGAATTGGCCGTCACGGACATGGTTTCATTCGCCTATAGCGGATGACTATATCCGACTCCTACATGCTATGTTTTATAGGTTTTAGCACGGTGGCCTTGCGGGGGACCGGTGCATAATAAATGTGCTACACATATATGTATATGTATAATGGTTTGGCTAGCCCTGCTGGGTTGATACTGTTAGGGTTATATACTAAAAGCATCACTTTTGTAGTAACCTTATTTCCTTAAATTTTGAATAAGAATCATATGGGCAAATGTTTGCATATTGTATTTGTTGCAAGTGTTAATACAAATGTCTGATATTCTATATTGTAGATAATATGGTGTGTGGTGTCACACAGAAGATCATATTATCAGTTTCCTATGGAGTATATAAATAGTTCACAACCTAGATGAACTTGGACAATCTATTGGAAAGGTTGTAGTGTAATCTGGTATTAGTCTATCTTGACTATAGGTTTACACTAGTACACTTTGTGTGTATTGAACAGGACCACTTGAGGTTGTTCTCTTTGTACTGACTACATAAGAGAACAAACACCTCTGTTATTATGGATGCTTGTACTCTTAATCTGGATATAATAACGGACATGTATATGCAATGTGCATTACTTTGACTCATAAAAGAGTGAGATTTATTATGGATCAACAACCTCTATGAATTGGGTAATAACATTGTATATATGATGGGCTGTTGATTATAAATGGAATCCATGTCCCGATACATCGGGTTGATGATGTCCTCTTAAGGAGCTCATAAGGTTGTCATGTAAACCCTGCAGGTGGATTATATCCGACATGACAAATAAAGTTGAGCGGTACTACTTAAGGATAAAAGATGTCGAATCAATATAGTTGTCAGTAACTTAATTTGATCGACGGACATACGATATCTTAACATGGGGAGCCAAACGAGCATATAATAAAAGGAGCCCACAAACATAATTTGGGATTAGGGAGGTAGTGCAACAATAGCTCATTAGTGGACCGAGCTATTGTTAATGGGCCTGGATTGTGTGTTCGGGCTGAACACGGGATATCCAGATCCGTTAGGAGGCCTAACCTTAATTTCTCCTCATGGTCCCTGCCGTAGCCTATATATATCCTCTATTCTCTGGCCGCCGAATTACTGATCAAAAAAAATCTGAAATTTTCTCTAAATTCATAATTCACGTAAGGAGAGAAAGTGAGTGCTGCCAAGGAGAAAAAAAAAGTTGGGAGATCGTCACCCACACGACGTCCAACTCGAGGAAGGAATATGTGTAGAAGATCTTGGGGTCGTCCGCTCGAGATTGCCAGGAATTACTTGTCTCCTTTCCGCCGCAGGTATAATTCGTAAACCCTAGTTTCCGCCTATGAAGGGTTAGAACACGTATTAGATCTGTTTAACTTTCTATCGATCAATACGCGCACCAAAGGAAGGGTCCTGGGAATCCCCAGTTCCATGAATTGGTATCAGAGCCACTTTGGATCTACGTATTGATTGATACGTCCATGTTGTCCAATAAAACTTGCGCTATGTAATAGTCGGTAGATGTAGATCTGTTCTAACTCGATTTTGCAGGCATCTTAGATCCAACTATTATGGTCCAATGCATGTTTTTTAATTGTGTTGTTTAAACCACGGACATGTCGTGGATGTTGTTGTTGCTGTGGATGTAATTAAAATCACGAGGGTTGATCGTGCTTATTAATTTAATTTTTTAATCTAGATTATGTGTGAACTCCTTCGGAAGACATAGGATTGATGTAATTTTAATTATTTTTTGATCAATCGTGATGGCGGTGGTGGCTGTTTCTGACGTCGGACGAGATGCTGGTTTTGAGCAATCCAGAGGCAGACAGATGATTTTCGATGAAGGAATCGACAGCCAATAAAAAATTAGGGCGCTGCCCCGAACCCCGCGACCTGACCGGGCAGGTCGAACCCCGTATAGATCTGCGCAGCGCCAGATTTTAGATTTGGATAGTTGAGGACGAAGCAGCAAAGATGACCATAATAGTTGGATATTTTCTCTTATTTTTGTCATTTTGCTTTTTCTAATTATGCATGTTTATTATTGTGTGGTTGTTTTTTTGAAAAACCAAGCCTACATTAATAATGGACAACATGGACATAATATCAACTAGTAGAAAAACCCTTATTGTTAAATAACTAAGTGGGAGAGGATTTTTATTTAGTATAAATCCTATGGTCTCCATTACTGGTTTGTAGGTGATATAATTATACTTGCGTGTTGGCTTTATTGTTTTTCTCCATATCGGATGAGTATAATTATGGATCACCAGTACAAACTTCCTTAGGGATAATTGTAGAAAGTTACTTAGTACGTGTTCACTTCTCCATCTGAAGGAACTCATTACAAGGTAATGGACTTAGTATTAAGTAATGGTATACACTTAGATACAAATAATGGTATCCTCCCCATCGGAGTCACTGCTATTATTTGTATGACCAGAGCAAGACCAGCATATTAATTTTATTTATCATAAAGTTATATTGACATGATAGTAAAATTAATAAGAAAAATCTACTTGAAGAAAGTTGAATTTGTATACGTCCACACTATCGTGGCATGCTAAATTCATGGTGTTCAAGGTGTTGGTGAATTTCTTATTATTGTTTTGAGGGAATCAATATTTAGATAATTCAAAAAGTTTTTTTTGCCCTGCATAATTTTATTTATGTGATTCTCAGGATTTCAAAAAATAGGTTCTTTCAGTCCACTTATGGTGATTCTTAAAGAAAATAAACTTACTGGACCTAATTATATTGACTGGAAACGTAATTGGGACATTGTTCTGACTGCTGAGGAGTACAAATATGTACTTGTTGAAGAATGCCCACCTAAGCCTGATGCTAACTCTGATGAAGAGGTCAAAGAGGCTTATAAGAAGTGAAAAAAGGCAGATGAGATGGCGCGGTGTTAAATTCTGGCATCTATGTCAAATGTACTGCAACATCAGCATCAGGCCATGACCACAGCTTATGACATGATGTATAACCTCAAGGAACTCTTCGGACATCAGAGTAGAGCAGCTAGGCAGTTTGCTATAAAATGTTTGATGAATACAAAAATGGCTGAGGGGACACCAGTAAGGGATCATGTTCTCAAGATGATGGGTCATCTGAATGAGATAGAGATCCTTGGTGCTGAAATCGATGGGAAAACCCAGGTCGATATCATTCTCGGGACTCTGCCTAAAAGTTTTGACAATTTTTGCCTTAATTACAACATGAACAAAAGGTTGTATAGTTTGGCAGAACTTGCAAAAGAGCTACAGGATGCTGAATCTCTCTTTAGGCAGAGTGGTCATGTTTTTGTTTCTGAAAAGGCTTCTATTTCTAAGCCAAAAGGCGGTAAGAAGAAGAATAACATTCAGAAACAGGCAAACTTAGCAAAGAAGGGCATGGGACCTCAAGGCGTGGTGAAAAAGCCGAAAGGCAAATGTTTCAAGTGCAAAGGGTCAGAACATTGGAAGACTGATTGTCCACTTCTCAAACAAGGGAACAAAAAAGGTATATCTCATTTACTAGTAGTTGAAACATGTTTAGCGGTGTTATCTACCGGCACCTGGTGTGTAGATACAGGAGCCACTAATCATGTCTGCAATACATTGCAGGGGTTCCAGGAAACCAGACGGCTCAGTGATGGAGAGATGCTTATTCATGGGTGATGCTACAAAAGTATCAGTCGTTGCATTAGGAGATGTTACTTTATCTTTTGGTAGAAATAAGTCTTTGACATTGAGAGATTGTCTTTATGCACCTTCACTTAGAAGGAATTTAGTTTCTATTTCTATGTTAGTTAAGGATGGATATTCAGTTTATTTTAATGACAATATTGTTATTAGAAAGAATAAATATTTTATCTGTTCTGGTGCATTGGTTGATAATTTGTACGTCATTAATCCTATTTCGCCCACAATGCAACTTATGGAAATGAATAATATGTCATCTAACTTAAATAAGAGAAAAGAACCTTCTTGTATGAACCAAACATATCTTTGGCACTTACGATTGGGGCATATTAACCTAAGAAGGATTCAAAGACTGGTTGAAGATGGACCTTTGAGTTCATTGGAAGTGGAGGCACTACCAGCCTGTGAATCCTGCTTGGAAGGTAAAATGACCAAAAGGCCTTTTACGACAAAGGGGTATAGGGCCAAAGATGTGTTGGAATTGGTTCATTCTGATTTGTGTGGACCCATGACTATCCAAGCTAGAGGTGGCTTTGAATATTTTGTCACATTTATTGACGATTATTCAAGGTATAGATACATTTATTTGATGCGCCGTAAGTCTGAGTGCTTTAAGAAATTCAAAGAGTACAAGGCTGAAACGGAGAAACGTCATGGAAAATGTATCAAGTCATTACGATCAGATCATGGTGGCGAGTACCTCTTTGGAGAGTTTAGGGATTATTTATCAGAGGCTGGGATTGTATCCCAATTGACTGCACCTGGAACGCCCCAACAGAATGGTGTAGCCGAAAGAAGGAATAGAACTCTTATGGAGATGGTTAGATCAATGATGAGTTATTCGGATTTGCCAGATTCGTTTTGGGGATATGCCTTAGAGACTGCAGCTTATATTTTGAACTTGGTTCCTTCTAAGTCAGTACCTCTTACTCCCACAGAGCTGTGGATTGGGCGTAAGCCTAGTCTGAAACATGTTCGTATTTGGGGTAGTCCAGCACATGTGCTGAATGGGAAAGCAGATAAGTTGGAATCTCGTACAGAAGTACGCTTGTTTGTAGGCTATCCAAGAGGAACGAAAGGAGGTTTATTTTATAGTCCTAAGGATCAGAAGGTCATTGTTAGCACCAATGCCCGATTCTTAGAGGAAGACTATGTGATGAACCTTAAACCCACAAGTAGAGTTGTTCTAGAAGAACTGAGACGTGAGACACCAAGTACTTCAGTACCAACAGTACAAGAGGATGAACCACAAATAACTGCACAACGTGTCACAAATGTTACACCACAACCGATAGTGCCTCGTCGTAGTGGGAGGGTTGTGATACAACCTGATAGATATATGTTCTTGGAAGAGTCATCAGACTTCGTCCCTGAGAAACAAGATTATGATCCCTGTACCTACAATAAAGCACTCCAAGATAAAGATGCAGAGTCTTGGCAAAAAGCAATGATATCTAAAATAGAATCTATGGATTCTAATCAGGTCTGGGAGCTTGTAGAACCACCCGTTGGTGTAAAAGCCATTGGATGCAAGTGGGTCTATAAGAGAAAAAGAGGATCAGACGGTAAGGTTGAAACCTTTAAAGCTCGGCTTGTAGCAAAAGGTTTTACTCAAAGAGAGGGTATCAATTATGAGGAAACCTTTTCTCCTGTAGCCATGCTTAAGTCTATTCGGATTCTTTTATCTATTGCAGCTCATCTCGATTATGAGATTTGGCAAATGGATGTCAAGACAGCTTTCCTTAATGGAAATCTTGAGGAAGACATCTATATGAAGCAACCAGACGGGTTCATTGAAAAGGGCCATGAGCATCTTGTTTATAAGCTCAAAAAGTCCATTTATGGACTTAAGCAAGCTTCCAGATCTTGGAACATCTGTTTTGATCAGGTGATAAAATCCTATAGATTTGATCAATGTCAGGATGAATCGTGTGTATGCAGAAAGTGTGACGGAAACGTGGTGGTGTTCCTAGTACTTTATGTGGATGACATCTTGCTCATTGGAAACAATGTGAAGGTATTATCTGATGTAAGGGTATGGTTATCCAAACAGTTTGATATGAAGGACTTGGGAGAAGTAGGTCACATCCTTGGGATCAAAGTTCTACGAGATCGCAAGAAAAGGATGTTAGGCTTATCCCAAGCTTCCTATATCGATACTGTACTAACTCGTTTTAGTATGCAAAATTCTAAGAAAGGTTTCTTACCTTTTAGACATGGAATTGCTCTATCAAAGGAGCAGTGTCCGAGGACACCTAAAGCGATAGAGAACATAAAGGCAGTTCCTTATGCTTCAGCAGTAGGAAGCTTAATGTATGCAATGCTATGTACGAGACCAGACATCTGCTTTGCCGTAGGCATGGTCAGCAGATATCAGTCTAACCCAGGACAAGAGCACTGGACTGCCGTAAAGCATATTTTGAAGTACCTGAAAATGACTAAAGAGTATATGCTAGTTTACCAGGCAGATAGTTTAGTTCTCTTGGGGTATACAGACTCAGATTTTCAGTCAGATAGGGATTCTAGGAAATCTACCTCAGGTTATGTGTTTACTTTGGGAGGTGGAGCCATTGTGTGGAGGAGTATCAAGCAAAAATGTATTGCTGATTCCACCATGGAAGCTGAGTATGTGGCAGCCTCTGAGGCAGCCAAAGAAGCGGTTTGGCTCAGAAACTTTCTGTTGGACTTGGATGTGGTACCTAGTTTGCCTAAGTCTATTACACTTTATTGTGATAATAGTGGTGCAGTGGCAAACTCGAAGGAACTACGAGCCCATAAGACAGGCAAACACATTGAGCGTAAGTACCACCTGATACGAGATTTCGTAAAGAAAGGAAAAGTTACTGTGATCAAGATAGCATCAGCCGACAACCTAGCTGATCCCTTTACAAAGAGCTTACCAGCTAAGGCTTTTGACAGTCATATTGAGGGAATGGGAGTCAGATGTGTAGCAGCATGGCTTTAAGTATAAGTGGGAGATTTGTAACAGTATACTGAAAAGTAATGCTTTGAGTATAAGTAGAAGATTGTTAGGGTTATATACTAAAAGCATCACTTTTGTAGTAACCTTATTTCCTTAAATTTTGAATGAGAATCATATGGGCAAATGTTTGCATATTGTATTTGTTGCAAGTGTTAATGCAAATGTCTGATATTCTATATTGTAGATAATATGGTGTGTGGTGTCACACAGAAGATCATTTTATCAGTTTCCTATGGAGTATATAAATAGTTCACAACCTAAATGAACTTGGACAATCTATTGGAAAGGTTGTAGTGTAATCTGGTATTAGTCTATCTTAACTATAGGTTTACACTAGTACACTTTGTGTGTATTGAATAGGACCACTTGAGGTTGTTCTCTTTGTACTTACTACATAAGAGAACAAACACCTCTGTTATTATGGATGCTTGTACTCTTAATCCGTATATAATAACGGACATGTATATGCAATGTGCATTACTTTGACTCATAAAAGAGTGAGATTCATTATGGATCAACAACCTCTATGAATTGGGTAATAACATTGTATATATGATGGGCTGTTGATTATAAATAGAATCCATGTCCCGATACATCGGGTTGATGATGTCCTCTTAAGGAGCTCATAAGGATTGTCATGTAAACCCTGCAGGTGGATTATATCTGACATGACAAATAAAGTTGAGCGGTACTACTTAAGGATAAAAGATGTCGAATCAATATAGTTGTCAGTAACTTAATTTGATCGACGGACATACGATATCTTAACATGGGAAGCCAAACGAGCATATAATAAAAGGAGCCCACAAACATAATTTGGAATTAGATAGGTAGTGCAACAATAGCTCATTAGTGGACCGAGCTATTGTTAATGGACCTGGATTGTGTGTTCGGGCTGAACACGGGTTATCCAGATCCGTTAGGAGGCCTAACCCTAATTTCTCCTCATGGTCCCTGCCGTAGCCTATATATATCCTCTATTCTCTGGCCGTCAAATTACTGATCAAAAAAATCTGAAATTTTCTCTAAATTCGTTATTCACGTAAGGAGAGAAAGAGAGTGCTACCAAGGAGAAGAAAAAGTTGGGAGATCGTCGCCCACACGACGTCCAACTCGAGGAAGGAATATGTGCAGAAGATCTTGGGGTCGTCCGCTCGAGATTGCCAGGAATTACTTGTCTCCTTTCCACCGCAGGTATAATTCGTGAACCCTAGTTTCCGCCTATGAAGGGTTAGAACACGTATTAGATCTGTTTAACTTTCTATCGATCAATACGCACACCAAAGGAAGGGTCCTGGGAATCCCCAGTTCCATGAGATACGATCTGAGGATTCCTATATTGTATTTCTGGAATAATCCAGACAAATCATAGAAAGCCGTAGGATTGATTGGCCACTTGTAAGCCGACTTGTTTGTGATATGTTTTTTTCTGTTAGCAACTGAGGAACATGGACTATCGTGGTGCGTGGTTCAACCCATGTCCTTGTTTGGTTGTTGGATTGGGCTATTGTGCTGCGATAGGCTATAGACCGAAGTCGTGATCAGAAGCCCTTCACCTGTCCATGTTATAGGATATATCTTATCTCGGCATGATATTGGCACCGTTTGTCCTTGTTTGGTTGTAAGGGTGTCGTATTGTCTCGATGATATTGTATATGCCTATAACTCGTGAATCAGGTCTTAATTTATTACGCTTGGGTTTTATCTCACTCTTTTGTGCTCCCTTGTGGTACTTGCTATTCGGGGCCTGACCCCGCTGGTTTTGTTTGGCCAGATCTTGTAGCAGCGCCAGAGGATCCAGCCTTCTACCCGAACAATGGTGCACACCAGAAGTATGAGCGCCAGGGACCATGAGTGGGTTTCTTCTTTACTGTTCTGATATCTTCTATTTTGTACTTGGCATTTAGCCACCGGCACCTATTTAGCCGGCAGTTCTAGACATTTAGTTTCTCACATAATTGTAAGTAAATCAGACTGCAGCTGACTACGGTTATGTACTATTGACTCTCGGTACAAGCTTATCATATTGTATAGCTAGACTCATGAATCATTTTGATGAAGCGTCGGGGATGCCTTACTGCTTTATCTTGTATGATCATTATTACTGCTTCTTGGTTGATTGATTGAGCCATAGATACTCTGTGGGACCATAGGAGACTTGATTGTAGCATGCACCCCTAGTCTCTTGACAGCCACGATCGCTGTATGACGTTTATATACCACATATGGAGTAGCTGGCTTAGTCCGTCTCAGTATTCCGGTACTGGGGCGTGATAAGGTTTTATTGGTGGCCCATACAGGTCTATTTTTCAGACTTGTAGGGTGTTGTAATTATAGGAGTCTTGATCAAAATATGTTCTCCTTGATCTCCTGATTCGTCTTCTCTTTCTTCCACCTTGATTGCTAACTTGATTATCATCCTCGATTCCTTCCCATCCTGTCTTTTGATACCTTTTATCCTTTCCTTTCGGGGCACATCGTTCTCGAATATTGGAGGAGCCGACATGGGAGAGAATCCAGTAGAGCAGGGACCAGTTGGAGATCAATAAGGGGTAGTCCCTCTTCCTGGACAGATTCACATCAAGAATGTTACCGAACATGAGCCAGTTGAGCCATAGAGACCAGAGGTTCCTACATCTTCAGTAATACCGGTAGTACCAGTAGCACTAGACACACCAGCATTGTTGCAGATTATCAGAGGTTTATTGGAGACCTAGCAACACCAGATGGCAGTCCAACAGCAGCAACAGACTGTAGCATTTGGGTTCCTAGGATTTATTTTCTATTTTGGAGATTTTTTTATTTTTATTTTAGTTAAAATCAATTATTTACTAGGTTGTTGATTTGGGATCGTAAGATTTTTGCCTAAGCCTATAGGTTAGATATAAGGAAATTAGGTTGTATATAGTCTCTGAGGACCCTAGAGAGTCCCTAGTATATTATTTCACCATTTTAGAATTTTCAGGAATTTATGGAGATTTTTAGAGAATTTTATATATGATTTTATTAATTTTCTAAGCTTCTAGGATTTACTGTGAGGGCACCCAAGGGTATTTTTGAGGTCAAATAATTTATTTGGGCTCTAGAACCCTTAAAATATTTTCTATATTTTTCTAGGAATTTTTAGGAATTTTTTGGGATTTATTTGGAATTTTTAGGATTTTTTCTGATTTTTATTTAATTTTTCTGTAATTAAAAACCTATTTCTAAAAATATATACACAGTCAGCCAGGGGGGGCCCACCCGTCAGCCACTGAAAGCGGGAGAGCGGCCCCACGTGTCAGTGAGAGGGGGCGGGTGCGGCTCGGTCTCCGAGCCACCCACTTAGTCCTAGTCCGAGCCAAGCTCGGAGCCGAGCCAAGCTCAGCTTGGTTTGGACCGTAGGATCCTGGCGGGGCGCACAGGATGCTGCCATGTGGCAGAGCCAGCCGCCTCAAGCCGTTCCACCGACTCTAATTTCCTATATATATATTAGTTATTAGGTTTTCCGAAAACCCTACTTTAATTCAGCAGCTTTTGTGGGAGAGTTCGATAGGGATTCTTCGACTTCGCGGGGCGATTGCCATTGATCTAGACATCCTTTTTGCACGCCATTTTTTTGTTAGAAGCGTATCGAGGTTAGGTTTCAGAATATATATTTTAATTTCTGTAATTTTGATCTCGAATTTCTGAATAATTATTTGAGTGTCGGTTGTCCAAAAATTTACACGTCGTACAGTTTTCGAGATTTCGAGCGATCCCGAACTCCGTTTTGCGATCCGTTTGAAGTTTTGGAAAGCTGACACCAAGATCTACAACATATAATTTTTCCAAAAATTCAGAGTTTCATCTAGTATTTTATTTTATTCATATAAGTCAGATTTGGTCAACGGTTCATCGATTTGGTCATAGTTAGCCATAATGGCGATAACTTTTGACCAAATCGTGATTTTGTGGCACGGTCGATTCCAGTGCACTCATGACGCTGAAATCTATCATGTTGCATACTCAAACTTCGAATTCATAATGTTTGACTAGTTAGTCAACAGTATGTCTCGGTTTACGTGCCACGAGTCCCGAATTTGGAACCGTGAATTTCCTTGGCCAAATATTTGTGTGTAGATTTTTATTTTAGAATTAAATAGGTTAAAATAGGATTTTAGATGATTTATTCCAGAATTAGAATAGTATTAATTGATTTAATCCATTAGCCACTTTCTAGGATTTTTAGAGTGGAAATCGTTGATCTAACTTGCGATTATTTTTGTGTCGGGGTAGATCGGGCTACGACGTCTTGACTTATGACTTTATCATCTACCAGAGCAGGCAAGTATCACTATGACCTATGTTTCCTTTATTTTATGCTGCATGTATCTTCGTGTCGTCTTTTCACGATTACTCCCTTTTGGTTCATGGTTGTCATTGCTCATGATTACTATTGTGCACGAGAGTTAGAATCGTTAGGATATATACATGTTCATCTTTTACTTATTGTTTTCTATCGTTTACAGTTTATCGTATTGCTAATGTTTATCATAGTGGACATGTATTGTGAGTGAGTCGGGCGGGAGAATACAACAAGTAAGCATGTGGTCAACGAATTGAATACAGACCCCCTATACATTGATTGCATAATATCAGTCATGCACCACACGTATGACTGACGGATATCCTAAGCCGTCCGCATGCTAAAAGTTGGTATTCTAAAACACACAGTACACGTGACTTAATTATTGTTGTCCTGTCGTCTATTGTTCTTCTTTCGTCAAGTCTACGTTCTTATTGTCATCATGTCTTAGTGTTATGTTAACTCTACCTTTATATTGCTATCATGTTTCAAAGGTACTTTCTTATCATACAATGTCATGTCTATACTTATCTTCAGTTAAATTCCTTTTATCTTTCCTTCATGCTTGTATACTATATTGTGTAATGTAGTGTTATGGTGATCTTGCTCCAATCCTGACTGGATAACTATTTTTCAGCTTTAGACGAAGAGATTTGCCCCGAGGTCTACGGTGAGTATGTTGGAGACACTGACGTCACTAGCGTACCCGGTTCCAGCACTGATGCGAATTAGCATATTTTCTTCCTTATGGATTCGCATTAGTTAGTAGTTATAGTTATGGAGTTTAGTTGTCTATTTTATTTTCTGTTATCCGGGTTTGTTCCCGAGACTTTCTGAGTTGTAGTGGATTTTTCATATTTATAATATTAAGACTATTGGATATTTTAGTGATTTTTGCTGGCTTAGTTGTGGATGATATATATGCGTGTTGTGCTTGTTGTGGACCATTGTTATCATAGACAGCGTACTACCGCCGATGCTGCGGCGTAGGCTGGACTTGGCCACGTACTCGCATCCCAAAATTGGGAGCGGGTCGTGACAAGTTTTTATGGTGGCCCATGCAGGTTCAATTTCGCAAAAGACTGCAAACTCGAGGTAGTGCTTAAGTTAGTTGTACTACTGCGGGCCTGCGAATAGAGTTGAAGTTAGGAGGTTGTATCATCCACAAAATAGGACTTCCAACCTTATGAGTCTATTTTATCTTAGGATCTTATTGTATCTTATTTTGCATCCTGCTTGATTCCGTCTGTGATTTCTTCGATATGTTTGTATCTACCGTACTAACCATATTCTTTCTTTCCTTTTAGTTCACTATGGTTCAGACGAGGCGCAGTACGATCCGTAAGGGAAAAAGGGTAGCTAACCCTTTTGCTACTCCCGAACCCGAAGGATCGACAGCAGAGAGTACCGAGTTCGTAGAGCCTTCTTTAATTTTAGTTGTTATGCATGCTTAATTAGTTGTCAGTTCCCTTATGTTCCTAGCCATCATCTCTCTGTGACTTAGCTTAAGAAATTATTGCTTGTAAGAGTTAGGTATTATGCTATGCTATTTGTGATGTTTTGATTTTTGAGGACAAAAATCTTTTAAGGGGGATAGTTTGTAGCATTTGGGTTCCTAGGATTTATTTTCTATTTTGGAGATTTTTTTATTTTTATTTTAGTTAAAATCAATTATTTACTAGGTTGTTGATTTGGGATCGTAAGATTTTTGCCTAAGCCTATAGGTTAGATATAAGGAAATTAGCTTGTATATAGTCTCTGGGGACCCTAGAGAGTCCCTAGTATATTATTTCACCATTTTAGAATTTTCAGGAATTTATGGAGATTTTTAGAGAATTTTATATATGATTTTATTAATTTTCTAAGCTTCTAGGATTTACTGTGAGGGCACCCGAGGGTATTTTTGAGGTCAAATAATTTATTTGGGCTCTAGAACCCTTAAAATATTTTCTATATTGTTTTAGGAATTTTTAGGAATTTTCTGGGATTTATTTGGAATTTTTAGGATTTTTCCTGATTTTTATTTAATTTTTCTGTAATTAAAAACCTATTTCTAAAAATATATACACAGTCAGCCAGGGGGGGCCACCCGTCAGCCACTGAAAGCGGGAGAGCGGCCCCACGTGTCAGTGAGAGGGAGCGGGTGCGGCTCGGTCTCCGAGCCACCCACTTAGTCCTAGTCCGAGCCAAGCTCGGAGCCGAGCCAAGCTTAGCTTGGTTTGGACCGTAGGATCCTGGCGGGGCGCACAGGATGCTGCCACGTGGCAGAGCCAGCCGCCTCAAGCCGTTCCACCGACTCTAATTTCCTATATATATATATTAGTTATTAGGTTTTCCGAAAACTCTACTTTATTTCAGCAGCTTTTGTGGGAGAGTTCGATAGTGATTCTTCGACTTCGCGGGGCGATTGCCGTTGATCTAGACGTCCTTTTTGCGCCCCGTTTTTTTTGTTCGAAGCGTATCGAGGTTAGGTTTCAGAATATATATTTTAATTTCTGTAATTTTGATCTCGAATTTCTGAATAATTATTTGAGTGTCGGTTGTCCATAAATTTACACGTCGCACGGTTTTCGAGATTCCGAGTGATCCCGAACTCCGTTTTGCGATCCGTTTGAAGTTTTGGAAAGCTGACACCAAGCTCTACAACATATAATTTTTCCAAAAATTTAGAGTTTCATCTAATATTTTATTTTATTCATATAAGTCAGATTTGGTCAACGGTTCATCGATTTGGTCATAGTTAGCCATAATGGCGATAACTTTTGACCAAATCGTGATTTTGCCGCACGGTCGATTCCAGTGCACTCTGTATCAAATCAAACAAAAAAATCTATCGAATCATAACATAGAAAGTAGGAAAGACTCTTTGGAGACGCTGAAATCTATCATGTTTCACACTCAAACTTCGAATTCATAATGTTTGACTAGTTAGTCAACAGTATGTCTCGGTTTACGTGCCACGAGTCCCGAATTTGGAACCGTAAATTTTCTTGGCCAAATATTTGTGTGTAGATTGTTATTTCAGAATTAAATAGGTTAAAATAGGATTTTAGATGATTTATTCCAGAATTAGAATAGTATTAATTGATTTAACCCATTAGCCACTTTCTAGGATTTTTAGAGTGGGAATCGTTGATCTAACTTGCGATTATTTTTGTGTCGGGGTAGATCGGGCTACGACGTCTTGACTTGTGACTTTATCATCTACCGGAGCAGGCAAGTATCACTATGACCTATGTTTCCTTTATTTTATGCTGCATGTATCTTCGTGTCGTCTTTTCACTATTACTCCCTTTTGGTTCATGGTTGTCATTGCTCATGATTACTATTGTGCACGAGAGTTAGAATCGTTAGGATATATACATGTTCATCTTTTACTCATTGTTTTCTATCGTTTACAGTTTATCGTATTGCTAATGTTTATCATAGTGGACATGTATTCTGAGTGAGTCGGGCGGGGGAATACAACAAGTAAGCATGTGGTCAACGAATTGAATACAGACCCCCTATACATTGATTGCATAATATCAGTCATGCACCACACATATGACTGACGGATATCCCAAGCCGTCCGCATGCTGAAAGTTGGTATTCTAAAACACACAGTACACGTGACTTAATTATTGTTGTCCTGTCGTCTATTGTTCTTCTTTCGTCAAGTCTACGTTCTTATTGTCATCATGTCTTAGTGTTATGTCAACTCTACCTTCATATTGCTATCATGTCTCAAAGGTACTTTCTTATCATACAATGTCATGCCTATACTTATCTTTAGTTAAATTCCTTTTATCTTTCCTTCATGCTTGTATACTATATTGTGTAATGTAGTGTTATGGTGATCTTGCTCCAATCCTGACTGGATAACTATTTTTCAGCTTTAGACGAAGAGATTTGCCCCGAGGTCTACGGTGAGTATGTTGGAGACACTAACGTCACTGGCGTACCCGGTTTCAGCACTGATGCGAATTAGCATATTTTCTTCCTTATGGATTCGCATTAGTTAGTAGTTATAGTTATGGAATTTAGTTGTCTATTTTATTTTCTGTTATCCGGGTTTGTTCCCGAGACTTTCTGAGTTGTAGTAGATTTTTCATATTTATAATATTGAGACTATTGGATATTTTAGTAATTTTTGCTGGCTTAGTTGTGGATGATATATATACGTGTTGTGCTTGTTGTGGACCATTGTTATCATAGACAGTGTACTACCGCCGATGCTGCGGCGTAGGCTGGACTTGGCCATGTACTCGCATCCCAAAATTGGGAGCGGGTCGTGACACAAACACAGCAGCAAGAACAGAATGTGCTACTGAACCAGGGGTTACAATTAGCCCTTGAGAGAAGTGTCAGGAATGATTCAGGAGCATCGGGGAGGTTTTGTCGACTTGACCCGAGGTACTTTGATGGCACGGAGGATGCCATCACGGCGGATGCTTGGCTTCAGGATATTGAGGCCATATTGACAGCAGTAAAGGTTCCAGCCGGAGAGAAGGTTGACCAAGTCAGACTGTTACTTCAGGATCTCACCCGTGACTGGTGGGCATCAGAAAGGTTGGAATGAGGCGTCCTGTTCTATGGGATAGCTTTAGTATTAGATTCAATGCCAAGTACTTTGGCGTGGTAGCTCGGTATGAGCTTCAATAGAGATTTATCAGCCTCAAGCATGCTGGTAGGACGGTGGATGGCTATACAGCAAAGTTCTGCAGATTGAGTCAGTTTGCTCGGAAGATGGTGGCGACAGAGCCAGAGAGAGCAATGAGGTTCCAGCAGGGACTTCACTTAGAGATTATGCAGCTAGTCGAGGGGCACGACTACCAGACATTTGATGCAGTATTGATGGTGGCTCGGAGGCACGAGCTTACTATTCAGAGGTTATCAGCAAGGACTGGAGGCAAGAAGAGGTCTCATATGCAGAGTGCGGGAGGAGGAGGAGCAGTACCTTGGACGTCAACACCAGCGCCTAGCGTTCGTATTCGTGATGTAGTTTCGGTCACAACAGTTGTGACGGCACCAGTTCGACAGCATCAACCGAGGCACCAGCAACGTCAGGAGGCACCAGTGGGTTATACTTATTGTGGTAAGGGAGGGCACACTCGGAAAGTGTGTCGGTTAGCGAATGGGCAGTATTTGAGGTATGGAGGTTCAGACTATCGTGTAGCTACGTGCCCACAGATACTAAGGCTAGGAGGGCCAGCTCAACAGTTTCTGACGTTGCCAGCTCCAGAGGTAACACCGTATCAAGGGCTAGCACTAGCAATGAGGCTACTAGCCCAGTACCCATTACTGACTCAAGCTCAGATATACCGACAAGTGCAACATCAGGTAGGACCGCATCAGGTTGAGCAGCAGAGACCGCAGCAGCAGGGCCAAGTAAGACAGCAGCAGAGAGTCCAACAGGGACAGAGGCAAATAGAATTTGGAGTATTAGAGCAGAGGTTGGCCGAAGGAGATCAAATTATGGGTAAGTTTTCAGTATTATTCATAATTCCTTGGGTTCTATATTCGAAGAGTGAAGACGACTTTCTCGTCTCACTCATCTGCTCTCGTATCATGTGATACGTGATATTTATCATATGTCTTGCTTAGGAGAGTACGTCCTGGGCAGAGTCTCGTTCTTGATTTAGTCATTGGTACCGACTTATCTCAAGCGTTGACCCATGTCCACTTTGGGAGTCAATGTAGGACCTCGAGGATGAATTCCTACCCAACTTACTCGGAAGGCATATTTTATTCGTATGTCTCCGATCACTTTCCTTCTAGGGTATGATTATTGTTTGTGCTTTTACTTGATTGTTCTTTCTTTCGTAATCTGTTCATATGCCAAGTGATGTTTGATAATTATATGTGTCCTGAGTGTATTTCGTGTTCTGAGAGCACGCTCGACTAGCCTTATCAAAATTCCGAGGACGAAATTTTTTAAGGAGGGTAGAGATGTCACTCCTCGTTCCCGGAATACGTAAATTTTTGATTTTTCTGTATATGGTATCTGGCACCTGTATCTTGATTGTATGTATCATGTATTTGTAACTGGCCATGGCACAGAACAGTATCTTATCGCGGAACAGTGTGTCATCCCTTGTCCTTGTTTGGTTGTAGGCGTGATTCACTATTTCGATGATAGGATTTCTCGACCCTATTATGGTTAGGGTTTTATTTATTTAATTAATTTGATTAATTATTGCATGTAGCATTTAATATGTCATTAGTCATATGGTTAGGAGCATGCTTAAGATTAGGGTTTTATGAGTCAATCCAACCCCTATATATATTCTCTTCCTCTTTCTCTCTCCTCATTCACTCTTTCATTTATTTTCCTCAAACAACATTTAGGCAAGTACATCTTGTACCAAATGGAGAGATTCTTGCATTTTTCATTCTTGATTTTTTTTTTGATATTATTTGTCTATATTGTTCTTCTCATCATCCTCTACAAGTTTAGTTCTTGGAGCTTTTGATTTTAATGGCTTGTGTAGATCTAAGTTTACTTTATTTTTGATTTTCTTGGATTTTGATCTATCAAACTTACTTGTTTTCGAAATCTAGTTGTTCTATGTTGTAGAGAATTTCGTTCTACCCCATTTCGACCTTTGGAAGTCCAATTTCCGATTTAAATTGGAGGATGGACGGAGCTTGGACGCCATGGCTTCCATGGCTCATCTTCTCTGATTTTTGGAGAAGATGAGCAGTCTTGCCGCATGAAGTCCTGCGGCAGTGTAGCTCTGGCCGCATGAAGTCCTGCGGACTTCATTTGCTTGGCCACATGAGCTTGGGCCGCATGAAGTCCTGTGGACTTCATTTGCTTGGCCACATGACCCTTGGCCGCATGAAGTCCTGCGGACTTTATTGCTTGCCGTATGAACCCTTGGCCGCATGAAGTCCTGCGGACTGCATGCCTTGCAGCATGATCCCTAGCCGCATGCAGACTGCATGAGCTTGGCCATATGACCCTTGACCGCGTGCAGCTTGCCGCATGACCCTGACCCTTGGCCACATGAGTCTGGCTGCATGCAGCTTGGCCGCATGGCTTGCATAGTGCCGCATAGTGCATATTTTGGCTGTTTTGTATATTTTATGTCCTATTTGGCTAATTTATGGCTAGAATTTCTCCCAACTCCCAACATGAAAGTTGTAGATCTTTGTTGTGGCTTCAAGGATCTTCATGTCTCACTTTAACCAGAATTCATATGTGACTTTTATGTCATGAGGGGTCCGTATGACTTCCTGACTTAACCGTATTCCTGATTTGATTACATGTATACGTGCTCGTACCTATTCTAAGTGTGTATTGAGATACAATATTAGTATGCACTGCGGTACTATTTAATGAATGCACTGAGGTGTGATACTACGTGCTAAGTGATCATTCGTGTTATATGTCAATACATGTGTACCTTCCAGCACAGTCATGGTAATTGGTCAGTAATAGCATCGTGGTATATTGATTGTTATTTGATATATTACACTAAGCATGGATCTAGATTTGGGACTCTTTGAGCCGATGTTGATTCATACTTAGGGTACACGTACTATGGTACGACATATAGAAGGATGACCATGTGACCACGACATGTAATTCCAATATCAATATAGGGTTAATCTAAGCAACTTAACTTAGTAGATGCATTGGGTGGAAAGAATCCTGAGATCGTGCCATACTAGCCATCCCAGGTCCAGTCCTGACGTGTCTGGTTGGCCGCCACGGATATGGTTTCATTCGCCTATAGCGGATGACTATATCCGACTCCTATGTGCTATGTGTTATATGTTTTAGCAGGGTGGCCTTACTGGGGAGCGGTGCATAATCAATGTGCTACGCATATATGTATATATATAATGGTTTGGCTAGCCCTGTTGGGTTGATACGATCTGAGGATTCCTATATTACATTACTGGAATTATCAAGACAAATCATAGAAAGCCGTCGGATTGATTGGCCGCTTGTAAGCCGACTTGTTTGTGATATATTTTCTTCTGTTAGCAACTGAGGAACATGGACTATCTTGGTGCATGGTCCAACCCATGTCCTTGTTTTGTTATTGGGTTTGGCTATTGTGTTGCGATAGACTATGGACCGAAGTCGCGATCAGAAGCCCTTCACCTGCCCATGGTTATAGGATATATCTTATCTCGGCATGATATTGGCAGCGTTTGTCCTTGTTTGGTTGTGAGGGTGTCGTATTGTCTCGATGATATGGTATAAGCCTATAACTCGTGAATCAGATCTTAATTTATTACGCTTAGGTTTTATCTCACTCTTTTGTGCTTCCTTGTGGACTTGCTATTCGGGGCCTGACCCCGCTGGTTTTGTTCGGCCAGATCTCGTAGCAGCGCCAGAGGATCCAGCCTTCTACCCGAACAATGGTGCACACCAGGAGTATGGGCGCCAGGGACCATGAGTGGGTTTCTTCTTCACTACTCTGATATCTTCTATTTTGTACTTGGCATTTAGCCACCGGTACCTGTTTAGCCGGCAGTTCTGGACATTTAGTTCGTCACATAATTGTAATTAAATTAGACTTCATCTGACTACGGTTATGTACTATTGACTCTCGGTACTATCTTATCATTTTGTATAGCTAGACTCATGAATCATTTTAATGAAGCGTCGGGGACGCCTTACTGCTTTATATTGTATGATCATTATTACTGCTTCTTGGTTGATTTATTGAGACATAGATGCTCTGTGGGACCATAGGATACTTGATTGTAGCATGCACCCCCTAGTCTCTTGACAGCCACGATCGCCATATGACGATTATATACCTCATATGGAGTAGCTGGCCTAGTCCGTCTCCGTATTCCGGTACTGGGACGTGACATATAATCATCTAATGACAACAAATTTTTATATGAAAGAGACTCGAGATGGAAGACGTTATAAGTAGTCTTCTTAATAATGAGATTATAAAGTGGCCAAATCTTATCGATGAGTCATCCATGTTGCTAGTGAAGGGGTAAGGTCGAAGAATAATGATAGAAGAAATAGTAGCAAAGGCGGGTCCAAATCATCTAGACAAGAGAGTGCTTCTTTTGTAAGTAGTCGGGACATGAAGAAACAATGTCTAAAGTACAAATAGTGTTGCTTAGGAAGACAATGAGCTAGTTTGTGACATACTTACCATACATAAAGGAAAATAAAAAAGGACCGTGATAGGTAGCCTCATGCTGGCGCAGATTAAATCCTGAAGAAAAAGAATTCACCTATCTGTATGAACAAATAAAGGTCGTCTCTTACGGTTAACTTTGTAGACACCCTAAATGCATATAAATACATTGAAATACCCAGCATTATAAAACCATGTCGACACATAGCCTTTAAATGTGTGACCATAAGCATAGTTGACATATTTATGTGAGTAGGGCAAGTTGTAACTATGATACTAAATTCAAGGTTCAATCCACTCTGTATTATACTATAGCTTCCTCTTATGCATAACGATTCAAGTCGTCAACGACATCTATCCTAATGTACGAATAGTGTCGGGGACACTCAACATATTGAAATATATAAGGAATTGTACGACTTGATCCTAAAAGCATACTCAAGTCCGACCTACTCATCACACAAGGAAAACTCCATGTATATTTCAATATAAGAGTAATTGTTATATTACGCATAAGAAGTACTGGCTTAATTGTGAGTAGGAGTTACATAGGATTTGAGACGTCTAAGGTTCGAACCCACACTGTGCAATTGTTTTTTACCACCTAATATGTTTCTTTGGTGTTTCTTTTTTTTGCTATGTGGCAAAAGATGAAATGGTCAGGATATTACAAAAATTTGAACCATGTGGATGTTTCAACATAATTGAGAGATTGTATTGTTTAAAAAAAAAGAACCAAAGTGAGTTAAATTACATATAAAAGTAATGAATATTTTTTGTGCATAATTATATGAAAAGAAAAAAAAAAACTGATGTATAAATACACCATTTATTTTATTTTATTTTCTTTTCTTTTGTTTTGTTTTTTTGTTCTGTCGATGCACGTAAGTAATAATCGATCAATATGTGTATCCGAATGAGTATGACTATTCTATATAAGAATAGTCCATGACTCCATTCAGAAGACACAAAAAAAGAGAAAGTCAATGACCTCTCTCCTTCCCTCTCTACTAGTTATGACAAGATTGGTTCGAAAGTTCGTATAATAATCAGACACATTTAAGTTGTGTGAAGTATGTGCAACAGTAAAAGGTAGTAATTTAAATCAGTACAGAATGTTCTGGTAGTTATGTTGCAATTTAGTGCAATCAGAACTTGCTGGTTCCTGGAAACGAATCAACTTTAAAGATGGTCGAATCTGACTTTGAACAACGGTGTTTCTCATCACCCCCACATGCTATTTTAGTTTCTTTCTACACATTTTATTTTTTGTGCTAATACTTCATGACATTTTGCAAGTTTTCTATAAACAATAAAAACAAGTCGAACATCGGATAGAAAGTGAAAGAATGAGGTATAAAATAGATGGGATTGGTGATGAACTTAACAAAGAATTTTTCTTATAACTCATATGGGCCAAGTCCAATATCACACCTCACAGCGTTCCAACAAGGTTGTGGTAGAATGCACATGGATTTGATTTAATATAAGTGCCTGGCAGTCATCCAAATCTGTTGGCGGTTCTTTTTGTTTATACTAAGATTGTACACTGCCCCATAGTCCAAATCGAGGCTATGGGGTAGAAGCTACATGGAATTTTTGGTGTTGTGCACCGTATGATTGTCTAAACTGTAACTATGGTGGCTGGGGCGGAGTTCCTCGTTGGCTGCTGCTTCTGCCCTTCATCATTTACTCAACATGAGCCAGCATGTACCTGATATATCACTCCTCTGCTAGCTGTACTTACTCAAGGCTAAAGTGAAAGAGTTTGTACAATTAGAGCTTCGGTTATTATGGCTTTACAATGAGACAAGAGAATTCAATGGCCTCAAAAGTAAGCTGGAGTACTCCATGTTAGAAATACTCAGAGGTGGTTGGGTTGCTACATGCTTCCCACATTGATGAAGTGGAGCCTAAAAATGAGGTGCATGAAGTAGAATACTTGAGCATAATGGTACTCACTCTTTCAAAGGATAATTTGCACAAGTTGCATCTTCTCAAAATTTTGGAGTTAAACTAAGTAATTGCGTTTCAGCTACTTACTTAAAACAACAACCACCACCACCTCTCATGTACAAAGCCTTTCATAAATATAGGAGGGGTAGCTTGTCTAGCCTAACGGTTAACAAGAATCAATCAATCCGCTCTTTTTCTTGCCACTGAAGTAGGCATTACTTCAAAATTTGACACCGAGTACCAATAAATCGGAGAAAGGTGCAATCTAAGAGTGAAAAATATAGCAGTCCTAAGACGGGTGCTTCATCAATTGTATCACTAAAGGACTCTTTCTATATGACGATTGAATAAAGAGGTCAGTTTTCAGAATGCAGATGTGGTTAGTATTGAAATTCCATTAATACAAATTTCAAATGTCACATGTCAAGATAAGAAGAACGACAACTATTCAGTTTGTGAATCAATAAACTTTGGGATAAGACCGTGGCATTAAATTCAGCTTGCTTTCAATAAATTAAGATAATAAGAGAAACAAGTCCTAACTAAAAGGAGATTACTGTGGTAACACCAGAACTGAATGTGATTCCATAATTTGGGCGACAACCGAATGTTTCACATAATCAAGAAAAGTTCAGGAACACAAAATCACATAGGATAAGATTTAAAAGTGAGGTGGAAGAGGCATATAACTCATAGAAGAAACCATGTAAAATCCATGATCTGCGATAGTTCTTTGCGTAAATGAAGTAGGCTATGTATCGATAACAACAACAACAACAATAAAGCCTTTATCCAAAAAACCATATCCTTCTTAAAAACTTCAATACATGTACGTATCCTATATATCTTTATCGCTCCTCGTTACCCGTGTACATATATATAGCTTGTGATTATTCTCCGTAACATCACTAGGATAAGAGCGTAGAGCGACTTGCTAAAGGTCTGTTTTTTGGTTGTCTTTTATTTTTCCATTTTTGTCGTTTTGGTGTTTTTTTGGCCATTTTGTCTTGTTTGAATTTTTTTTTTCGTTTTATCTTTTTTGGTTTTCTTTTTCAATTTTTTAGTTTTTTTTATCATTTTTATTTTTTTCAGGAAATATTTATATAGTCACCAAACATGGGAATGTAATTTTTCAGAAAATTTAATAATTGGAATTTGATTTCCGAAAATATAGAATTTTCGGCTATATACTATTCCGCATACCAAACCCTCCCTTAGAGCTTTGGTTATCAAGGCTTTACAATGAGACAAGAGAATTCAATGACCTCACAGTAAGCTGCATGCTTACCGTATTAGAAATACCCACAGGTGATTAGATTGCTGCATGCTTCCCGTATTGATGAAGAGGAGCCTAAAAAAGAGGTGCATGAAGTAGAAAGCATTATGGTAGTCACTCTCTTTCAGAGGATAATTGGCACAAGTTCATCTTCTCAAAATTTTGGAGTTAAACTAAGTAATTGTGTTTCAGCTACTTACCTAAAACATCAACCACCACCACCACCTCTTGTTCTGTCTCATCTACAAAGCCTTTCATTAATATAGGAGGGGTAGCTTGTTTCGCCTAACCATTAACAAGAATCAATCACTCTGCTCTGTCTCTCGCCACCGAAGTAGGCATTGCTTCAAATTTGGACATCGAGTACGGAGAAATCGAAGAATGGTGCAACCTAAGAGTGAAAAATATAGCAGGCCTAAGACGGTTACTTCATCAATTGTATCACTAAATGACTAATTGTATCACTAAATGACTATCTATATGGCGATTGAATGAAGACATCAGTTTTCAGAATGTAGATATGATAAGTATTGAAATTCCACTAATCCAAATTTCACATGTCAAGATAAGAAGGCCGACAACTATTCAATTTGTGAATCAGCAAACTATTGGATAAAACAGTGGCATTAAATTCAGCTTGCTTTAATGAATTAAGATAATAAGAGAAACAAGTCCTAACTAGAAGGAGATTACTGTGGTAACACGAGAACTGAATGTGATTCGATAATTTGGGCAACAACCGTGTTGGATATGTAAACCAAAATTTGTCATGCATGGATGTATCTAGAATGTCAAATTCATTAGAAAGAGTCAAAGTTCATTGTTGCATGCATGAATGAATCTAGAAAACCTAAGAGTCATGTTCATTGTAGTTAATGCATCTTGATGTATCTTGAGTCCTATAAATAGCTATGTAAGCAAATGGTTGGTGTGTGAAAAAAACAAATCAAGCAAGAAAACAAAAAGTTGTTTATTCAGTCCACTAAATCAAATATCCTCTTTTGTGATATCATCCTCTTTGTATCCTACAAAGTGGTATCAGAGCCAAGAAAAAATGTTCACCTCAAATAACAACCTTGTCTCTCGTGTGCCTCGCTTCAATGGAGAAAAGTATGACTATTGGAGCAATCTCATGAAGCTATGCCTTGAATCTCAAGATCTATGGAGTGCCGTTGAAGGAGT
Source organism: Iris pallida (assembly GCA_029216955.1). NCBI lineage: Eukaryota > Viridiplantae > Streptophyta > Magnoliopsida > Asparagales > Iridaceae > Iris > Iris pallida. The sequence continues at coordinate 1,574,134 of JANAVB010031220.1, forward strand.
GGAGCAACCAACAAATGAAGGCCAACTATCCGAAGCACAAAAAAAGGTGTTGAAGGATAAGAGACAAAAGGACAAGAAGGCGCTCTTCCAAATCTATCAAGCAATTGAAATTCCAGTTTACGAGAGAATATCCAAGGCAAAAAGCTCCCATGAGGCGTGGACAATTCTTGAGACAGCATATTCTGGCCAAGATCAAGTAAAAAAGGTACGCTTGCAAGCTCTAAGGGCTGAATTTGAGAAACTAGAAATGAAAGATAATGAAAAGATTGAAGAATATTTTACAAAAGTGAACTCTATTATGAATCAAATGAGTTCAAATGGAGAAATTTTAGAAACTCAAAAAGTTGTTGAAAAAGTTCTTCGAAGTCTACCAAGTAAATATGATCATGTTGTAGTTGCTATTGAAGAAAATAAAGATCTTGCATCTTTGTCTTTGGAAAGTTTACAAGGAAAATTAGAAGCTCATGAATTTCGGATTAACAAAAGATGTCCGCAAAGTGTTTCTTCTCAGCCCGATCAAGCTCTCAAGTCCAATGTCGCGTCTACGGGAGGCCGTGGTTCTTCTCAGAACCGTGGACGCGGAAGAGGCAATAATTTCCGAGGACGAAGTACAAATTTTCATGGCAAAGGAAGAGGTTATTCCAATAATAACCAAAATGAAGAAGAAGACAACTTCAACTCCAGATACTTACAAAGAGGCTCACAAAGAGGACGAGGTCGTGGTCATCAAAGAGGAAGAGGTCGTGGCTACTTTGAATGCTATCATTGCCACAAACCAGGCCACACTATCAATGAATGCTGGAAAAAAGAAGCAGGCTACGTTCATGAAGCACAAGGTAACCATCAAGACACTTTGTTGCTTACTTGTCATGGTGATAACCTGGATAATTTGTGGTATCTTGATAGCGGTGCTAGCAAGCATATGACAGGAAATAAAAATTTATTTACAAGCTTAACTAAAGCTGACCGTGGCCAAGTAAAGATTGGTGATGACCGAGCATACAAAATAGAAGGCGTTGGTGAAATTGCTTTCAAAACAAGATCTGGAAGTATCGAGAAGATGGGAGATGTATACTACATTCCAGGACTAAAAAGCAATCTTCTAAGTGCAAGTCATCTCTTAAGAAAATGGTTTGATATTCACTTCAGAAACAATGCTTGTTTCTTGTCGAAGAACAATCAACTTGTTGCAAAAATTGCTACTGCAGAAAATAATCTGTTTCCTCTAACACTACAGACCACTAACTTGTCATGTTTCAGTAGCATTGATGGTAGAAGCTCCAAACTATGGCATGACAGTTTTGGTCATTTGAATTATGGAAACTTGAAGCAGTTAGTGGCAAAGAAGATGGTCAAAGGGCTGCCTCAAATCTATCCCTCGGATGATATTTGTGAAGATTGTCAAATCGGGAAGCTTCATAGATCTACATTTCCGTTGCAATCCACTCGTCGAGCCAAGAAACCACTTCAACTTGTTCACTCAGACTTATGTGGACCAATGCAAGTTACATCTCATGGAGGTAATCGATATTTCATCTCCTTCATTGATAATTAATCAAGAAAAGTATGGACTTATTTTCTTAAAGAAAAATCTGATGCTTTTCAAGCCTTTAAAGATTTCAAAGTTGAAGTTGAAAATTTTTCTGGCATTCATATACAAACTTTGAGAACTGATCGTGGTGGTGAATATATTTCAAATGAATTTGAAAAGTTCTGTAGAGATCATGGAATAAAGCATCAACTAACTACCAGATATACACCACAACAAAATGGTGTTTGTGAAAGAAAGAATCGCACCATTATGGACATGGTGAGATGCATGCTCAGTAGAAAGAAGGTGGACAAAGCTCTATGGGCAGAAGCTGTTTCGTGTGCTGTTTACTTAATAAACAGATCACCTACAAAGAGTTTACAGAACATCACACCTCATGAAGCATGGTACGGAGTAAAGCCAAGTGTTCAACACTTAAGAATCTTTGGGAGTATTGCCTATGCACACATTCCTGATGCTATAAGGTCCAAGCTTGATGACAAAGCAGAAAAGTGTATATTTGTTGGCTATAGTGAAAGAAGTAAAGCCTACAAGTTATCCAATCCAGCAACAAAGAAGATTGTAATCAGTCGAGATGTTCGATTTGACGAAGCTTCAACCTATGAAGGTGCTACAAGTACAACTCATACTCTTATAGAAGACGGTGAAGAAGTTGACTCTCAAACCAAAAGTGCATCTCCAACTCCACCAAGAGAAGATGTGCATCAAAGACCTCCTAAAAAAATGAGAAGTATACAAGAACTTTATGACTCAACTGAGTAAGTAGAATCAAATGATACTGTCTATTTTGCTTTCTTTGCAGGAGAAGATCCAATTTCATTTGAAGATGCAAATAAGGAAGAAACTTGGAGGCAAGCAATGAAGGAGGAGATAAAGTCCATTGAGAAGAATGATACGTGGGAGCTCACAGATCTTCCACCACACAAGATACCCATTGGTGTGAAATGGGTGTACAAACTCAAGAAGAATCCCGATGGCTCAACCAACAAGTACAAAGCAAGGCTTGTAGCAAAAGGATACAAGCAGAAGGAAGGAGAAGACTACACAGAAGTCTTTGCACCTGTTTCAAGAATTGAAACTGTTAGACTAATGATTTCTCTTGCAGCTCAAAACAGTTGGAAAATATTCCAAATGGATGTGAAGTCGGCATTCTTAAATGGCATCCTTGAAGAAGAGGTTTATCTTGAGCAACCTCTTGGTTTGTGAAGAAAGGAGAAGATGACAAAGTCTACAAATTGAAGAAAGCATTATATGGCCTTAAACAATCTCCAAGGGCTTGGTACAGTCGTATCAACTTATACTTTGAGAAGCATGGATTTCAGAAGTGTCCATATGAGCACACTCTTTACACAAAAGAAAGATCAGATGGAAGCTTTATTATAGTAAGTCTTTATGTTGATGATCTTATCTTCACAGGAAATAATATGGAAATGCTGAAGGAATTCAAGCTTTCCATGATGAAAGAATTTGAAATGACTGATTTGGGAGAACTACACCATTTTCTTGGTATTGAGGCTCATCAATACAAGAAAGGTATCTTCATTTCACAAGAAAGATGCAAAAGAAATCTTGAAGAAGTTTAAGATGGAGAATGCAAATCCAGTCTCCTCTCCATGCCTAGCAGGAATAAAATTAAGTAAAGATGGTGAAGGCAAGCTTGTTAATTCCACTATGTTTCGAAGTTTAGTTGGAAATTTGATGTACTTGACTGCCACAAGACCAGATATTGTGTATGTAGTAAGTCTGGTAAGTCGATTCATGGAGAAGCCTTATTCTAATCATTGGGAAACGGCCAAAAGAATATTACGGTACGTCAAGGGAACTGTTGACTATGGTATTTTCTATCAAGCTAATGTTCCTGTCAAACTTGTCGGTTATACTGACAGCGATTTGGGAGGAAGTATTGATGATTCTCGGAGTACTTCTGGCTATGTCTTCAACCTTGGCAGCGGAGCAATTTCATGGAGTTCAAAGAAGCAGTCAATTGTGGCACTTTCTACCACAGAAGCGGAGTATATTGCTGCATCTTCTACAGCTTGCCAAAGTATTTGGCTAAAAGGTGTTCTAGAAAGCATGAAGTTCAAGCAAGAAGGACCAACAACAATTTGTTGTGACAATAAATCTGCTATCTCTATCTCAAAGGATCCAGTACTACATGGAAGGACCAAACACATTCGCATGCGATTTCACTTCCTAAGGGAGCTGGTTCATGAAGGAGAAATTAACATCGAATATTGCAGAACTGAAGAACAACTTGCAGATTTGTTTACAAAATCTCTAGGAGGACAAGCCTTCAAGAAAAATATCGACGCTTTAGGAGTCAAAAGCAAATTTGGTTTACGGGAGGCATTGTTGGATATGTAAACCAAAATTTGTCATGCATGGATGTATCTAGAATGTCAAATTCATTAGAAAGAGTCAAAGTTCATTGTTGCATGCATGAATGAATCTAGAAAACCTAAGAGTCATGTTCATTGTAGTTAATGCATCTTGATGTATCTTGAGTCCTATAAATAGCTATGTAAGCAAATGGTTGGTGTGTGAAAAAAACAAATCAAGCAAGAAAACAAAAAGTTGTTTATTCAGTCCACTAAATCAAATATCCTCTTTTGTGATATCATCCTCTTTGTATCCTACAAACCGAAAGTTTCAAAATCACACAGAATAAGATTTAAAAGTGAAGTGAAAGAGGCATATAACTTGTAGAAGAAACCAACTTAAATCTATGATCTGCAATAGTTCTTTGAGTAAATGGAGTAGGCCAGGTAAAATCAATAACAACAACAACAACAACAAAGCCTTTATCCAAAGAAAATTGGGGTCAACTTTTTCTTCCATCCAGCTCTATTAAGGGCAACACTAACCAAAATTATATCCTTATTTAAAACTTCAATACATGTTTACGTCTACCTTTAATCCTAGTGGGTCTTTTAACTAGGATAAGAGCGTAGAGCGACTTGCTAAAGGTCTATTTTAAGGTGCAGATGCAATCAACATCTTAATACTAATGTTGGACTAGCCACATTAGCGCTAAACGTCACAGTCATCCACGACACGATAATGATAGTTCCTACGTACACACAACATTTAAGTAGAATTAGCACGCAAACATGATGTTAACATCAAATCAAGATTTTAATGAATGATCTAAATTGGGGTTTAAGGAACAGAGGTGTACCCTTCCATAACAATCATATATAGCTGAATAACACTCCTACAGAAAGATGGAAGTAATTATTCACCTGTTTTCTGGGTACGACGTAAGTAGACCGATGGCCTTTTTCGGCAAATTACTGCAGTGTTCCCCCCATGGCCTGCCTAATCACAAGGAACACTATAAAAAGCCACCACCTTCCTTTAGTCATAGATATGACCACTTAGCAATCTTCTTCCTGCAGCCCATCTCCTCCTCATTTCGCAACAATGGTTGCACCTTGCGCTCTCCTCGCCTCTCTGGTTGCCATCCTATTAGTTGGAGGAAACCTTACAAAAGTCACGGAGGCTCGTGCCTTCTTCGTGTTCGGTGATTCTCTGGTCGATAATGGCAACAACAACTATCTAGCGACCACAGCTCGCGCTGATGCACCACCTTACGGCATTGACTATCCTACGCACCGGCCAACGGGTCGCTTCTCGAATGGGCTCAACATCCCTGACATTATCAGTTACTAGCTAGTCCTTGATTCTTGATTTATTTATTTTTTTTGTTGCTGCGCGCAGCTTGCTTGCGGTTTTCTGACCACTCATACAATCGGTCTCAGGTGAACAAATGGGAACCGAGCCTACATTGCCATATCTCAGCCCCGAGCTTCGTGGGCAGAGGTTGCTCGTTGGTGCCAACTTCGCGTCGGCTGGGATCGGGATTCTTAACGACACTGGCTTCCAATTTGTAATAATTTTCACCTTGTCACTTAACTGTTCTAGCGATGGAGATTGAACTCGATCGATCGGTTCAGCTACTGACTTGAGACATATATATAACTGCTGCAGCTAAATATAATTAGGATCACAAAGCAACTCAAGTACTTTGCGCAGTACCAGCATAGGCTGAGCTCCATAATCGGAGAAGCGCAAACGCAGCAGCTCGTTAACCAAGCACTTGTTCTCATCACCCTCGGCGGCAACGACTTTGTTAACAACTACTACTTGGTTCCTTATTCTGCGAGGTCTCGCGAGTTCTCCCTTCCGGATTACATTCGTTTTCTCATCTCGGAGTACTATAAGGTCCTCAAGGTATGGTATGCATAATCATTTCCATTTTCGACCATTTCTTCATATTCTAAGGACATTGAACTTGTACTAATTAATGAGCTTGCAACACATTACAGAAACTACATGATTTGGGTGCTCGCCGGGTCCTTGTCACCGGGACAGGACCATTAGGCTGTGCACCTGCTGAGCTTGCCGAGAGGAGCCGGAACGGTGAGTGCGATCCGGAGCTCCAACGCGCTGCTGCTCTCTTCAATCCGCAACTGGTGCAGATGATAAACCAATTGAACGGGGAACTCGGTTCGAACGTCTTTATTGCTGTCAACTCCTATAGAATGCACATGGACTACATATCTAACCCACGACAGTACGGTAAGATACCAAAATTGGTGTTGACTCAAAATTCCGGCTCGAACGACTTACCATATTCTTCCACAATATAACGTTTTAATTAATGGGGAAAATCTTTGACAGGTTTCCTCACATCCAAGATAGCCTGCTGCGGCCAAGGACCGTACAACGGGGTCGGACTCTGCACCATGGCTTCCAACCTGTGTCCGGACAGGAACCTCCACGGGTTCTGGGATGCCTACCATCCTACGGAGAAGGCAAACAGGCTCATAGTCAGCCAGTTCATGATCGGCTCGGCGGAGTACATGAACCCCATGAACCTGAGCACCATCCTGGCCATGGATGCCAGCACCTAGCTAGCTAGCTAGCCAGCTAGTTCCGTTTTTGCAATTCTACTCTCATTTATATTTCCTGTGATTAAGCTAGTTGGATGGTATGTTTTGTCAAGAGTTGATAGTGAATGTTCATTCAGGTAGGGCTTCGTGTAGTTGCAGTTGAAGGTGCTCTAGAATGGGGGAGGAAACTCATGCATGTAATAAAATTGAATGAACAAACGGTGATTATCTTCTCTCTAAATATGCATTGCTTGAAGGACTAAAATTAAGCTTTATTATGTTTAGAATGTTGGAAACGAAATGCGGAAACTATTTCTCCAAACAAAGAAGCTAAGAAAGAACCGAAATAACACGCATAAACCAAATAGCCAAAATCACACGAGAGCATTACAAACTTGCACCCCAAACTTAAGCACATAGATCATTGCATGTGTACATCAAAACTAGGGTGGCTATCGGGTAAGGTAAGGTCTAGGTAGTCGTAGGCCCAGATCCTAACTCTTCGGGGTTAGGTGGTGGTAGACCCGAAAACGGACACCGAGCACCTAGGGTTCCAAGCTAGGACCTACCCGTGCTGCCCCACCCATATAAGCTATAATGCCATATTTGTGAGAGCAATGGGTTGTATGTAGTTTCGCCGTCAATGTATCAAAAGATTGTTCACACGAACAGATAAAATATGCATCCTCCGGGATGGGATGCAAGCGCCAAGGATTAAATTAATGGTTGCCTAATATAGAAATTGGTGGAAAACATAAAATAAAAATGGTGGGTAAAAAAAAAGAGTTGGTACAAAGCCATAATGTAGATCATATAAAGAGAGAAAAAGAAACAGATGAGTTATTTATAAGTTTGAAGAGTGCAAAATGTGTGGTCCCAATAAACCGGAGGAACTTATATTTTCTGCTTAAATTTGTACATATTCTCAAGGTCACTAGATAAAAGAAAAAGTCTCAAATGACACTACAGTATGAGCTGTCTCGAAGAAATAGAAATAGACATGTCTGCCAATCTTAAACTATGAATCTCTTAATGTATGCAGTAGACATGGATCGCATGAGCGGTGTCAAAGTAAAACAAAGTTATTGTATCATTTTTATCATTGACATCACAAGAGAGTTTTTGGATCCCACTTATCAAAGGCAGGAGTTTTTTCACAAGGCGTCTTTGTCTTCCAAATCAAATAGCTCCTCTAACCTCGTCCATCAACGAACAACAGGGCTGGGCAAAACCATTCATTATCATCATCTAACTAAATTAAAGTAATTTGGATAGGTGAATTTCAATTTTTACCGAAGCTTAAGAAATTGTCGGGATTTCAATCTTTTTGGTCTGGGTTAACAGTAGGTGACGACATTGGTCATCTCTTTGTTTTCCATGGAAAAGTTTGAAATGAACTTGTATATAAACAAAGGAAAGGAAAGTACATGTTTGATCATCGACAAGATCTTTTGAGTACAATTTATTTTCTGGGGACGTGTAACGATGGAGATCGAATGTTGCTCCTGATTTTTTTTACTCCGTTGACGATCTAACGACGATTAAGAGAAAATTGCAAATCTTCGGTTGGACGGCAATTTGGCCCTCTTGATGTATGCTCTGACTCTCTGAATGTCTGGACGACTATCTCTATGTGTGTGTGTGTTGAATGAAGGAATGATCTTTCTATTTATAGAGGTTGATCCATCCATGCGCGCATATGTGATACGCGCATGGACTTTTTGGCATGCATGAACGCTACACGCATGACTTTTTTGGTTGCAGGGATGCTGCATTCGGGAAGCTTGAAGTGAATCTTGTGTAACTGTACTGTTGGGCTGTGAATGAGCTGACATGTGGCAGTTGTTGAGATTCGTTTGTTGCTGAGATCTTGGGTGGTTGACACCCGTTTATGAGTGTGACTAAGTCAATGACACGTGACGCATGTACATTGTCCAAAGATCTCGATCTGTTGAAACATGATAGGTTTGATGTGCCATCTAGATTCATCGTATGAGAGAATTGAGCGCATGGCCATTGGGGCGCATGGCGAGTTCTAGGCGCATGGCTTTAGGGCGCATGCGAAGGATGGTGAGGTTAGCCACGTGTTTGAACACAACTGTAACCAACAAAAACAGGTAATAATGGTGCCGACGTGTGCTGACGTAGGTGACTCTTCATTTTCTGTAAAAATTGTCATCTGTACTTTCTTCGATGTCATGCTCCGATTTGGGGAATCTTTCGTCCTTGCTTCGATTCGTACTGAATCGTTCGTCCTCGCTAAGGTGTGATGCCAAACAAGTCTGGTGTTGCACTTGTACAAGGCAAGAACGTGCACTGTTATGTCATTTAGAAACATTTGAAACCCAACCACATTTCAGAAACATTGAGGACACAATTTAGGAAGAAGAAATACTCATTTTATTGATAATTGTAATCAGAATACAACTTTTCTCGATAATATTTGAAATGTCTTTTCGGCTACATTGATTCATGAAAAGAAGTACAACTGATAGGCTGCGATGAAATAACTTTTCGTTCCATACATCATGCCCCTTTAGTACTTTGAAATATAAGCAGCTATCTTTGAAAACTCCGTAATACTTTGTGCGTCTTTTAAGGAAAACAACTTGAAAGGAAACAGCAGTTCAGAAAGCTTTAATTACGATGTGCGCCCGATCTTTCTCCAGTACTTGTGGAGGCAGGGTCAGCACATTATAATAATGCGCTGGTGAGCCCCGTTGGCCCACTCAGCTAAACCAACATTTTATTATTGATAAGCATTTTAAAGATATGAACTCATTAGGAACAGGCAACATTTAGAGTGAATCATAATTAAGGCAACATGGAATTTTATGGAACCATGTTTACTTAACCATTGGCTGAATCCAATTTTCCTGCATAAGATACAGGATAATAATAATATACTTACCGTTATTTGCCGTTGATTGTAAAAGAACAGAACAATTATCGGAGGACTGAACTTAGACTCACAATACAAACTCGCTTGTACAAAGAAAGCCTAGGGACGAAAACCTAGGTACAACAATCTAAGTACAATTATTTATTTTAGATTCTGGGGGATGACGGTAGAGGCTCGGGAAAGCGATGGCAACTCTGCCTTACTCCTTGGACGATCGGGTGCAACCTTGGCTCTGTAGAAGAAGTACTTGGCGTTGATGAAGAAATGCTCTCTTTATTCTCTCTGGATCCGAGGGGGGTGTGCTCTCTCTTTCTCTGCTCGTCTCTGTCTGTCTCTCTGTCTATATTCTTGCAAGGAAATGGCACCTTGCTATTTATAAGAGTGGGGGCATCATTAGGGTTTTGCAATGAGTGCCCATTCTCAAAAGTCGGCGGCTAAGGATCAATGAATCTGGGCCACTCATCTTGAATATAATAGATCTGGGCAATTAATGTGATTGCTTCAAATCTTTGTAGGTATTTAATGATGATTGACATAAATCCCCATGATTTGTTATGCCAATCTCGGATTTCCAGCCACGTGTCATTGATTTGCTTGATTGCAAATGATCTGATTTGATCCCAATATTTTATTGGAATTTGTTGATGGATTTCGGTCGATTTGATGCCACGTGTCCCATTATTATGCCACGTGTCTTAACCGCGAGCCACTTAGAAAATCTGAGCCGCATGAGGACTGCTCCCCATTGAGCCGCATAGGGCTGGCCATATGTCAAGGCTGCATGGGAGTGGCCCCTGAATATTTGAACCGTATGAGGATGATCTGAGCCGCATGAACGTAGGTGACCGCATGATGTCACGACCCGCAACCACGGTGAGGGTACGAGTACGTAACAACGCCCAGCCTACGTCGCAGTGTTGGCGGTAGAACGCTGTTCTAGGTCATGAACTATAACTAGTATAATATGAATACTCTCCATAAGGAGGCCAATACAGAGGTACAACTCAATCACAATCTAAGGAAGAATGATAAAGATAGATAAACATGAAATCCAAAAGAGATACAGGAGATAGAAGTCTAAGTGTCTAAGATACATAATCCCAGAAATACATCTCAAAACTCAAATACAGTAATCTCACTACTATATACACCATACATTACATACTATGGAACCTACATATTCATTACAAGCCATACTTATACATGCTTACATTAGATAGGATACTTACACCTCATACATTATTTATTTAAACATTTACTCATGCTTGCATTCTCTATTTAATTACATAATGTATATATATTAACATGGGTTAAAATCAAATAGAACATTATATTACACACAAGGGTGCACAAAATGCATATGCCGAATAGTAACTCCTAATAATAATCAATACTGTACCATCTCAGCATGAATTAAAATCTAGGATTAAAGTATGTTATAGATCTATGTGTTAGCTTTCCGAAACTTCAAACGGATCGCGTTTTCGTTTCCGAAAACTCCCGGAATCGCGAAAACACCGAGAACGCATTTATTTTTTGTACAGCTGACACTCAAATAATTCTCCAGAAAGTTACAGAAAGAATTAGGCCTATTAATATATGTTTTTGGAAAGCTAACTTCAATACGCTTCTTTTAAAAAAACGGGAGATTAAACCGAGCTTTGAGCTAGAAGTTATGACATTTCTAAGTTAGGGCTGAAATTAAAAACGTGGATAAAAATCATAACGAATTTAGGTAGTTTGAGACAAAAGAACACAAGTATATAACATAATATATCAAGAACTCACTCTCTACACTAATATATATATATGAGACACTATAGAACACATCTCCAATACAAAAATATGAGATTAAACATGTAATAACTCATTCATACATAACAACAACACATAGTGTGTCCAAATTTAGGATTTTCCCACATGGACACAACCACAACACAAAGGACACTCCTATGACCTCCAAATGGACACGAAATGGACACAAATAGAGATACAACTATGGGGTCATTCCTATGGGTTCAAAATAGACCTATATGCATGAGGAAATGAAAAGGAGAAGGGATTTATACCTCCCGGTAGATCGAATCGAAGAAAAGCCTTCCCGGAGCGACACCGACACGTAGAGATTCCAAAAGGACACGAACGAGCTCCGAATTCTCCCAAACTTGGGTAGCTTCCTCCTTGGCTAGAATGGAGAAGGAAAGAAGAAGATTTAGTGGTAAAATGGAATGATTTGGTGGAGAAATTGCTAGGGATTGCTCTCTAGGAATTTGGGAAAGAACAAGAAAGAGAGTGTGGATGAGAATAATGAAATGAACTTGAGCCTATCCTCTCACAAAGTGGCTGGCCATATGGGACTATTTGTCCTATTATGGTAAGGTCCAAAATGCCCCCACTAACCTATTCTATGAGTATTAGGAAAGGGCTAATTGGTTGGGGCTAAATTAGTCATTCTAAAGTCTCTAATCACACTAACCTTATCCATAATAATTAGTCTAACCTCTAACTAAAATATTTCTATCATGTGGACTAAAATTAATATCATGTGGGCCATGCCTAACTAGTGTGTGGGTCCCACTAGAGTCAAACTACCCCCGGGTCCCCGTTTCAAGTCGGATTGAGTTAAAATTCGAACCCGACTCAAATAACCCCAAAACAATATCATAAATAATAAAATAATATCAAAATAATTCAAAGAGGTCAAATGCAAAAATATCCTTAGGCCAAAAATGACATTAAAATATCATAATCACATGGTTAGACTCTAGGTCAAACAATCTCTAGGGTTTCACTAGCAAAACGTCAAAACCACAAGTCATTGATTTAAATAATTTTAAAATGATTTAAAATCACCAAAAATTATATCATGAATTAAATATTATTATTAAAATAATTATAAATACGAAATTTCAAAATTACCCTCATTTGGGAAACTGGGTGCTACTACTCTACCCACCTTAGAAAAATTTTGTCCTCGAAATTAAAATATCCATACTCCCTCTAGGTCAAACCCCCACAATCAAAGTCCCAGATTAAAACAAATCATGTGATCAAAAGGACGACATACATGGTCATGGCATACGGTGGTAGTGAAAGTCTCATCTAGGTATACTAGTCATGCTAACCGAAACGGTCATAGGGTATCAAAACATACAAGCAATCTAGGGTGCTAAACTAGAGAAGTTACAGAAACAACAAACCATCAAAACTGTAAGACGGTCTACCATCCTATATGAAACTGGTACTTATCAAAACAAAATAAAGGCAACTACCAATTATCTGAAAAAGGGTACAGAAAATCAAATTCAAAAATTAAGGAATTAAAAATCACTTGCATTGAAATCCAAATCACAATATATATATATATATATATATATATATATATATATATATATATATATATATATACAGAGAGAGCGTTAGAGAGGAAAAACTAGCATTATGTAATGTTATGTGGTTTGTGTGTGTATGGGTGTATGTGAAATATACATGAAATTGTATATGAGCTATCCTGTTACACTACTCATGGCACATGGGTTAACAACCTACAATACACAACCTATTTAATCATAACATGCATGGCTAACCATAAACATCTATAAGAGGTAGAGATTTAGTTATGTATATATATATATTATAACATATATGCCTAAGCTCTATATATATATATATATATATATATATATATATATATATATTTTGATCATAACATAGAGAGGAAAGGTTAGGTTACATGACAGCGTATACTAAGTTAGGGTGTGTGTGTGTCCTTGTACAGGGTTATAGTTTAGTATTGAAAGGTTAAACCCAGTTTTAGTTCAGCATTTACATACAAAATCTGAAAATAAGCTAACATTTAAACCAGTGTAATATTAACATAATGCAGTCTCAGATTTTACAAATTTAACATAACTTAACCAATTTCTCTAAAAATTAAAACTCTGCAGATATCATACATGTGCAGTTATGTAGACAAAACTAATAACATAAAATTTATATTTAAATTACGAATTTAAACTGGAAAAGCAGAAAACCAGAAATATTGGGGTTTTGAAAATTTTAACATTAACAACATATTAATATGTATTTAGATAGGTAGAAAATCAAGTGTAGCATGCATACGTATCAGGCAAGTGTCCACTATTTAAATATACTCATATATTCTCATGTCCCAAAAAAAAATTAATTCTACGTTAAGACCAACATTTAGATTCCTACCAAGATCGCAAAATAGGTGATTGACGAAATCAAGGCAGTTTTATTATTATTATTCAATACTAGAATAATAGCAAGAAGGAAATAACGATAAAAGCTGTTTGCTTATTTGCCTAAAAGAAGGAACCATTTTAAAACCAGAGCTAAATATCAAATCCAAGATAAAGTCTAGCAAAATCATCGATTCATTGTATTAAGAAGAAACTCATAGCGAGAAGTTACACAAGCTACTCCTAAGTTAAATAATTAGAAGCAAAACAAAGCAAAACAAATAATAATTCTTTTTGAAGGACTGCATCAAAGTAGAGAAAACATGCTTGAAAATATTTAAGGTACAATCTGATAATCATATGCGTCTATCCAAAATCATGGTACTCTAAATCCCCGTCATACTAGTAAGCAAGGCTACGATAATCACAGAGTCCTTGACTTATGCACATACCTCTAGAATCATGATATTTAAAATTTTTGCGGTACCGCTAGCTTGGCTGCGAAAACCTTAAATTCCCACACCCGAGAAATATATCCAGAGTCAGAATATATGTCCTCACCATGCTGGCTAATGTGACTATAGAAGACTAGATTCCATAACATAGATGACCTAGCCCATATAATTTTATCTTGTCAAAAAAAAATAAATTAAATCAACAATGAATACCCATAAATCAAATCAAATTTATCAACGAACTTCAAAATTCAAAATGAACAAAAATCCATCAAAATACAACTCGGATGTAACAGCTATCATCAAGATTCAAAATTCGACAATCATTCATCAAAATCAATGAATACAACTCAAATTCAACCATAATCCATCAAAATCAAATTTAACAATAGTAAGTAAAAATAAATCAAATCAAGGGAAAAAAGAGTTCTCAAATCGAAGTTAAAATAAGATTCTCAAGGGTCGTTCCGGGAATATTTCAAGGGTTCCTAACTGTGATTGAGTACCTTCAAGATATATCCTATTCCTACTGCAGGCTGTAGTGGTACTCAAGTTCGAATACCACTATATAAACTCGACCTGTATGGGCCACCACTAAAAACGTGTCACGACCCGCACCCATCGTGAGGATACGAGTACGTAACAACGCCCAGCCTACGCCGCAGTGTCGGCGATAGAACGCTGTTCTAGGTCATGAACTATAACTAGCATAATATGAATACTCTCCATAAGGAGGCCAATACAGAGGTACAACTCAATCACAATCTAAGGTAGAATGATAAAGATAGATAAACATGAAATCTAAAAGAGATACAGGAGATAGAAGTCTAAGTGTCTAAGATAAATAATCCCAGAAATACATCTCAAAACTCAAATACAGTAATCCACAAGTAAATACAACTCCAGACAAAATGAAATAACTATCTAAACAACCTTTACTGTGTCTCCTCTAGGCTAGCAGGCAATCCCAGGCTATTTGTAAAATTTATCAACAGGTCCAGTCAGGACAGGAGCGAGCACAATACATCTCATACAGTTCATATCATGTCAGGAAATATAAAGCAGGCAATAGAATAAGATAAATAAAACGCTGTAAGAAGATGTACATGAAAACAGGAGAGATATTTGATAACTGGAAATATATATACATGATAAGTAAGAACTATAAGTGACTAGTGATTTAGAGTACGAGATGGCATGTAATTGGCTTAGGTTGTACATGATGAACATGAAAAGTAACAGAGTATACATGATGGGTAAATTACATGACCATTTATACTCACCCCTACCCACAATCAATACACAAGGATCCATTCAAGTTACGTTATGGACATAATGTTTTAGTTATACAAGAAACACATGAGGAAACATGAGCGTACATGAAAGAACATGAGAGTACATGAACGTACATGTAAGAACATAAGAGAACATGAGTGTACATGAATAACGCAGAAGCAAGGAATACATGATGTACATGAAACACATGTCATAAAGTATCCGATGCGCCCGCTAAGGGGGTAACATTCCAAGAAGAGATCCGTATAGTACCAATCCGTGATGATAACGTGACAACATCAAGTAAAAGTAATCTAGAGCGAGAATATAATTCGTGACAAGTATGAAACGATCAGAGAATGTACTCGCCTGATATCTGAATGTCCAAGGTAAAGATACTGTCCGAGAAGAGGTGTCTGGCTCCTAATTAGAATAGCACAAGTCACAACATGTCCAGAAGGGTAATATAAAGCACTACAATACATTCTACATGAATCTAGGTCAAACTAGGCCAAAGTCAACCCTTGGTCAACTCTGGTCAACTGCACTAGTCAAACTAGGTCATGTCCTAACCCAGTAAGTCTTACTAGGCCTAACCAAGACTATCCTAGCAAGCACACATCAATACAAGGCTATACAAGCCAACATACACCCAACTCTATATAGCATGCAATTATTCAATACTCAAATAGGCAAGAATTCACATTGGATATACACTAGGTAATCTATTACTTTAAGCTATATATGTCTACACATATATACACATGCATATATTGGTATTCAACATTAGGTCTATAATCATGGCATTTCAAATGGTTATATAAACTTATATATTACAACACAATATGCTAACATATATATAATATACATACATAGCTAAGTTAACTATATTCATAAATACTTATTTAAGAGGCTATGTGTGTGTATGTGAACATGGCAAAGGGGCAAGTGAGGGTTAAATGGGCATACATAGTGTATACATATCAAAGAGTGTCAAAGTGTAAGTGAACAAAGTGTCAAGTGTGATAGTGTCTACATAGTGTAAGGGGTACATGAGGTAATATAGGATTTGTGTTAACATAGAACATTACATCTCATTAACTTGTATATTGCATACATTACATCTATTATTACATTACATTCATGCTTGCATTCATTCACCATTCATTTATTCTCTTGCACTACTATATGCACCATATATTACATACTATGGAACCTACATATTCATTACAAGTCATACTTATACATGCTTACATTAGATAGGATACTTACACATCATACATCATTTATTTAAACATTTACTCATGCTTGCATTCTCTATTTAATTACATAATGTATATATATTAACATGGGTTAAAATCAAATAGAACATTATATTACACACAAGGGTGCACAAAATGCATATGCCGAATAGCAACTCCTAATAATAATCAATACTGTACCATCTCAGCATGAATTAAAATCTAGGATTAAAGTATGTTATAGATTTATGTGTTAGCTTTCCGAAACTTCAAACGGATCGCATTTTCGTTTTCGGAAACTCCCGGAATCGCGAAAACACCAAGAACGCGTTTGTCTTTCGTACAGCTGACACTCAAATAATTCTCCAGAAAGTTACAGAAAGAATTAGGCCTATTAATATATGTTTTTGGAAAGATAACTTCAATACGCTTCTTTTAAAAAAACGAGAGATTAAACCGAGCTTTGAGCTAGAAGTTATGACATTTCTAAGTTAGGGCTGAAATTAAAAACGTGGATAAAAATTATGACGGATTTAGGTAGTTTGAGACAAAAGAACACAAGTATATAACATAATATATCATGAACTCACTCTCTACACTAATATATATATATGAGACACTATAGAACACATCTCCAATACAAAAAATATGAGATTAAACATGTAATAATTCATTCATACATAACAACAACACATAGTGTATCCAAATTTAGGAATTTCCTACATGGACACAACCACAACACAAAGGACACTCCTATAACCTCCAAATAGACATAAAATAGACACAAATGGAGATACAACTATGGGGTCATTCCTATGGGTTAAAAATAGACCTATATGCATGAGGAAATGAAAAGGAGAAGGGATTTATACCTCCCGGTAGATCGAATCGAATAAAAGCCTTCCCGGAGCGACACCGACAAGTAGAGATTCCAAAAGGACACGAACGAGCTCCGAATCCTCCCAAACTTGGGTAGCTTCCTCCTTGGCTAGAATGGAGAAGGAAAGAAGAAGATTTGGTGGTGAAATGG
The DNA here is from genome assembly GCA_029216955.1 of Iris pallida. Classification (NCBI taxonomy): domain Eukaryota; kingdom Viridiplantae; phylum Streptophyta; class Magnoliopsida; order Asparagales; family Iridaceae; genus Iris; species Iris pallida. Next base: position 1,591,689 of record JANAVB010031220.1, read on the forward strand.
AATGATTTGGTGGAGAAATTGTTAGGGATTGCTCTCTAGGAATTTGGGAAAGAACAAGAGAGAGAGTGTGGATGAGAATAATGAAATGAACTTGAGCCTATCCTCTCCCAAAGTGGCTGGCCATATGGGGCTATTTGTCCTATTATGGTAAGGTCCAAAATGCCCCCACTAACCTATTCTATGAGTATTAGGAAAGGGCTAATTGGTTGGGGCTAAATTAGTCATTCTAAAGTCTCTAATCACACTAACCTTATCCATAATAATTAGTCAAACCTCTAACTAAAATATTTCTATCATGTGGACTAAAATTAATATCATATGGGCCATGCCTAACTAGTGTGTGGGTCCCACTAGAGTCAAACTACCCCCGGGTCCCCGTTTCAAGTCGGATTGAGTTAAAATTCGAACCCGACTCAAATAACCCCAAAACAATATCATAAATAATAAAATAATATCAAAATAATTCAAAGAGGTCAAATACAAAAATATCCTTAGGCCAAAAATGACATTAAAATATCATAATCACATGGTTAGGCTCTAGGTCAAACAGTCTCTAGGGTTTCACTAGCAAAACGTCAAAACCACAGGTCATTGATTTAAATAATTTTAAAATAATTTAAAATCACCAAAAATTATATCATGAATTAAATATCATTATTAAAATAATTATAAACACAAAATTTCAAAATTACCCTCATTTGGGAAACTAGGTGCTACACATGATGGGTGCTTTCTTCGTGAGCCGCATGGAGATAGCCTCTGCTTGAGCCGCATGAGATAGTTCTCGTGAGCCGCATGGGATAGCTTCGGCCTAAGCCGTATGGGGTAGTCTCTGTTTGAGCCGCATGCGACTTGTCCACATGTCAAGGACGCATGAAGGTTTCTGGGTTTCGGGAGATTGTGTCAGAGATCTCCTTCGTTTCCCTAGGAGTCTGCCATTATGACAGAGTCATTATTGCATCTTTCTGTCATTGGTCAGAGTTGTCAGCCGTCAAGGCATTAAATGTAGTAGAAGACAAAGGAAAGAGCTGTTGAGGGCCACGTGGCTCCTCCCTGGGCCGCATGGAACTATTCGAGCCGCATAGACGCTCTCTGAGCCGCATGGAGATCCTTGGCCGCATGGATCTTTCTTTAACCTTTTTCATGCTTCTACAAGACCCCCTTCAAAGTTTTCAATTTGCAAAATTAAAATACTTTGAATAAGAAGCATGGCTATGTATAAACTCTTTTGGCCGCATATGATGTCCTGGCAGCATGGATGTCCCAACCGCATAGCCTCCTCAGCCGTATTGGTCAATCAGCCGCATAGATCCTTTGGCCGCATGGGCTGTCTGGCCGCATGAAGCTCCTTGCCACGTCATCCTGTCACGTGTGGAAATCTTTTTGCATTAATTGCTGTTGATTTGCCATCAGTTTTTGTCACGCCCCGCTCCCGGATAATCGGGTACGGGCCGATGCATGCCCGGCCTACACTGTCGTTGACAGCGGTAGTGAGTCGTCTAGTCATCAAATACAAGAGTATCTCATCACAGCATCTAATCACGGAATCTATACTAACCATCACAGCCATCCACTATATAGTTATTACAACTTATACATGAATGTTCGGGTACAAAGCCGGTAAAATATAAATGATACAACAACATGTGATCAAAAACATTCTATCAATCTCTATACATGAAACTAATATCTCAATGCCCAGCGAGCTCCACTGCTAGTCATGAATGATAATCTATGATCCATCTCACCTGTAATCAACGATCCAGTCAGGAAAGGAGAAAAGTACAATGCAACTCAATAAACTAACCATGGAAGATCAATGGAACGGTACAATGTAGCAAGTAGAACTGAACAGAGAAATAATGGAATATAATATAAATATGCACTAACTATGTGTACATGTGCAATTAGACGTTATCAACATGTGGGGACTAATATGTATCAGGCATATAAAATATATATGCTATCAGTCACGAATAATCAGGCATGTCTAATCACAATGCTATCAGTCACGCAATAATCAGGCATGTCTGACGACAATGCTATCAGTCACGCACGAAATGGACTCAGGCATACAGAGTATGCTATCAGGCAATGTTTGTCCAATATTAGTCAATCACATGTCTCTAGAACGTCCCCCACCCGACACGAGAAACAATGCAAGCAATCAATCGATCGAGAACAAGTGAAATAAATGACACGATAACAAGTGCAAGTGCAATGCATGCAATGATGGTAATACTGAGTACATGTACTTGCCTTGATTTTGGGTCTTGTCCAATATCTTCCAAGTCACCTAAAAATAAGAAAATTATATTTAAACAATATCCTTAAGAAAATCCTAGTCAAGTCAATTGACTAACCTTCAATTAACTAAACTCCTAATTGCTCCTTAATTATAAAATCTTACATATCCTACTAGCCATATGCTATAACAACACTCACTATTTAACTGCCTTCATTACATAGCCCCTAAATCTGTTCTCTTCCAAAGTTGGCCCAAGAGTTAGATATGGCCAACTGGACTAAACCCAAAACAATTGTAAACACTCTAATTAATCAATTAACCTTCAAGCCCAAGTTATCATAACTTATTCAAGTACTACCTCTTTATAAAGAATCTAAACTTATCAAAATAGAATCTCACCATTCAACTGTTGGCCAAATCCAAGTTATCAACTTATCAAAATAGAACCTCCTACTATGGTCAATCGAATATTAGACTTAATGAACATAATATCCAACTAAAACCCAACTATCCTTAGATCTATTAAGCCCAAAAGAACAATACTGGCTAAGATTCAATTGATAACTGAACTTGCACTGGCTTTGATTCAAAACATCAAACCAACAATACTGCACAACTTAGCCTAACGGCTGCTGGATTCAACCTATAGCAGGTCATACACACCCACGGACACAACCGATCCCAGTGTCCTCTATTTTACCATGTCTGATACTGCCTCGACACATAATCCCCATACTTATGGCTACCTAAAAATCATCAAGGAGAAGTTTAGAAGATACCTGCAGCTAGGTAGTGAACTAGATGTGCTCCCAGCGTGTCCGATACAGGTGTCTTCGCGTCCACAGAGTTCCTGGACACAAAGCCAATCCTTCTAAGCATAGTATCCATCCGACACTCACACGAATTTCTTGACACCGAACAACAAGAAGAGTAGAGACTTATACCTGCATAGATTTTGAGGAACTAGGTGTCAGCTGTAACCTCTTGTGTCCGATACAGCGACTTGTACGTGTCCAAACTGTTTGTGAGGCCGAGTCAAGCATTGTGTCGAACAGATGGCACGCACGATCAAAGAAAGCTTTCGTGAGTTCAATTCAATTTTGCTCAACTCCAAAATTGGAGAAAACGATCAGAAACCTACTGCAATCAATCCAGGATCCCAAGGAACAAGAATCGGAAACAATCCGATCATTAAGAACCAAAAATTCAAATTAATAAATCCCTCCGCATCTCACCAAAATTTGAATGTCTCAAAGGAATTCAAGAAGATGATTACTCACCAATCCTTCCCGTGTCCATCTGAACCCGACACGACAATCGGATGGACACAATAATGGATCGATCGACTGTTTGAATTCGAACGGAAGACTCCACCAGTCCGCTCACGGCGAGGAACGATCGACAACACCATGCTCGTGTACGGCTCGATGGAAAGGAGCAGTCTCCATGGCCAACGGCAAGAGAAAAGGATGGACGACGTCGCCGGCTGACCTTCGTCTCCGGACGAGCTCGAAGTCGCCATGGCCATGGCTGCGACCTCCGTCATCCAAAGAGGAAGGGTGGAGGGAATATTTTGACATGGCTTCGCCGTTCTGGTGAATGATGGAGAAGAAGGACGACTGGTCTATTTATAGGTAGTGGCAGCGGCGGGCAGACGATTGCGCGGGCAAGCGGGCAACGGCGGAGCGTTGGAAGGTCAGGCGGTTAGACGAGGTGATGGAGGCGATTAGAGCGGTTATGCCGTTGGGGAGAAGCTTCTGGAGAAGACTGGATTTCTTGGTGTCGCCGGCGTCGCCGTTCCGTCGTCGTTCCGTTGTCGCTCAGAGTAGAGGAGAGTTGGAGGTGGGAAGAGAAGTGAAAGAATGAACGAATGGAATGAACAAAAGTTGAATGAGTTGGTTTAAAACCAACGGTCAGTATTGGGTCGGGTTATTGGGTGATCGGGTCTGCGGGTTTGGGCTCATGATCCGGATCCGCGCCCAAGGGTTAACAGGCCGGGCTGGCTGGGCCTAGCTGGCTAATTTGTAAATGGGTCGGGCTGGGCTAATGATTAAATAATATGGAAAATAGTTGGGGTCAGGCTGAATAAGGGAATGGGCTCCAATAAACCGGGCTGGGTTAAAATGAATGGCTGAAATGGGTCAGGCTGGCCCATTGGCTGAATAGTTAAAGATTAATTAAGGGAAAATTAATCAATAAAACCTAAGAAAATTAGCTATTAAATGAAAAATAATTTACCAAAAATCAATAATAATATTTAGTGATTAGTTAAGAGAATCAAAAATAAATTCTTAAATTAATTCAAATAAAATCATAGGAAAAATACTCAAATTTATTTATTCAGGAAAAGTGGAGTTACAAATCTACCCACCTTACAAAAATTTCGTCCTCGAAATTTCAAAAAGAATCGACTAGGAATAACTGGCACGATAATCAACTAAGCACTACAATAGAAGGAACCTATCTGGCACGATTAAGAAACAATCCAAGGAATTTAAAGGCAATGCAATAATGATTATAATCCATCAAGGCACGGTTAGGGATACGAGTGAATTAATATAATCATGATTATGTTTTAATCACGACTAAGGATAGTCAGGATTTTGATCAAAGTCAATTAGAATGATATAGAAAATTTATATAGGCACGATCTTGAATAGAAAATTAGAAGATTTAGCACGATCCAAAACAACGGCATAGTCATGGTCAATTTTAAAGTCTAAGCACGATTAAATTCGAGTCATGGTTGAAAATCAAGATAATTTCTGGTAAAGTTGTCAATGGTGATAGGAGGCTAATCATGAATTTAGTCTAAAAATATTCGGAACTCATGCATATCCGGAATCACTTTACCTAAAATTCATGCCCCGCCAGTGTACATCTAGCTGCAGTGAACTCTCGGCTCCGTGACTCAAGAATAATAGGTACCGAATAATTTCTAAACTTTACTCATGGACAAAACAACTTCAAGGGATAGAAACATAATCTCAAGGATATTCGAAACCTATACATACCTGAGATCACTTCGACTTAGAGCCCCTGCCTCGCCAGTGCGCTGATGGCTGTAGTGGACCCGCAGTTTTCATGACCCAGATAAATGGCTGCAGTGCGCGGCTGTCACGCCATAGTAGGATATCGAATATTCCTTCAATGGTTATCTATTGGAATTCCAAAGGAGTACTTTGATAATTCAATTCAACAAGCTTTTCGATTTACTAAAGAGATTCAATCAAACTAGGAAGGACATGTAAATATCTGTTCTTGAGAATCAAGAGATTGACTATCAAAATAGAAGAGTGACTAGAAATGTATTATAGAGTTGATACACTAGTCATGGGAATGTCAATGGAATAATTACTTAATACGGCTAAAGATGCTTTGAAACTCTAAATGGGGAATGGATAGAGAAAATCAGATAGACCTTAAAAACCAATGGAGAATTTTGAAATGCCTAGCTAAATGAGGAGTTTGGAAATCGGACTTAATCTCTAAGTAGCAAGGAAGTCCAGATTCTAAAGGATGTTAGAATCCGATAATGTTGTGGGAGAAGATGGTCCCCAAAAGTCATGGAATGGTAATCACGACTTTTGTAGAAAAACATTATGAGACAGAAAGAGAAAAATAATCAAAATTTACTATAGATAGAAAAATACACACTATCACTCAATTGGCCTATGCTGTGATGAGTTTCCTATTTCGCAGGCTTCCAATGGCACTCTAATCCTAAGTACCATTAGATAGCGACCTGTATGGGCCACCACAAAAACATGTCACGCCCCGCTTCCGGATAATCGGGTACGGGCCGATGCATGCCCGGCCTACACTGTCGTTGACAGCGATAGTGAGCCGTCTAGTCATCAAATACAAGAGTATCTCATCACAGCATCTAATCACAGAATCTATACTAACCATCACAGCCATCCACTATATAATTATTACAACTTATACATGAATGTTCGGGTACAAAGCCGGTAAAATATAAATGATACAACAACATGTGATCAAAAACATTCTATCAATCTCTATACATGAAACTAATGTCTCAATGTCCAGCGAGCTCCACTGCTAGTCATGAATGATAATCTATGATCCATCTCACCTGTAATCAACGATCCAGTCAGGAAAGGAGCAAAGTATAATGTAACTCAATAAACTCACCATAGAAGATCAATAGAATGGTACAATGTAGCAAGTAGAACTGAACAGAGAAACAATAGAATATAATATAAATATGTACTAACTATGTGTACATGTGCAATTGGACGTTATCAACATGTGGGGACTAATATGTATCAGGCATATAAAATATATATGCTATTAGTCACGAATAATCAGACATGTCTAATGACAATGCTATCAGTCACGCAATAATCAGGCATGTCTGACGACAATGCTATCAGTCACGCACGAAATGGACTCAAGCATACAGAGTATGCTATCAGGCATTGTTTGTCCAATATTAGTCAATCATATGTCTCTAGAACGTCCCCCACCCGACACGAGAAACAATGCAAGCAATCAATCGATCGAGAACAAGTGAAATAAATGACACGATAACAAGTGCAAGTGAAATGCATGCAATAATGGTAATACTGAGTACATGTACTTGCCTTGATTTCGGGTCTTGTCCAATGTCTTCCAAGTCACCTAAAAATAAGAAAATTATATTTAAACAATATCCTTAAGAAAATCCTAGTCAAGTCAATTGACTAACCTTCAATTAACTAAACTCCTAATTGCTCCTTAATTATAAAATCTTACATATCCTACTAGCCATATGCTATAACAACACTCACTATTAAACTGCCTTCATTACATAGCCCCTAAATCTGTTCTCTTCCAAAGTTGGCCCAAGAGTTAGATATGGCCAACTGGACTAAACCCAAAACAATTGTAAACACTCTAATTAATCAATTAACTTTCAAGCCCAAGTTATCATAACTTATTCAAGTACTACCTCTTTATAAAGAATCTCAACTTATCAAAATAGAATCTCACCATTCAACTGTTGGCCAAATCCAAGTTATCAACTTATCAAAATAGAACCTCCTACTATGGTCAATCGAATATTAGACTTAATGAACACAATATCCAACTAAAACCCAACTATCGTTAGATCTATTAAGCCCGAAAGAACAATACTGGCTAAGATTCAATTGATAACTGAACTTGCACTGGCTTTGATTCAAAACTTCAAACCAACAATACTGCGCAACTTAGCCTAACGGCTACTGGATTCAACCTATAGCAGGTCATATACACCCACGGACACAACCGATCCCAGTTTCCTCTGTTTTACCATGTCTGATACTGCCTCGACACGTAATCCCCACACTTATGGCTACCTAAAAATCATCAAGGAGAAGTTTAGAAGATACCTGCAGCTAGGTAGTGAACTAGATGTGCTACCAGCGTGTCCGATACAGGTGTCTTCGCGTCCACAGAGTTCCTGAACATAAAGCCAATCCTTCTAAGCATAGTATCCACCCGACACTCACGCGAATTTCTTGACACCGAACAACAAGAAGAGTAGAGACTTATACCTGTATAGATTTTGAGGAACTAGGTGTCAGCTGTAACCTCTTGTGTCCGATACAGCGACTTGTACGTGTCCAAACTGTTTGTGAGGCCGAGTCAAGCATTGTGTCGAACAAATGGCGCGCACGATCAAAGAAAGCTTTCATGAGTTCAATTCGATTTTGCTCAACTCCAAAATTGGAGAAAACGATCAGAAACCTACTACAATCAATCCAGGATCCCAAGGAACAAGAATCGGAAACAATCCGATCATTAAGAACCAAAAATTCAAATTAAGAAATCCCTCCGCATCTCACCAAAATTTGAATGTCTCAAAGGAATTCAAGAAGATGATTACTCACCAATCCTTCCCGTGTCCATCTGAACCTGACACGACAATCGGATGGACACAATAATAGATCGATCGACTGTTTGAATTCGAACGGAAGACTCCACCAGTTCGCTCACGGCGAGGAACGATCGACAACACCATGCTCGTGTGCGGCTCGATGGAAAGGCACAGTCTCCATGGCCACCGGCAAGAGGAAAGGATGGACGACGTCGCCGGCTGACCTTCGTCTCCGGACGAGCTCGAAGTCGCCATGGCCATGGCTGCGACCTCCGTCGTCCAAAGAGGAAGGGTGGAGGGAATATTTCGACATGGCTTCGCCGTTCTGGTGAATGATGGAGAAGAAGGGAACGACTGGTCTATTTATAGGTAGTGGCAGCGGCGGGCAGGCGGTTACACGGGCAAGCGGGCAACGACGGAGCGTTGGGCGGTCAGGCGGTTAGACGAGGTGATGGAGGCGGTTAGAGCGGTTAGGCCGTTGGGGAGAAGCTTCTGGAGAAGACTAGATTTCTTGGTGTCGCCGGCGTCGCCGTTCCGTCGTCGTTCCGTTGTCGTTCCGTTGTCGCTCAGAGCAGAGGAGAGTTGGAGGCGGGAAGAGAAGTGAAGGAATGAACGAATAGAATGAACAAAAGTTGAATGAGTTGGTTTAAAACCAACGGTCAGTATTGGATCGGGTTATTGGGTGATCGGGTCTGCGGGTTTGGGCTCATTATCCTGATCCGCGCCCAAGGGTTAACAGGTCGGGCTGGCTGGGCCTAGCTGGCTAATTTGTAAATGGGTCGGGCTGGGCTAATGATTAAATAATATGGAAAATAGTTGGGGTCAGGCTGAATAAGGAAATGGGCTCCAATAAACCGGGCTGGATTAAAATGAATGGCTGAAATAGGTCAGGCTGGCCCATTGGCTGAATAGTTAAAGATTAATTAAGAGAAAATTAATCAATAAAACCTAAGAAAATTAGCTATTAAATGAAAAATAATTTACCAAAAATCAATAATAATATTTAGTGATTAGTTAAGAGAATCAAAAATAAATTCTTAAATTAATTCAAATAAAATCATAGGAAAAATACTCAAATTTATTTATTCAGGAAAAGTGGAGTTACAGTTTTAAGGCCGCTTTTTGGGGAAGGATCCCAAGAGTTTGGCCTCTATGTCAGTCGGCTCGTCTTAAGAATCGAAGGGTCGGTTACTGTACGTGGATCGAGGCGCCTCTCTTTTGCCTATAAAACGTGAATGTGCTCAGTCGGAGAGACTTCTTCACTCTCTCTTTCCTCTTCAGCTATAATTTTCTTTCTTAGTCTTCCTTCTCCGACCGTCGGTACGATAATGGCCCCCAAGTCTTCCAAGGTTGCTGTTGCTGCTGCAAAGGGCAAGAAAGCGGCCTCCTCATCGGCCACTACACCTGAAGTACACCCCGACGTCCACCCTGGTTTTAAGGGTAAGGATTGGACTAAATATTTTGAACCATAAACCCCGTGGTTCTGTTGCATGATTTATGTACAAGCCTTCATCCTTCGTCTTTCATTGAACTGCCCAAGTTTTATCATGATGAAACCACTCTCATATTCGAGCCGTATGGGGCATGCCCTGTGTTTGAGCCGCATGATCAGGACTTGAGTCGCAGGAGCACTTTCTGGATTTGAACCGCATGAAGTCTCATTTGACCGCATAAGTTCTATCGGGGTAGTGCTGTATGAAACCTAACTGAATCGGGCCGCATAAGGCTGCGTTGACCCGAGCCGCATAGGCTCCATCGAAGTCGTGCCGCATAAGACCCAACTAAATTTGGGCCGCATAAGGCGTTGTTGATCCGAGCCGCATAGGCTCCATCGAAGTCGTGCCGCATAAGACCCAACTGAATTTGGGCCGCATAAGGCTTCGTTGATCCGAGCCGCATAGGCTCACAAGGGCTTCTTTTTTAAGAAACTTTTTGTTTTAACCATCTTTTAATCCTGTTTCTTTTGTCTACTTTCAGTGAATCTGCCAACCAATTCGGCAAGAGAGCTTTTGGTGGGTTCAGCACAGTATGCTGTGGGTGTGCGGCTCGACGGCTTAGTTTGACATGTGTCGGATCAGCTTCCCACTGTTGCGCCCCGCTTTCGATAGGCGACGGAACTTCATAATATGCTTGCGCCGAGTCAGATCGGCCGAGAACTTAGACGGCCATCTGACTCGATCGCTAAGCTTGGTAAACGAATAACGCCTTGCGGTATCGATTCAAATCGATTTGGACGGAAGTTACGAGAATCGATCCAACTAATGGAACGACTTCTGTTGGAATAAGTCCTAGATGCAGCGGGCTGCGTCTCGACGAGTGAGCTCTCTATAAGAGTCCCTTCGATGGGACCGGACCGCTGTATGGTTTTCTTGGAGCTTTGCCGCTGGGCTTGATGAAGTGCTTTCGCGTCATTTTCATGGATGCAATTACAATTTCGATGCAAGGGGAAAAGAAGGAATTCTAACAAAGCGTTGGTGCCATTGCAGGAGCTCGCGTAACTAAGGATTGACGTTGCGTAGCGCTTGGACGATTGGCACGAAGCAAAGTAATCGGTGGGTGATTCGACCCTTCTTTTCTACTCTGTCCTGCAAACTTATTCCTTACTTCGAATTCATTCAAATCGAACGATGCCAAGTTAATTACATGCCAATCCACTAAGGTCAAGAACTCGGGAAAAATGTATTGATTTTGAGTAATTTACTCTGAAAAATACAAGTTTCTCACATAAACAGAAAAGTTTAAGGTTCTAGTAAAAAGATAGACTATTTCACGTGCTGCAAAATAATATGAAACGTCGATTATGGGTTATGATGCCTCGGACAATTTGGTGCCCACGGGACGCTAAATTTGTGTACGGCTTTGGGGAAAATGAATCGTTGCATGAGTTGCGAGAAATGATAATGCCGCTCGATACTATCCGCGCTATACAAAACTGTTGCATATATGAAACTGTTCGCACATAGGCATGGTCATGGACAGCTTGTGCACAAGTTCGTTTTCCTCGAAACGGTATCCGGGGCATCGGAACCGATTCGTCCTAGGGAGAATAATTTATCGTGCTTCGGCGCGAGGCATGCGAGACCTTCAGTAAGGCTTGCAACCTAGACTGAAAGGGTAGCGTCGCATGCCAACTTCGATTAAGTCCCTAGTGGTGCGTAGCACCAATGACCGCATATAAGATATTTGCATGCTCACCTATTGTCTTATGCAGGGTAAATATTATCTCTGTTTTCATGCAGGGACGAGCACGGCCGTGGTAAGAAATATGATAAACTGCGATGTTATACTGTATGCTTTATTACTCAAAGACGGCTATCGAATATGAACTGAATTCATTTAGTTCTAATAGAAAGACAACTCTAAAGCATGCCTACCCTAACAATCAGAGTCGGTTTAGACGAGTTGGTTCGTCTCGTCCACTTAGCAAGTGTGCTAATCCCCTCCCCCAATTTCCCCAGGTGCGACGGGCGCTCCAACCTAAAACGAAGCTGAAGTGCGGAGAGGCGTTTTGAAGCTCTTCCTATGCTGAAGTATTTTGAAGCCAATTCAAGTCGACGGCTTATGTATAAAGGGGCAAATGTATGGGACGGCAAGCGTAGTTCAGGCAACTTGTCGAATGTATTTTCTTTCTGTTTTCAATCAATGTAGCCGCAATGGCATCCAATGTAATTACGACTTGCACTTCGTTGCAAGCTATGAATGAAAAGTATTTCTATCTTCCTATACTGCGTCTTAAATTCTGATGTGATTTGTGAAGTTTTAACTTGGCATATTTATATTAAATGCAACGTAATGTTCCGTCTTGTACGAGTGCAATTCCAGACTCGTACGACATCACGCCTTAGCGAGGACAATCGAATCGGCAAAATTAACATCAGGGACGAACGTTGCCGACTCGGGGCGTGACAAATTGGTATCAAAGCACAATTATGTTTTCTCGGATTTTCGAAATATGTTTTATTGTTGGAATGTCCGTTGCGATGGCTCGATTGAATGCTTGTCGGCATGCTGCGTGAAATACAAGTTCTATACAGGTAAGCCCGTAGATATTTTTGAAAAATACTAACAGGTTTGTACTATTTATAGGAATGACTAAGCGAGATAAGAAAATCGTCGCCGCAACAACCTAAACAGTGGATAGTACGTCGAGCACAAAAAGTACTGGCCCAAACGAGACGACTATGGAGAAGATGCTACAATTGATGGAACTGCAGCAGCAACAGCTTCAGATGCAATTCAAAACCCAATTTGATGCGCAGTAGAAGCAAATGGCCGCCCTGACTCAGATAGTGAGCAGGATGGCGGGCGATACCAAGAAGACGGACGCGGTACTCGAGGGAAAGCACGGTGATCAAGAAGAAGACGAGGAGGAAGAAGTCTCCCCGCAGATGATAAATTCTCCTTCCATGCTCAAAGTGAAGGAGTTTCACAAAATGAACCCGTCGAAGTTCAACGGCCGAGCAGAGCCCGACGTGATAGTAGGATGGCTCGCAGAGATGGAGGACTTGTTCGATCTCCTCTGCATCGAAGGGTCCCAGAGGGTGGCCTGTGCGATGCTGCAATTACAACTAAGAGCACATGACTGGTGGGCGACGAAAAAACAAGAGATCTGTGAAATCGATTCCAACAAAAAGATTTCTTGGGAAATGTTCAAGACAGCCTTCCTTGAGCAGTACGTTCCTCGCGCCATCCGTCGACAGAAGGGGGGATGAGTTCATGATGTTGAGGCAGGGGAATATGAGTGTTGAAGATTATGATGCAAGCTTCTCGAAACTTGTAAAATTTGTCGGCACCTTCCTGTCCAACAAGGAAGAATGGTGCGAGCGTTTTCAGCAAGGCCTCAACGACGAACTGCGTAGGGACGTCATGAACCAACGATGCCAAACTTATCATGAATCCTACGAAGCCACACTTGATAGTGAGCGAATCTTTGGCCATATGTCACAAAGGGCCGTGCCTGTCGTTCGCAACAACTTCAACAAGCGTCCTAATGACGCTGGAGGATCGGGAGTACAAAAGTACCCAAACACGTCTGAGAATCGTGGTCACTTTGCCGCAGTAAATTACAACAGATGCGGCAAGCGTGGGCACCGAGCACCCGATTGTAGACTGAGAACATGCTTCAAGTGTGGCGAGCTAGGCCACTTCAGTCAATATTGTCAGGCGGGGAAGCCGAATCAACACAACCTACCAAGGAACACTCCGAATCCATATAAAGCGCCTACACTACAAGGCACAAATGCGGTGCCTGTGACCCCGCAGAATCAACGCCACGGAGCTCAAGGCCGAGTTTATGCCTTAACTTGGGACGAGGCGTACGCATCCAATACGGTTGTAACAGGTATATTACTCTACAAAGATATACCTGCTCGAGTCCTATTCAATTCGGGTGCGACGCATAGCTTTATATCTGCTGATTATGCGAAAGAAAATAAAATAACCATGCAATCACTAGATATAAATATTAGCATTAGCACTCCGTCGGGAGTCGATATGCCTGCGAACTTTATTTATAGGGTTGGCCACATTTGCGTCGGGAGAAGATATCTATCCTTGGATGCCGTCGTGCTAGACATCAAAGATTACGACATAATCCTGGGCATGGATTGGTGAGCGCTTGTCATGCAATGATCGAGTGCGCGGAGAAGAGAATGGTGTTTTGTCTTCCTGGCGAGACAGAGTTCTCATATTCGTGCGGTACGGCCTCGAAGACGGCGATGATGGTATCGACAATCTCGGCAAGGCGTATGCTGCGTTCCGGCTGTGCGGGATACTTGGCATCAGTTCGAGACACGCGGACGGATAATACAAACATAATACAGACTGATGTTGTAGCAGATTTTTTTGACGTTTTTCCTGACGAGATGCCCGGGATGCCGCCGGATCGAAAAATTGAATTCAGCATCGATGCCTTTCCGGATAAACGGCCGATATCGAAGGCACCTTACCGAATGGCTCCAGCAGAACTGAAGGAACTGAAGGTGCAATTACAAGAGTTGCTAGACCGCGGATTTATTCGCCCTAGCGTCTCTCCGTGGGGAGCTCCCGTACTGTTCGTGAAGAAGAAGGATGGGTCGTTACGGCTATACATCGACTATCGGGAACTAAACAAGGTGACCGTGCGAAACAAGTATCCTTTGTCGCGAATCGACGACTTGTTAGACCAACTGCAAGGCGCGGCAATATTTTCAAAAATTGATCTTCGTTCAGGCTATCATCAATTGAAGATCAAGTCCGACGACATATCGAAGTCTGCCTTCCGCACTCGATATGGTCATTATGAATTCCTCGTCATGCCGTTCGGTTTGACGAATGCCCCAGCCGCGTTTATGGATCTGATGAACCGAGTCTTTCGACCTCAAATAGATAAATTTGTAGTCGTATTCATCGACGATATCCTTGTCTACTCTAAGAATCGTGAAGAACATGCAGAACATTTGAAGACGGTACTGCAGATTCTGCGTGAAAACAAATTATATGCCAAGCAGAGTAAGTGCGAGTTCTGGATGAGTAGCGTGACATTCCTCAGGCACGTAATCTCTGCCGAAGGTGTCGCGGTGGACCCAAAGAAGATTGATGCAGTGGTGGATTGGAAACGACCTACCTCGGCTAGCGACATTCAGAGTTTCCTGGGCTTAGCGGGCTACTATCGTAGGTTTGTGCGAAGCTTTTCAAAACTAGCGTCGCCTCTGACTCGTCTCACCCAGAAGGGATTAGTATTTGAATGGAGCGACGACTGTGAATCCAGCTTTCAAGAGTTGAAGCAACGGCTCGTCTTAGCTCTAATCCTTGCACTTCCAGACGGTCCAGAAGGCTTTCAGATATTCAGCGACGCATCGAAAACTGGCCTCGGGTGCGTACTCATGTAGAGAGACAAAGTTATCTCCTACGCTTCATGGCAGTTGAAGCAGCACGAGAAAAACTACCCGACGTACGACCTAGAATTGGCGGCAATCGTCTTTGCGTTGAAGTTATGGCGGCACTACCTGTATGGTGTGGCATGCAGAATCTATACAGATCACAAAAGCCTAAAATACTTATTTACGTAATGGGAACTCAACCTACGACAGCGACGATGGCTCGAACTCATAAAAGATTACGAGCTAACGATCGAGTATACACCGGGCAAGGGAAACGTGGTGGCCGACGCACTCAGCAGAATGTTTATGGGAACACTGGCCATAAAGAAGGAGATACGGCGAGACCTTGAAGCGATGGGTGTCGAACTCAGAATTGAGTATCGACACCTGCACCTAGCTCAGTTGAAGTTAGGATCGAACCTGCTTAGCAAGATAAAGACCGCACAGCAGGACGACTCATTCCTGAAGAAAATACGCGAGCTGATTTCAACGGGAAGGGCGACTGACTTTGCGGAAGACAGAGACGGGACGATACGACTGAAGGGAAGACTTTGTGTTCCTGAAATTGCCGAACTCAGAAAAGAAATTTTGACGGAGGCGCATTACGCGAAGTACTCGTTACATCCTGAAAGCACCAAGATGTACAAGGACTTGCGTACAGGCTTTTGGTGGCACGGCATGAAGAAAGACGTAGCTATGTTCGTATCGCAATACATGGCGTGTCAGCAAGTGAAGGCAGAACACCAAAGGCCAGACGGGGAGCTGGAGAACATCGCCATTTCCGAGTGAAAGTGGGATAATATCTCGATGGATTTCATTGTGGGATTTCTGAAGAAGCCGCGGGGGAATGACGCAATTTGGGTCATTGTTAATAGATTGACCAAGTCGGTCACTTTATCGTAATTAAAGTAGGATGGAGCGTCGATCGGTTAGCACAAATCTACGTCGATGAGATTGTTCGGCTGCACGGGGTACCGGCATCAATAATTTTGGACATAGATGGACTATTCCTATCGTGTTTCTGGACGAGCCTCCAAGCGGCGATGGGGACCAAACTGAACTTTAGTTCGGCGTACCATCCCCAAACAGACGGTCAGACGGAGAGGGTCAATCAGATCTTAGAAGATATGTTGCATCTGTGTGCGATCGACCTAAAGACTTGTTGGGATACGCATTTGCCGCTTGCGGAGTTTACGTATAACAACAGTTATCAGTCAAGCATTCAGATGGCTCCATACGAAGCGCTCTACGGGAGGAAGTGTCGTTCGCCGATATACTGGGATGAAGTCGGAGAGCGACAAGTTCTTGGACCGAAACTGGTGGAGCAGGCCGTCGAAAAGGTCCGCTTGATTCGAGATAGACTCCGCATCGCGCAAAGTCGACAAAAGAGCTATGCAGATCTTCGTCGACGACCGCTAGAGTTCTTGGTAGGGGACCATGTGTTTCTGAAAGTAACGCCCATGCGCGGTGTGATGCGGTTCGACGTTAAGGGCAAGTTGAGCCCGAGATTTGTAGGCCCCTTCGAGATCATTGAACGAGTTACGACGGCTGCTTATCGGATCGCACTACCTCCTGCCTTAGCCAATGTGTACGATGTTTTCCACATTTCACAACTTCAAAAATACGTACACGATCCAACTCATGTGGTTAGCTTCGATTAGTTGGAGCTAAGTACTGACTTGTCTTACTCGGAGGAGCCTATTCAAATTTTGGAGCGCAAGGAGAAAGTGCTACGCAATCGGTCGATGTTCTTGGTCCGCGTGCTTTGGCGAAACCATTCAGTCGAGGAGTCAACGTGGGAGATGGAGGCGGAGATGAAGGAGAAGTACCCTGCGTTGTTTCTCTAAATTAAGGTAAGACCCATGTTCTTAAGTTTCGGGACGAAACTTTTTCTTAGTGGTATATTATGTAGCGCCCCACTTTCGATAGGCAACGGAACTTCATAATATGCTTGCGCCGAGTCAGATCGGCCGGGAACTTAGATGGCCATCTGACTCGATCGCTAAGCTTGGTAAACGAATAACGCCTTGCGGCATCGATTCAAATCGATTTGGACAGAAGTTACGAGAATCGATCCAACTAATGGAACGACTTCTGTTGGAATAAGTCCTAGATACAGCGGGCTGCGTCTCGGCGAGTGAGCTCTCTATAAGAGTCCCTTCGACGGGACCGGACCGCTGTATGATTTTCTTGGAGCTTTGCCGCTGGGCTTGATGAAGTGCTTTCGCGTCGTTTTCATGGATGCAATTACAATTTCGATACAAGGGGAAAAGAAGGAATTCTAACAAAGCGTTGGTGCCATTGCAGGAGCTCGCGTAACTAAGGATTGACGTTGCGTAGCGCTTGGACGATCGGCACGAAGCAAAGTAATCGGTGGGTGATTCGACCCTTCTTTTCTACTCTGTCCCACAAACTTATTCCTTGCTTCAAATTCATTCAAATCGAACGATGCCAAGTTAATTGTATGCCAATCCACTAAGGTCAAGAACTCGGGAAAAACGTATTGATTTTGAGTAATTTACTCTAAAAAATACAAGTTTCTCACATAAACAGAAAAGTTTAAGGTTCTAGTAAAAGATAGACTATTTCACGTGCTACAAAATAATGTGAAACGTCGATCATGGGTTATGATGCCTCGGACAATTTGGTGCCCATGGGACGCTAAATCGGTGTACGGCTTTGGGGAAAATGAATCGTTGCAATAGTTGCGAGAAATGATAATGCCGCTCGATACTATCCGTGCTATACAAAACTGTTGCATATATGAAACTGTTCGCACATAGGCATGGTCATGGACAGCTTGTGCATAAGTTCATTTTCCTCAAAACGGTATCCGGGGCATCGGAACCGATTCGTCCTAGGGGGAATAATTTATCGTGCTTCGGCACGAGGCATGCGGGACCTTCAGTAAGGCTTGCAACCAAGGCTGAAAGGGTAGCGTCGTATGCCAACTTCGATTAAGTCCCTAGTGGTACGTAGCACCAATGACCGCATATAAGATAGTTGCATGCTCACCTATTGTCTTATGCAGGGTAAATATTATCTCTATTTTTATGCAGGGACGAGCACGGCCGTGGTAAGAAATATGATAAACTGCGATGTTATACTGTATGCTTTATTACTCAAAGACGGCTATCGAATATGAACTGAATTCATTTAGTTCTAATAGAAAGACAACTCTAAAGCATGCCTACCCTAACAATCAGAGTCGGTTTGGACGAGTTGGTTCGTCTCGTCCACTTAGCAAGTGTGCTAATCCCTTCCCCCAATTTCCCCAGGTGCGGCGGGTGCTCCAACCTAAAACGAAGCTGAAGTGCGGAGAGGTGTTTTGAAGCTCTTCCTATGCTGAAGTATTTTGAAGCCAATTCAAGTCGACGGCTTATGTATAAAGGGGCGAATGTATGGGACGGCAAGCGTAGTTCAGGCAACTTGTCGAATGTATTTTCTTTCTGTTTTCAATCAATGTAGCCATAACGGCATCCAATGTAATTATGACTTGCACTTTGTTGCAAGCTATGAATGAAAAGCATTTCTATCTTCCTATACTGCGTCTTAAATTCTGATGTGATTTGTGAAGTTTCAACTTAGCGTATTTATATTAAATGTAACGTAACGTTCTGCCTTGTACGAGTGCAATTCCAGACTCGTACGGCATCATGCCTTAGCGAGGACGATCGAATCGGCAAAATTAACATCGGAGACGAACGTTGCCGACTTGGGGCGTGACACCCACCAATGAGCCTTTGGAGAGGTTGGCGCCATCAATAACCAGCCTTTCCACTTTCTTTGTACTATGATGAACTCGAGGAGACTGGAAGGAGAGTATATGAAACCAGCCTTTCTCTTCGGGGATGCTCTATCCATAAAGAACACCCGACTGCTGGACATCTCTGAGAACTGGGACTTTACTGTGGACGGGGTGGAGATCCACATTCCCAAAATGGAATGTCATTTTCCCCTTTTGTGGTTCAATATGGTACCACTGAGCAGGCAGATGGTGGGCTCCCTAACTCCGACCCAATCGGGGATGTTCGTGGGCAACATTCACTATAATAGGAATATGAGGTCGGCATGTGCGAACAGAGACTCGGTTAGTCGAAGCGTGATGGGACTGATTTCGGGCACCTTCATAAACGTGTCTGGTCCCAACTTCACTTTTACTTTGGCCGATACTTTCCTGAATCAGCTCGCTCGCAAGGGGTCTTATCCTATTGGCAGGTTGTCGCTGTTGAACTGGATAAACCCCATCCCTACGTGGGTCAACCTGACCTCATGGATCTTGAAGAAATATGAGGCATTCCTTCGGGAGATTGACCTTTATTATGCCATCTGGGGCACCTGTTACGGGTTACCCATTAACAAGCCTTTATTCATGGCTCTTTTAGAAATGTATAACCGACGGACGGGAACTTTTTTCGCGCCCGGAGGGGATTTGGGACTTGCTCTCCATGAAATATATGCTGTTTCTAAGCTGCCATGGGGGGGCGAGGCCTTCGAAGTATATACCCCAACAAACGAGGAATTCGAGGATCTGGGTCGACGATTCTCGGGTTTTGTCGCCGTGTACCGGAAACTGCTGTGCCACCACAGTATTTGCCACCAAACGGCTATCAAGAAGAACAATAGTTCAGAAGGAAACGCTCCTTATACTACGTCTTGGGTCACGTATCTTTTCAAATTCAGTCCCACTGGCCGGGTTTCTTCTCGAGGTCCTTAGACCCAGGATGAAATAAACAATCTGATGTCGACTGCTGTAACGTCCCAATCCCAAAATACGTAGGACTAGGTACATAGACATGCCAGCTGTATACATACGAAGTGTACTCCAATATATGAAAACCTCGTATGAATACATAAGCTGTAAAATGCAGTAAACCAAGAGTAATCTAATCTCATCCACAAAATAAAAGAATAAAAGATATCATATAATAAGTCTTTGTAAAATACGTTGGGCGGAGACAAATCCACTACCAACAAGTGAGGAAAAATATACATGGAACTGAAATGATTTGGCGGAAGTAGCAAAAGAAGACCCAAGACACGTCATCTCCGAATGAATAGAGAAGATCGCAACCTCGGCTAGAACACCTGCAATATCACAGAAGCACACACCTGGAGAGATAACCAGGTCCTCAGAGGGACGTAACAAGACACATAATATCATGCCATATAAACTGAATAAATATTGCTCAAATAAATAAGTCAATTAAATTATAACATGGTCCAATACACACCTATTGAACTAGCTTACCATCCCCCCCAACTAAACAAGGACAGGAGATGGTAAACTAATTCACGGTGACGTATCTTTCCATGATACGAATCCAATATGGTATCCGGACCCCAACAAGGTTAAATACCTTCTCATCGAAGTAGTAAGTCATACCTACAACCAAACAAGGACAAGATGTGACGAACTATTTCGTGATAAGTTATTGTTCCAAGTCATGGTCAGATACAAGTACCCAAACCAAGAGTACTCATACCTAACGGATAGGGTATCCTAACCGTTCTAAGTGAATGCAGTTTTAAGAACAGTTCATGGTCGTATGACTACCGGGTCAAGTCAAGAAAATACCAATGCAGTACCTCAGTAGCGAGTCACAACACCATATACTATTCCTCAGTATCGAGCGAGTCTATAGCATATAGTCTACCTATCGTTCCTCAGCAGCGAGCGAGTCTACGATAGATAGGGTGGTAGTCAACTTCCAATCATGTTCTCCCCGCCCAATGCCAACTCATAACTGCTAAGTCTTCTAGCATGCAATTCTAATAGCAGTTAATTCCTAATGCACGGCTTATACATACTGGTGGCCAGCCAATCACGCATGTCCGAGTCCTATATGTGACTCACAACAACGTGGTATAATTGTGTCAAGGCCTATGAATGCAACACACAAGGTGGTCCCTTAAATCTAGGTTTAATGTGTAAGAAAAATAATACATATCAGAAGAATATAAATGAACAGTAAGTTCTAATAGGTTATGCCATGTATCACAGTTTATTTTGCATAAAGAAAATAATAAATAATGCATGAAATATGAGCTAAATAAATAAACAGTAAATGGCAAGGTGTCTTGCCTGAGGGTGGTGCGAGAAGCAACAAAATCCAACAATCAGAATCGTCAACACGAAAGTCAAAATCCACAAGAATCTCCGGATGCTGAAACAAACGTCACGAACGAGTTTGGAATAAAAGATATGCCTAGGAAACGCCTGTCCAAAAGTTAAATTCTGGAACAGGGGCAAAATCGTAATTTCGGGTCAAAACGATATCCGCCGTTGGACCCGCTTTGCACCGAAATGCGCGCCAGAACCTACGGTCTCTAAAATCGTCAAACTACATGTCTATAAATTTATTTTTCCAAGATGAACTCAACGGTATGTCCAATTTTGGATTTCGAGGAGCCATGCACAAAATCGCCCGTTGAGTGGGATTGTGGGCCCGCCAAAATGGCGTCCCAGTCAACGGTCTCAGAATCAGACCAAACTTGGCTCACAAGACCAGAAAAATATTTCAAGTCCAATGGCGCAAGTTTCATCGCGATATGATGAGCGTGCACAAAGTTGTGACTTAATTTGCAAAGGGTCGATACGGGGTATCTCGACGGATACGCACTGATTTCGTCGCACTCATTCAACGAAATTGGGTTCCGTCAGTTCCCAAACGTCGACAACATCCATACGCGCCTTTCGATGCATATAATGTGCGACCACGTCGCCTGGTTTGTCGGGGCGCACGCCGTATCGGGTGTTTTTTCACTTTTTGAAAACAAAATTAATAATTTTTTTGAGAACTTTAACTACGTGTAACTTTCTACTTACTAGATAAAAAGTGAATTCAGAAAGTGCATTACAATCTCGGTTAAGTTGTCTTTGACTACCTTCAATTAGTTTCTATAAAATCTTATTGTACAAAACGAAAATTGGCCGACAAGTTGGTGTTTTACGACAGTTTTTAATATTTCAGAAAAGTGGTTTTTCTCCAACTTTGCCTCGATTTTTCGAGCAAGTTGGACGGCCATGTCAAAATCCACCTGGGGGATCTCGAAGAGGGTCATGTGGGCTTTCTACAGGAATTTACGGATCAAAAATCGGAGTAGAATTGACAGAGAAATTGATCGGGAAAGTGGGATACCTTAAAGTGGGAATCTGTTGTTGTTGTCGATGGTTCCTTTGTCTTCTTCGCGAGCACGGCTTCGCCATGGTGTGTCCGAGCTTCGCCGTGGAGTGGGGAGGAGAAAGGAGGAGAGGAAGGAGGTGGAAAAGTGATTGATTAGGTTTAGGTTTAACTTTAATACAAATGTATACATATGTTTATATACGTAGGGGAACAAAAAGGGTCGGCCAAACTACTGTGCTTGAGTAAAAGGGGGAGGGGGGGGGGGGGGGGGGGGTTCGGCCCCTTTCTTGCTGTTGCTATTTAATTCATATGTGGTCGGTTTCCCACTTGGTGGGGCCGACGACATGCCATTATTTTTTTTTCTTTTCAATTCTACTTTTATATATATCTATATTTATATATGTATATATCTATAAATACACCAAAAATCTATTTAAAATTCAAATAACACTTTAAATGTCACATATCCAAATATTTAGTATATTTAAATATATCTACATATATATATAAATTCTATTAACAATAAACCAACTCAACATATTAATAATAATATTTAAATAGAATAATATGTTTAATAAATCTCCAAAATAACTTCAATAATAATAAATTAATAAAATTGTTCCAATGGGTGCACTTATACCGCACACCCTTTTTCGGGTCCACAAAATATACTTTTTTGTAAAATATTATTTAAATAATAAAATACCAATAATTGCACAAATAATTAAATGATTTAAAATTTGTACATGAAATTCTAAAATAATTTAGAAATTATTTTTACGTACATAAAATATGTCTACATGGCCACTTTGGTCCCACCACATGCCTGCTTGGGCTTAAATTTGGTTCGGACCCAGTTCGGACTGGTTTGGACAAACCGGGCCATCTAAAAACTAATATATAAAGTAATATTTAATTAAAATACTATAAATAACTTAATTCATAATTTGGTCTGGTTTTCCTAGTTTGGACATTATGTGTCACGACCCGTACCCTAGAGTTAGGGCACGATAACGTAACAATGCCCAGCCTACGCCGCAGTGTCGGCGGTAGAACGCTGTCCTAGGTCTCAATGCATCTAACAGTATAAGACTAAACAGTTTATACTCCCCGAATGGGGGTGACATAGCAGAATGTAAACTCAATCACATCTAAGGTAGAGCATAAAGAAAGATAGATAAAACATGAAATCGAAAAGAGATACAACAGATAGAAGTCTAAGTGTCTAAGATAAAAACTCAGAATACATCTCAAAACTCAAATACAGTAATCTATAAATACAACTCAAGATGACTGAAAATAAACTATAAGCAAAAACCCTAGCTATCTATGCAACCTCTACTGTCTCCTCTAGGCTAGCAGGCACCCTTCAGGCTATCTGTAAAATTTATCAACGGGTCCAGTCAGGACTGGAGCGAGCACAGTACATCTCAACAGATCATAGCAGGTTAGAAAATATAATCATGCAGTAAAGTAAGATACAGGATCTGAAGGAAATACAATATGTAAACAGAGAAAGAGAACTGTAATAGAAATATCTACTATAAGTAGAGAGCTAACAATGGCTAGTGAGTCAGAGTATAATATAAACATGTGAATGGCATAGGAGATTCTGGGAACTATACTATGGAGTATTTCTGGGAACTGTACTACTTGGATATTATTCACATGTTTACTTCTACTCCTCCGTACCCCCAATCAATACACAAGGATCCAACCAGGTTATGTTATGATTCCATGCAAAGGCCCACAAGGGGTGATACATGGATAGCCCATAAATGGGTGATTCTATAAATGCCCACAATGGGTAATTCTAGGAATGCCCATAAATTAATGATTCTGGGAAGACTCTGTGATCATGAGAGTACATGTCACAAGTGATCGAAGAACCGTGAAGCATAGTGATACACCATGTAAGTGAAACGTACATAACATGTAGTATACGATGCTCCCTGAGGGGATAATATCTTAAGAAAGGATCCATATAGTACTAATCCGTGTTACCAATGTGACAGCATCAAGTATAGTAATCTAAAGCAGGAAAATAATTCTAACAGGATATAAAATGATCAGAGAATGTACTCGCCTGATATCTGAATGTCCAAGAAAAAGATACTGTCCGAGGAGAGGTGTCTGGCTCCTAATTAGAATAGCACATGTCACAACATGTCCAGAAGGGTAATATAAAGTACTACAATGCATTCTACATGAATCTAGGTCAAACTAGGCCAAAGTCAACCCTTGGTCAACTCTGGTCAACTGCATTAGTCAAACCAGGTCATGTCCTAACCCAGTAAGTCTTACTAGGCCTAACCAAGACTATCCTAGCAAGCACACATCAATACAAGGCTATATAAGCCAACATACACCCAACTCTATATAGCATGCAATTATTCAATACTCAAATAGGCAAGAATTTACATTGGATATACACTAGGTAATCTATTACTTTAAGCTATATATGTCTACACATATATACACATGCATATATTGGTATTCAACATTAGGTCTATAATCATGGCATTTCAAATGGTTATATAAACTTATATATTACAACACAATATGCTAACATATATATAATATACATACATAGCTAAGTTAACTATATTTATAAATACTTATTTAAGAGGCTATGTGTGTGTATGTGAACATGACAAAGGGGCAAGTGAGGGTTAAATGGGCATACATAGTGTATACATATCAAAGAGTATCAAAGTGTAAGTGAACAAAGTGTCAAGTGTGATAGTGTCAACATAGTGTAAGGGGGTACATGAGGTAATATAGAATTTGTGTTAACATAGAATATTACATCTCATTAACTTGTATATTGTATATATTACATCTATTATTACATTACGTACATGCTTGCATTCATTCATCATTCATTTATTCTCTTGCACTACTATATGAACCATACATTACATACTATGGAACCTACATATTCATTACAAGCCATACTTATACATGCTTACATTAGATAGGATACTTACACCTCATACATCATTTATTTAACCATTTACTCATGCTTGCATTCTCTATTTAATTACATAATGTATATACATTAACATGGGTCAAAATCAAATAGAACATTATATTACACACAACGGTGCACAAAATGCATATGCCGAATAGTAACTCCTACTAATAATTACTACTATACCATCTCAGCATGAATTAAAATCTAGGATTAAAGTATGTTATAGATCTATGTGTTAGCTTTCCGAAACTTCAAACGGATCGTATTTTTATTTCCGGAAACTCCCGGAATCGCGAAAACACCGAGAACGCGTTTGTCTTTCGTACAGCTGACACTCAAATAATTCTCCAGAAAGTTACAGAAAGAATTAGGTCTATTAATACATATTTTTGGAAAGCTAACTTCAACACGCTTCTTTTAAAAAAAATAGGAGATTTTACCGAGCTTTGAGCTAGAAGTTATGACATTTCTAAGTTAGGGCTGAAATTAAAAACGTGGATAAAAATCATGACGGATTTAGATAGTTTGAGCCAAAAGAATACACAATATATATCCTAATTATCCACAACAATAATGACAATAATAATATGAGGAACCACACTCACAAACTTAATTATATAATCATCATGAACCATTTATTACATATATAAATATAGATACACTCTCATTACAATATATATATATATATATATATATATATATATATATATATATATATATATATATATATATATATATATATATATATATATATATATATATATATATAAAGGAAACGGATTGGGATACCCGCCCGCGGAGCCCCGCCGAAGCCCCGCCCCCCCTGCACCATCGGATCGCACGGGGCCCGCGTGGGGCCCGCCCCCACCCGCGCGATCCAACGGCTAAGGATCGCGGGGGCTTCGGCGGGGCTCCCGATCCGCTCCTATATATATATATATATATATATATATATATATATATATATATATACATACACAAATCTATATATATATATACATACACAAATCTATATATCTAACATGAATACATCAATAAGAGATACATGAATGAAATGTAAAGTTCTCAAGAACACATCTCTACATATTCAAATCTAAGATTTAATATGAATTAATTCATTTAATTAATATTTTAAATATAAAGTGTGTCCAAGTTTGGGGATTTTCCCCATGAACACAAGACACAACAATAATACAATAGAAATCCCTAAAGGACAAATAATGGACACAAGAGGACACAAAATAGGGACACAACAATGTGGGTCATTCCTATGGTTAAAACTTTTCTAAATGCAAAATTGAGAAATAAAAGAGAAAAAAATATTACCTAAAGGAGAGAAAATCCAAGCAGAAAGGCTTCTTCCTTAGGAGAGCATGAGAGCACTTGGGGAATAAGACTTCTCAAAAAAAGGAAATGAGATGGAAGTCCTATTAGGGCCGGCCACAATGGTTATGCCCCCCTCATTGAATATTACAACTTTGCCCCTCCCTTAGTTACAAGTGTTTAAAACAATTTTGGTTAGGGTTTGGGGGTAAAAGGGTCAAAATAAAAACTCTAAATGGTTAACCTAATAATTAGAATTATGACTAATCTTTCTAACATGACTAATTAAAATGTGGGCTATAGCTAACTAATGCATGGGGCCAACTAGAGTCTAAGTTACTCCGGGTCCCCGCTACAAGTCGGATTGAGATGAAATTCGAACCCGACTCAAATAATCCCAAAACAATATCATAAATAATAAAATAATATCAAAAAATTTCAAAGAGGTCAAATGCAAAATATCCTTAGGCCAGAAATGATATTAAAATATCATAATCACATGGTTAGGCTCTAGGTCAAACAGTCTCTAGGGTTTCACTAGCAAGTCTCTAGGGTTTCACTAGCAAAACGTCAAAACCACAAGTCATTGATTTAAATAATTTTAAAATAATTTAAAATCACCAAAAATCATATCATGAATTAAATATCATTATTAAAATAATTATAAACACAAAATTTCGAAATTACCCTCATTTGGAAAATTGGGTGCTACATTACCATGGCTAGGCTTCCCCCGGCATGGCTAGTACACTAGTCAAGGCTCACTGCTACATCTTCCGTGCCAAAATTCATGGTAGTCTGGTGCTCCAAAACTCAACAATGGCTAAGGTCATTTCAAAAAAAATTATAAATTGCATAAATTTATTTTTAAGTCTAATAAAATAATAAAAATAATAATTTAAAAAAATAGAGATTTTACATCCTACCCAACTTACAAAAATTTCGTCCTCGAAATTTAGGAACAATAGGGTTGATGCGGTTGAGGGGTAGAAGGAGTAGTTTAATGCGAGGATATAGCCATATGACTAAAGTGATACCTTGGGTCCATTTCTCAAGTACAGTGCATTGTCTCTCTAAAATAAGTAAAAGACAAGAACAATAAAGGGTTCAAGACGATGCTATTGAGTACCATACGTGGTTCATAGACGACAAAAATAATTCAAAAGAGAATTGCCAAGGTTGTCGTGGATAAGACTCTAAGGCAAGTTTAACTATGTCTCCATCCACGTAGAATAATATATGAAGGCGAACCAAAGTGCAATAGGTTGATCAGACCATCATGCATCGGTTCTGATTAGATAATATGTTAATGGGTGCACCCAATAAAATATGTCATGATCAAGCATGATAACAAAATAAGCTTGCAAAACGGAAGCTACGTTAGCAGCGTGAGATAGTCAAAATATGAGCAAGGGAGGTACTGATGAAGAAAATTTTAAATAGTCCAAGATCTTTTTTGTAGCACCCAGTTTTCCAAATGAGGGTAATTTCGAAATTTTGTGTTTATAATTATTTTAATAATGATATTTAATTCATGATATGATTTTTGGTGATTTTAAATCATTTTAAAATTATTTAAATCAATGACTTGTGGTTTTGACGTTTTGCTAGTGAAACCCTAGAGACTGTTTGACCTAGAGCCTAACCATGTGATTATGATATTTTAATGTCATTTTTGGCCTAAGGATATTTTTGTATTTGACCTCTTTAAATTATTTTGATATTATTTTATTATTTATGATATTATTTTGGGGTTATTTGAGTCGGGTTCGAATTTCAACTCAATCCGACTTGAAACGGGGATCCGGGGGTAGTTTGACTCTAGTGGGACCCACACACTAGTTAGGCATGGCCCACATGATATTAAATTTAGTCCACACGATAGAAATATTTTAGTTAGAGGTTAGACTAATTATTATGGATAAGGTTAGTGTGATTAGAGACTTTAGAATGACTAATTTAGTCCCAACCAATTAGCCCTTTCCTAATACTCATAGAATAGGTTAGTGGGGGCATTTTGGACCTTACCATAATAGGACAAATAGCCCCATATGGCCAGCCACTTTGGGAGAGGATAGGCTCAAGTTCATTTCATTATTCTCATCCACACTCTCTCTCTTGTTCTTCCCCAAATTTTTAGAGAGCAATCCCTTGTAATTTCTCCACCAAATCCTTCCATTTTGCCACCAAATCTTCTTCTTTCCTTCTCCATTCTAGTCAAGGAGGAAGCTACCCAAGTTTGGGAGGATTCGGAGCTCGTTCGTGTCCTTTTGGAATCTCTACGTGTCGGTGTCGCTCCGGGAAGGCTTTTCTTCGATTCGATCTACCGGGAGGTATAAATCCCTTCTCCTTTTTATTTCCTCATGCATATAGGTCTATTTGGAACCCATAGGAATGACTCCCATGGTTGCATCTCCATTTGTGTCCATTTCGTGTCCATTTGGAGGTCATAGGAGTGTCCTTTGTGTTGTGGTTGTGTCCATGTGGGAAAATCCCAAATTTGGACACACTATATGTTGTTGTTATGTATGAATGAATTATTACATGTTTAATCTCATATTTTTGTATTGGAGATGTATTCTATAGTGTCTCATATATATATATATATTAGTGTAGAGAGTGAGTTCTTGATATATTATGTTATATACTTGTGTTCTTTTGTCTCAAACTATCCAAATCCGTCATGATTTTTATCCACGTTTTTAATTTCAGTCCTAACTTAGAAATATCATAACTTCTAACTCAAAATTCGGTTTAATCTCCCATTTTTTTAAAAGAAGTGTATTGAATTTAGCTTTCCAAAAACATGTATTAATAGGCCTAATTCATTCTGTAACTTTCTGGCGAATTATTTGAGTGTCAGCTGTACGAAAGACAAACGCGTTCTCGGTGTTTTCGCGATTCCGGGAGTTTCCGAAAACGAAAACGCGATCCGTTTGAAGTTTCGGAAAGCTAACACATAGATCTATAACATACTTTAATCCTAGATTTTAAATCATGCTGAGATGGTACAGTATTGATTATTAGTAGGAGTTACTATTCGGCATATGTATTTTGTGCACCCTTGTGTGTAATATAATGTTCTATTTGATTTTAACCCATGTTAATGTATATACATTATGTAATTAAATAGAAAAGGCAAGCATAAGTAAATATTTAAATAAATGATGTATGAGGTGTAAGTATCCTATCTAATGTAAGCATGTATAAGTATGGCTTGTAATGAATATGTAGGTTCCATAGTATGTAATGTATGGTGCATATAGTAGTGCAAGAGAATAAATAAATGATGAATGAATGCAAGTATGAATGTAATGTAATAATAGATGTAATGTATGTAATATACAAGTTAATGAGATGTAATGTTCTATGTTAACACAAATCCTATATTACCTCATGTACCTCTTACACTATGTTGACACTATCACACTTGATACTTTGTTTACTTACACTTGGACACTCTTTGATATGTATACACTATGTATGTCCATTTAACCCTCACTTGCTCCTTTGCCATATTTACATACACACACATAGCCTCTTAAATAAGTATTTATGAATATAGTCAACTTAGCTATGTATGTATATTATATATATGGTAGCATATTGTATTGTAATATATTAGTTTATATAGCCATTGAAATGTCATGATTATAGACCTAATGTTGAATACCAATATATGCATGTGCATATATGTGTAGACATGTATAGCTTAAAGTAATAGATTACCTGGTGTATATCTAATGTGAATTCTTGCCTATTTGAGTATTGAATAATTGCATGCTATATAGAGTTGGGTGTATGTTGGCTTGTATAGCCTTGTATTGATGTGTGCTTACTAGGATAGTCTTGGTTAGGCCTAGTAAGACTTGCTGGGTTAGGATATGACCTAGTTTGACCTAGTTTGACTAGTGCAGTTGACCAGAGTTGACCAAGGGTTGACTTTGGCCTAGTTTCACCTAGATTTATGTAGAATGCATTGTAGTACTTTATATTACCCTTCTGGACATGTTATGACTTGTGCTGTTCTAATTAGGAGCCAGACACCTCTCCTCGGACAGTATTTTTACCTTGGACATTCAGATATCAGGCGAGTACATTCTCTGATCATTTCATATCATGTTTAGGATTATATTTCCTGCTTTAGACTATCTTACTTGATGCTGACATGTTGGTAACACGAATTGGTACTATATAGATCCCTTCATGAGATGTTATCCCTTTCGGGAGCATCAGATACTTTTGTCATGTGTGTTTCACTTACATCACGTATCTCATGCTTCTATTATCATGAATCTTCAGGAATCAGCTAGTGACTCATGTACTCTTATGATCACCGAGCCTTCACGAATCAATTCATAAATCATCCTTTATGGGCAACGTAGTACAATCATGAATCTTAACGTAACTTGATTAGATCCTTGTGTATTGATTGGGGATGGGGGAGTATAAGTGAACATGTGAATAAATCCAAGTAGTGTAATCATGAATCAATTTCCAGTAGTGTAATCATGAATCAGTCCTTAGCTATTCACATGTTTATGCAGTACTCTGAATCACTAGCACTGTCTCTCTTTATATATATCATAGATATTTACTTACAGTCTCTCTTTTATATTATGCTATTTCTTCAGATCTTGTATTTTATTCTCTAGCATGATTACATTTCCTATCCTGTTATGACTTGTTGAGATGTACTGTGCTCGCTCCAGTCCTGACTGGACCCGTTGATAAATTTTACAGATAGCCTGGAGGTTGCCTGCTAGCCTAGAGAAGACAGTAGAGGTTGCATAGATAGCTAGGATTTTTGCTTATAGTTTATTTTCAGTCATCTTGAGTTGTATTTATGGATTACTGTATTTGAGTTTTGAGATGTATCTTGAGTTTGTATCTTAGACACTTAGACTTTTATCTGTTGTATCTCTTTTTGATTTCATGTTTTATCTATCTTCCTTTATGCTCTACCTTAGATGTGATTGAGTTTACATTCTGCTATGTCACCCCCATTCGGGGAGTATAAACTGTTTAGTCTTATACTGTTAGATGCATTGAGACCTAGGACAGCATTCTACCGCCGACACTGCGGCGTAGGTTGGACGTTGTTACGTTCTCGTGCCCTAACTTTAGGGTACGGGTCGTGACACATTTTTAGTGGTGGCCCATGCAGGTCGAGATTCGCATTAGTACGATTTCGTAGTAGCGCAACGACTTAGTTGTACTACTACGAGCCTGCTATAGGATATATAAATTAAGGTGTTAGGATGAGAGGATACTCAATCACTGTTAGGATTCCTTGAGAAATTTCTGGGATGACCCTTGAGAATCTCATTTTGAATTCTGATTTAAACTCATTTTTCTTGTTTTGATTCACCTTTTCCTTGATTTGAATTTGATTTTGTGGATTCATTGTAGAACTTTGAATCCTGGTATTAGTTGATGATTTTTATAAAATTTTGTAGCTGTTTATTTAATTTTGTATTTAGATTAATATTTTCAAATCCAAGGTACTCAATCACACTTAGGATTCTTTGAGAGATTTCTGGGACGACCCCTGAGAAACTCATTTTGAACTTCAATTGGAATTCCTTTTCCTCTTGTTTGGATTCACCCTCAATCCTTGCTATTGAATTTAAGCTTGATAGGTTCCTCTCGTTTGAACCGATGAGAAGGAACATATCTTCATTATTCTTTCTCGCCATTATTTCCTTGCATTCTTATTTACCTCTTATCTTAAACTCTGTCTCATTACATTAATTATCCATATCTTGTCGTCCCTACCAGATGTACTTCGAAACCCTTGAATCTTCGTATCTTTTACATGGAAAAGGCTAAGGAAGTGACGTAAATTATGTAGCTCAGAGAAGACGTAACTGGTTATTTTATGATGATCTAAAGGAAATCAAATGTGGAGTGTTCCATATAGAAACTTGAGATAGAAATGTGGTAAAGGTCTCGAATAGAATAAAGAGATGTATACTGCCAATCTGGAAACAATTACATTTAGATAAATTTTGGGGTTATGAGATAGTTTATAGGTGTATTCAAAACTAATGAGGATATCAGAGGTCAATCTAGTTTTGAGAACTTAGTAAATCTTGGTTATTGATTCTGGGAAAAACTTTTACTCTGAGGCTATGTAGAAGGTTAGTAATGGAAAAGAGAAGTTAATTGTGTTTAATAAGGATATTAAACAAGATGTTGCGAGGAAATGACTAGGGATAGAGAGAACACAAAGTTATGGAAGTTTAGAGATTGTTGTGAAATATTTTTAGGAGAATAATATTCAAGGGTGTATGTCGAAAAAAATACGGAAGTTGATTTTATGATGAAAGATAAGTTTTGTAAGGCCTAGAGATTTAAATTAAATAATACGAGGAGAACAATTTGAACAAGTTCAAGGAATTCGTAAACGGGATTTAGAGGTTTTGGGTCAAATTTAAGACAAGGTGAAAGAACTTAGAAATTTAAATAAATGGTTAATATTGATTCCTAAATGTGAGGGTTGTGCTTCAAGAGTGATGTTTGGAAATTGGGAATTGCCTACGGTAGTCATGGTAAGGGTTTAAGTAAAGGTTAAATTTTCATATGGAGACTGGTGAGGTAAAGATATGATTGACAAGTTATGACCAGATGAACTTAAGAGTATCAGAAGCAGATGACTAACTCGATCTTCATTATTTTTGTGCATTAATTACCACCTCTTGAACTCTCACTTTCTAATTGAGATCCTTGACGTTCCTTATCGTGACTTTGATATTCGGAATGTAATACTAGCTGTTACCCTCCAACAAATCTTATATACAAGACCTAGACGAGCTCACCTTCGTGTAGGTATATCATGTCCTACTAAAACCCGTCTTCTTGTACTCTATTTTCTTGATATGATTTTCTGGTCAACTGGCTAAACTATAACCTCTACCATTATACTAAATTTCTTCTTATTTTAATTAGAAATCCAGCCTTGACTCAATTCTTTCGACCCGACATGTGATGGTGTTCTGCTTGTTTCCTTAGATGCTTAACCTTGTACCTTATCTGATTACTTGACCCGTTGGTTAAGAAACGTGGACTATGTAATTCCTTTCATCATTACCACCCTTATATCTTGTGCTGCTAAATTAGCCTTAGTTTTGCAAGCTTATCTATTTTTGAGCTTGGTCATGACATATTTTATTGGGTGGCCACCCACTAACATATTGTCTAATCAGAACTGGTACATGATGGTCTGATCAACCTATTGCACTTTGGTTCGCTTTTTCATGTATCAATCTACGAGAATGGAGACATAGTTAAACTTGACCCTAGAGTCTTATTCGCGACAGCCTTGACAATTCTTCTAGAAATCTTTTTATCGCCTATGAACCTCGTATTCGTACTCAGTCGAATTAAATTTAATTATGACCTGAACCTCCATCATTGGATGCTCGTGCTCATACTTTGATTTCATTGATTTCCCTTCTTGTCCAAATCTCGTTTTATCCCAAAATTGATCAACTTAGATCGTGTCAAGACAAAAATCTATTTGTGATTTATTGTGCCTAAATTTTCAATTTTTGCCATTTTATGGAATAGTAACCTTTTAATAATTTCTTAGTTGCTTGTTAATGACCAATTTTTATATAGGATGGTAGACAACCCTACAACCTTGATGATTGTTGTTCCCTTACCTTCCCAATTAGAACACCCTAGATTGTTTGTGTGTTGATACTATAGTACTGTTTTGACCTAGAATGACCAGTGCACCTAGGTGAGACTTCCAACTGCTACGGTATGCCCTGACCTTGTATACTTTTCCTTCAAATTGCATGATTTAGATAAAAAAAAATTAGACCTTGATTGTTGGGAAATAGGGACGTTATCCCATTAATATCAGTTGTAGATATATATAGGTTAGTCCTTGATGTGGGGATGCGTGTCTCTAAACATGTAGCTTATGAGAGATTATAGTATCAACCTTGATAGGATGTACTAGTCTTTTGGTGAGTATAAATGTGTTATGAGAGATAGGGGCCTATATGTCTTAGTAATGCATCGTTCCTATGGTAATAGAATGTATTAATAGATGGTTAATAGGAAGATAATAGTTTGAGCATACCTATAGCCTATGATCAGTTCCTTTTCATCCTTAGTTAAGACCACTTTAAAATAGGTCCAGTCCCTTGGATATAGGTTCCAGTCCATATTTTATTGAAGTTCTATTACCGCCGTACAGCAGAGCAGTGTTGGAGGTATTCCTAGATTGACACTATTTAGATGTCCGTTTATTATTCCAGTGTTAGGAAGTGTTACCTTAGATATTGGGTAGGTTAGAGGCTCTAGAAGGAGTACTATCGATCTTAAATTTCGAGGACGAAATTTTTCTAAGGTGGGTAGAGTTGTAGCACCCAGTTTTCCAAATGAGGGTAATTTCAAAATTTTGTGTTTATAATTATTTTAATAATGATATTTAATTCATGATATGATTTTTGGTGATTTTAAATCATTTTAAAATTATTTAAATCAATGACTTATGGTTTTGACGTTTTGCTAGTGAAACCCTAGAGACTGTTTGACCTAGAGCCTAACCATGTGATTATGATATTTTAATATCATTTTTAGCCTAAGGATATTTTTGTATTTGACCTCTTTAAATTATTTTGATATTATTTTATTATTTATGATATTATTTTGGGGTTATTTGAGTCGGATTCGAATTTCAACTCAATCTGACTTGAAACGGGGACCCGGGGGTAGTTTGACTCTAATGGGACCCACACACTAGTTAGACATGGCCCACATGATATTAAATTTAGTCCACATGATAGAAATATTTTAGTTAGAGGTTAGACTAATTATTATGGATAAGGTTAGTGTGATTAGAGACTTTAGAATGACTAATTTAGCCCCAACCAATTAGCCCTTTCCTAATACTCATAGAATAGGTTAGTGGGGGCATTTTGGACCTTACCATAATAGGACAAATAGCCCCATATGGCCAGCCACTTTGGGAGAGGATAGGCTCAAGTTCATTTCATTATTCTCATCCACACTCTCTCTTGTTCTTCCCCAAATTCTTAGAGAGCAATCCCTTGCAATTTCTCTACCAAATCCTTCCATTTCGCCACCAAATCTTCTTCTTTCCTTCTCCTTTCTAGTCAAGGAGGAAGCTACCCAAGTTTGGGAGGATTCGGAGCTCGTTCGTGTCCTTTTGGAATCTCTACGTGTCGGTGTCGCTCCGGGAAGGCTTTTCTTCGATTCGATCTACCGGGAGGTATAAATCCCTTCTCCTTTTTATTTTCTCATGCATATAGGTCTATTTTGAACCCATAGGAATGACCCCCATGGTTGCATCTCCATTTGTGTCCATTTCGTGTCCATTTGGAGGTCATAGGAGTGTCCTTTGTGTTGTGGTTGTGTCCATGTGGGAAAATCCTAAATTTGGACACACTATGTGTTGTTGTTATGTATGAATGAATTATTACATGTTTAATCTCATATTTTTGTATTGGAGATGTGTTCTATAGTGTCTCATATATATATATATATATTAGTGTAGAGAGTGAGTTCTTGATATATTATGTTATATACTTGTGTTCTTTTGTCTCAAACTATCAAAATCCGTCATAATTTTTATCCACGTTTTTAATTTCAGCCCTAAATTAGAAATATCATAACTTCTAGCTCAAAGCTTGGTTTAACCTTCCATTTTTTTTAAAAGAAGCGTATTGAAGTTAGCTTCCCAAAAACATGTATTAGTAGGCCTAATTCTTTCTGTAACTTTCTGGAGAATTATTTGAGTGTCAGCTGTACGAAAGACAAACGCGTTCTCGGTGTTTTCGCGATTTCGGGAGTTTCCGGAAACGAAAACGCGATCCGTTTGAAGTTTCGGAAAGCTAACACATAGATCTATAACATACTTTAATTCTAGATTTTAATTCATGCTGAGATAGTACAGTATTGATTATTAGTAGGAGTTACTATTCGGCATATGCATTTTGTGCACCCTTGTGTGTAATAAAATGTTCTATTTGATTTTAACCCATGTTAATGTATATGCATTATGTAATTAAATAGAGACGGCATGCATGAGTAAATATTTAAATAAATGATGTATGAGGTGTAAGTATCCTATCTAATGTAAGCATGTATAAGTATGGCTTGTAATGAATATGTAGGTTCCATAGTATGTAATGTATGGTGCATATAGTAGTGCAAAAGAATAAATGAATGATGAATGAATACAAACATGAATGTTATGTAATAATAGATGTAATGTATGCAATATATAAGTTAATAAGAATGTTCTATGTTAACACAGATCCTATATTACCTCATGTACCCCTTACACTATGTTGACACTATCACACTTGACACTTTGTTCACTTACACTTTGACACTCTTTGATATGTATACACTATGTATGTCCATTTAACCCTCACTTGCTCCTTTGCCATGTTCACATACACACACATAGCCTCTTAAATAAGTATTTATGAATATAGTTAACTTAGCTATGTATGTATATTATATATATGGTAGCATATTGTATTGTAATATATAAGTTTATATAGCCATTGAAATACCATGATTATAGACCTAATATTGAATACCAATATATGCATGTGTATATATGTGTAGACATGTATAGCTTAAAGTAATAGATTACCTAGTGTATATCTAATGTGAATTCTTGCCTATTTGAGTATTGAATAATTGCATGCTATATAGAGTTGGGTGTATGTTGGCTTGTATAGCCTTGTATTGATGTGTGCTTACTAGGATAGTCTTGGTTAGGCCTAGTAAGACTTGCTGGGTTAGGACATGACCTAGTTTGACCTAGTTTGACTAGTACAGTTGACCAGAGTTGACCAAGGGTTGACTTTGGCCTAGTTTGACCTAGATTCATGTACTATGCATTGTAGTGCTTTATATTACCCTTTTGGACATGTTGTGACTTGTGCTGTTCTAATTAGGAGCCAGACACCTCTCCTCGGACAGTATTTTTACCTTAGATATTCAGATATCAGGCGAATACATTCTCTGATCATTTTATATCATGTTTAGGATTATATTTCCTGCTTTAGACTATCTTACTTGTTGCTGATACGTTGGTAACACGGATTGGTACTATATAGATCCCTTCATGAGATGTTATCCCTCTCGGGAGCATCAGATACTTTTGTTATGTGTGTTTCACTTAAATCACGTATCTCATGCTTCTATTATCATGAATCTTCAGGAATCAGCTAGTGACTCATGTACTCTCATGATTACCGAGCCTTCACGAATCAATTCATGAATCACCCTTTATGGGCAACGTAGTATAATCATGAATCTTAACGTAACTTGATTGGATCCTTGTGTATTGATTGGGGATGGGGGAGTATAAGTGAACATGTGAATAAATCCAAGTAGTGTAATCATGAATCAATTTCCAGTAGTGTAATCATGAATCAGTCCTTAGCCATTCACATGTTTATGCAGTACTCTGAATCACTAGCACTGTCTCTCTTTATATATATCATAGATATTTACCTACAGTCTCTCTTTTACATTATGCTATTTCTTCAGATCTTGTATTTTATTCTCTAGCATGATTACATTTTCTATCCTGTTATGACTTATTAAGATGTACTGTGCTCGCTCCAGTCCTGACTGGACCCGTTGATTAATTTTACAGATAGCCTAGAGGTTGCCTGCTAGCCTAGAGGAGACAGTAGAGGTTGCATAGATAGCTAGGGTTTTTGCTTATAGTTTATTTTCAGTCATCTTGAGTTGTATTTATGGATTACTATATTTGAGTTTTGAGATGTATCTTGAGTTTGTATCTTAGACACTTAGACTTTTATCTATTGTATCTCTTTTTGATTTCATGTTTTATCTATCTTCCTTTATGCTCTACCTTAGATGTGATTGAGTTTACATTCTGCTATGTCACCCCCATTCGGGGAGTATAAACTGTTTAATCTTATACTGTTAGATGCATTGAGACCTAGGACAGAGTTCTACCGCTGACACTGCGGCGTAGGCTGGGCGTTGTTACGTTCTCGTGCCCTAACTTTAGGGTGCGGGTCATAACACATTTTTAGTGGTGGCCCATGCAGGTCGAGATTCGCATTTGTGCGATTTCGTAGTAGCGCAACGACTTAGTTATACTACTACGAGCCTGCTATAGGATATATAAATTAAGGTGTTAGGATGAGAGGATACTCAATCACTGTTAGGATTCCTTGAGAGATTCCTGGGATGACCCTTGAGAATCTCATTTTGAATTCCGATTTAAACTCCTTTTCCTTGTTTTGATTCACCTTTTTCCTTAATTTGAATTTGATTTTGTGGATTCATTGTAGAACTTTGAATCCTGGTATTAGTTGATGATTTTGATAAAATTTTGTAGCTGTTGATTTAATTTTGTATTTAGATTAATATTTTCAAATCCAAGGTACTCAATCACACTTAGGATTCTTTGAGAGATTTCTGGGACGACCCTTGAGAAACTCATTTTGAACTTCAATTGGAATTCCTTTTCCTCTTGTTTGGATTCACCCTCAATCCTTGCTATTGAATTTAAGCTTGATGGGTTCCTCTCGTTTGAATCGATGAGAAGGAACATATCTTCATTATTCTTTCTCGCCATTATTCCCTTACATTCTTATTTACCTCTTATCTTAAACTCTGTCTCATTACATTAATTACCCATATCTTGTCGTCCCTACCAGATGTACTTCGAAACCCTTGAATTTTCGTATCTTTTACATGGGGAAGGCTAAGGAAGTAACGTAAATTATGTAGCTCAGAGAAGACGTAACTGGTTATTTTATGATGATCTAAAGGAAATCAAATGTGGAGTGTTCCATATGGAAACTTGAGATAGCAATGTGGTAAAGGTCTCGAATAAAATAAAGAGATGTATACTACCAATCTGGAAACAATTACATTTAGATAAATTTTGGGGTTATGAGATAGTTTATAGGTGTATTCAAAACTAATGAGGATATCAGAGGTCAACCTAGTTTTGAGAACTTAGAAAATCTTGGTTATTAATTCTGGAGAAAACTTTTACTCTGAGGCTATGTAGAAGGTTAGTAATGGAAAAGAGAAATTAATTATGTTTAATAAGGATATTAAACAAGATGTTGCGAGGAAATGACTAGGGATAGAGAGAACACAAAGTTATGGAAGTTTAGAGATTGTTGTGAAATATTTTTAGGAGAATAATATTCAAGGGTGTATGTCGAAGAAAATTCGGTAGTTGATTTTATGATGAAAGATAAGTTTTGTAAGGCCTAGAGATTTAAATTAAATAATACGAGGAGAACAATTTGAACAAGTTCAAGGAATTCGTAAACGAGATTTAGAGGTTTTGGGTCAAATTTAAGACAAGCTGAAAGAACTTTGAAATTTAAATAAATGGTTAATGTTGATTCCTAAATGTGAGGGTTGTGCTTCAAGAGTGATGTTTGGAAATTGGGAATTGCCTACGGTAGTCATGGTAAGGGTTTAAGTAAAGGTTAAATTTTCATATGGAGACTGGTGAGGTAAAGATATGATTGGCAAGTTATGACCAGATGAACTTAAGAGTATCAGAAGCAGATGACTAACTCGATCTTCATTATTTTTGTGCATTAATTACCACCTCTTGAACTCTCACTTTCTAATTGAGATCCTTGACGTTCCTTATCGTGACTTTGATATTCGAAATGTAATACTAGCTGTTACCCTCCAACAAATCTTATATACAAGACCTAGACGAGCTTACCTTCGTGTAGGTATATCATGTCCCACTAAAACCCGTCTTCTTGTACTCTATTTTCTTGATATGATTTTCTGGTCAACTGCCTAAACTATAACCTCTACCATTATACTAAATTTCTTCTTATTTCAATTAGAAATCCAGCCTTGACTCAATTCTTTCGACCCGACATGTGATGGTGTTCTGCTTCTTTCCTTAGATGCTTAACCTTGTACCTTATCTGATTACTTGACCCGTTGGTTAAGAAACATGGACTATGTAATTCCTTTCATCATTACCACCCTTATATCTTGTGCTGCTAAATTAGCCTTAGTTTTGCAAGCTTATCTATTTTCGAGCTTGGTCATGACATATTTTATTGGGTGGCCACCCACTAACATATTGTCTAATCAGAACCGGTACATGATGGTCTGATC
Organism: Iris pallida; assembly: GCA_029216955.1. Taxonomy (NCBI): domain Eukaryota; kingdom Viridiplantae; phylum Streptophyta; class Magnoliopsida; order Asparagales; family Iridaceae; genus Iris; species Iris pallida. The sequence continues at coordinate 1,632,238 of JANAVB010031220.1, forward strand.
AACCTATTGCACTTTGGTTCGCTTTTTCATGTATCAATCTACGAGAATGGAGACATAGTTAAACTTGACCCTAAAGTCTCATTCGCGACAGCCTTGACAATTCTTCTAGAAATCTTTTCATCGCCTATGAACCTTGTATTCGTACTCAGTCGAATTAAATTTAATCATGACCTGAACCTCCATCATTGGATGCTCGTGCTCATACTTTGATTTCATTGATTTCCCTTCTTGCCCAAATCTCGTTTTATCCCAAAATTGATCAACTTAGATCGTGTCAAGACAAAAATCTATTTGTGATTTGTTGTGCCTAAATTTTTAATTTTTGCCATTTTATGGAATAGTAACCTTTTAATAATTTCTTAGTTGCTTGTTAATGACCAATTTTTATATAGGATGGTAGACAGCCCTACAACCTTGATGATTGTTGTTCCCTTACCTTCCCAATTAGAATACCCTAGATTGTTTGTGTGTTGATACTATAGTACTGTTTTGACCTAGAATGACCAGTGCACCTAGGTGAGACTTTCAACTGCTACGGTATGCCCTGACCTTGTATACTATTCCTTCAAATTGCATGATTTAGATAAAAAAAATTTAGACCTTGATTGTTGGGAAATAGGGACGTCACCCCATTAGTATCAGTTGTAGATATATATAGGTTAGTCCTTGATGTGGGGATGTGTGTCTCTAAACATGTAGCTTATGAGAGATTATAGTATCAACCTTGATAGGATGTACTAGTCTTTTGGTGAGTATAAATGTGTTATGAGAGATAGGGGCCTATATGTCTTAGTAATGCATCGTTCATATGGTAATAGAATGTATTAATAGATGGTTAATAGGAAGATAATAGTTTGAGCATACCTATAGCCTATGATCAGTTCCTTTTCATCCTTAGTTAAGACCACTTTAAAATAGGTCCAGTCCCTTGGATATAGGTTCCAGTCCATATTTTATTGAAGTTCCATTACCGCCGTACAGCAGAGCAGTGTTGGAGGTATTCCTAGATTGACACTATTTAGATGTCCGTTTATTATTCCAGTATTAGGAAGTGTTACCTTAGATATTGGGTAGGTTAGAGGCTCTAGAAGGAGTACTATCGATCTTAAATTTCGAGGACGAAATTTTTCTAAGGTGGGTAGAGTTGTAGCACCCAGTTTTCCAAATGAGGGTAATTTCGAAATTTTGTGTTTATAATTATTTTAATAATAATATTTAATTCATGATATGATTTTTGGTGATTTTAAATCATTTTAAAATTATTTAAATCAATGACTTGTGGTTTTGACGTTTTGCTAGTGAAACCCTAGAGACTGTTTGACCTAGAGCCTAACCATGGGATTATGATATTTTAATGTCATTTTTGGCCTAAGAATATTTTTGCATTTGACCTCTTTAAATTATTTTGATATTATTTTATTATTTATGATATTGTTTTGGGGTTATTTGAGTCGGGTTCGAATTTTAACTCAATCCGACTTGAAACGGGGACCCGGGGGTAGTTTGACTCTAGTGGGACCCACACACTAGTTAGGCATGGCCCATATGATATTAAATTTAGTCCACATGATAGAAATATTTTAGTTAGAGGTTAGACTAATTATTATGGATAAGGTTAGTGTGATTAGAGACTTTAGAATGACTAATTTAGCCCCAACCAATTAGCCCTTTCCTAATACTCGTAGAATAGGTTAGTGGGAGCATTTTGGACCTTACCATAATAGGACAAATAGCCCCATATGGCCAGCCACTTTGGGAGAGGATAGGCTCAAGTTCATTTCATTATTCTCATCCACACTCTCTCTCTTGTTCTTCCCCAAATTCCTAGAGAGCAATCCCTTGCAATTTCTCCACCAAATCCTTCCATTTCGCCACCAAATCTTCTTCTTTCCTTCTCCATTCTAGTCAAGGAGGAAGCTACCCAAGTTTGGAAGGATTCGGAGCTTGTTCGTGTCCTTTTAGAATCTCTACGTGTCGGTGTCGCTCCGGGAAGGCTTTTCTTCGATTCGATCTACCGGGAGGTATAAATCCCTTCTCCTTTTTATTTTCTCATGCATATAGGTCTATTTTGAACCCATAGGAATGACCCCCATGGTTGCATCTCCATTTGTGTCCATTTCGTGTCTATTTGGAGGTCATAGGAGTGTCCTTTGTGTTGTGGTTGTGTCCATGTGGGAAAATCCTAAATTTGGACACACTATGTGTTGTTGTTATGTATGAATGAATTATTACATGTTTAATCTCATATTTTTGTATTGGAGATGTGTTCTATAGTATCTCATATATATATATATATATTAGTGTAGAGAGTGAGTTCTTGATATATTATGTTATATACTTGTGTTCTTTTGTCTCAAACTATCCAAATCCGTCATGATTTTTATCCACGTTTTTAATTTCAGCCCTAACTTAGAAATATCATAACTTCTAGCTCAAAGCTCGGTTTAATCTCCTGTTTTTTTTAAAAGAAGCGTATTGAAGTTAGATTTCCAAAAACATGTATTAATAGGCCTAATTCTTTCTGTAACTTTCTGGAGAATTATTTGAGTGTCAGCTGTACGAAAGACAAACGCGTTCTCAGTGTTTTCGCGATTTCGGGAGTTTCCGGAAACGAAAATGCGATCCGTTTGAAGTTTCAGAAAGCTAACACATAGATCTATAACATACTTTAATCCTAGATTTTAATTCATGCTGAGATGGTACAGTATTGATTATTAGTAGGAGTTACTATTCGGCATATGCATTTTGTGCACCCTTGTGTGTAATATAATGTTCTATTTGATTTTAACCCATGTTAATGTATATACATTATGTAATTAAATAGAGAAGGCAAACATGAGTAAATATTTAAATAAATGATGTATGAGGTGTAAGTATCCTATCTAATGTAAGCATGTATAAGTATGGCTTGTAATGAATATGTAGGTTCCATAGTATGTAATGTATGGTGTATATAGTAGTGCAAGAGAATAAATGAATGATGAATGAATGCAAGCATGAATGTAATGTAATAATATATGTAATGTATGCAATATACAAGTTAATGAGATGTAATGTTCTATGTTAACACAAATCCTATATTACCTCATGTATCCCTTACACTATGTTGACACTATCACACTTGACACTTTGTTCACTTACACTTTGACACTCTTTGATATGTATAGACTATGTATATCCATTTAACCCTCACTTGCTCCTTTGCCATGTTCACATACACACACATAGCCTCTTAAATAAGTATTTATGAATATAGTTAACTTAGCTATGTATGTATATTATATATATGGTAGCATATTGTATTGTAATATATAAGTTTATATAGCCATTGAAATGCCATGATTATAGAACTAATGTTGAATACCAATATATGCATGTGTATATATGTGTAGACATGTATAGCTTAAAGTAATAGATTACCTAGTGTATATCTAATGTGAATTCTTGCCTATTTGAGTATTGAATAATTGCATGCTATATAGAGTTGGATGTATGTTGGCTTGTATAGCCTTGTATTGATGTGTGCTTACTAGGATAGTCTTGGTTAGGCCTAGTAAGACTTGCTGGGTTAGGACATGACCTAGTTTGACCTAGTTTGACTAGTGCAGTTGACCAGAGTTGACCAAGGGTTGACTTTGGCCTAGTTTGACCTAGATTCATGTAGAATGCATTATAGTGCTTTATATTATCCTTCTGGACATGTTGTGACTTGTGCTGTTCTAATTAGGAGCTAGACACCTCTCCTCGGACAGTATTTTTACCTTGGACATTCAGATATCAGGCGAGTACATTCTCTGATCATTTTATATCATGTTTAGAATTATATTTCCTGCTTTAGACTATCTTACTTGATACTGACACGTTGGTAACACGGATTGGTACTATATGGATCCCTTCATGAGATGTTATCCCTCTCAGGAGCATCAGATACTTTTGTCATGTGTGTTTCACTTACATCACGTATCTCATGCTTCTATTATCATGAATCTTCAGGAATCAGCTAGTGACTCATGTACTCTCATGATCACCGAGCCTTCACGAATCAATTCATGAATCACCCTTTATGGGCAACGTAGTATAATCATGAATCTTAACGTAACTTGATTGGATCCTTGTGTATTGATTGGGAATGGGGGAGTATAAGTGAACATGTGAATAAATCCAAGTAGTGTAATCATGAATCAATTTCCAGTAGTGTAATCATGAATTAGTCCTTAGCCATTCACATGTTTATGCAGTAGTCTGAATCACTAGCACTGTCTCTCTTTATATATATCATAGATATTTACTTATAGTCTCTCTTTTACATTATGCTATTTCTTCAGATCTTGTATTTTATTCTCTAGCATGATTACATTTCCTATCCTGTTATGACTTGTTGAGATGTACTGTGCTCGCTCCAGTCCTGACTGGACCCGTTGATAAATTTTACAAATAGCCTGGAGGTTGCCTGCTAGCCTAGAGGAGACAGTAGAGGTTGCATAGATAGCTAGGGTTTTTGCTTATAGTTTATTTTCAGTCATTTTGAGTTGTATTTATGGATTACTGTATTTGAGTTTTGAGATGTATCTTGAGTTTGTATCTTAGACACTTAGACTTTTATCTGTTGTATCTCTTTTTGATTTCATGTTTTATCTATCTTCCTTTATGCTCTACCTTAGATGTGATTGAGTTTACATTCTGCTATGTCACTCCCATTCGGAGAGTATAAACTGTTTAGTCTTATACTGTTAGATGCATTGAGACCTAGGAAAGCATTCTACCGCCGACACTGCGGCGTAGGCTGGACGTTGTTACGTTCTCGTGCCTTAACTTTAGGGTGCGGGTCGTGACATTTTTAAAATCAAGTCTTGCCCGAAGTGTGGGCCTATGCAATCGTCCTAGTGTTTGCTTGCTTATGGCTTGGTTGGCTAATGGGTTAGAATCCTTCAGATTCCATAGTCTAAGTAAACTTATCAATATGGGTCACAAGGACAATGGCTTTGTTAGGTGGTGAGGTATTCTACCCAACTTACAAGAGTTAAACTAATAGTATCATTGGACAATGGGTCAAACAATCAAGATAAAGTACAAATTTAAGCATTTAAGGAATTTAGTAGAACACAATCACATATCGGGTCGAAAGAATTGAGTCGAGGTTGAATCTCTATCCGTGGTCGAAAATATATCGGTATCATGGTAAAGGTTATAGTTTGGCCATTTTGACCATAAGGTCATATCAAGAAATAGAGTACAAGGAGATGGGTTTTGGTGGGACATGATATGTCTACAGGAAGGTGGGCTTGTCTACGTCTTATATATAAAACTTGTTGGGAGGAAAAGTACAGTGTTGTACTCCAAATATACAAGTCACGGTAGGAGACGCCAGAAGATCGAAAATAGAAAGTGGGAGTTCATGAGGTGATAATTAATGCACAAAATAAAGAAGATCAAGTTAAAGCATAAAATAAAATTAATTAAAGAAATCATTAAAAATAATTTAGGAACACAATTCCGGAGAGAAGATAGTCTCCTAGATGAATACAGTTAAGGAACCATTAAATCATTATTCAAATTGCAAGTGGGTTAGAAGGTCGCAATTAAAAGATCTAGAATTGAAGGAAGGTCGAGTAAGTCAAGGTGGAAATACAGTCACATAGCTTAGTAGATGACTAACAACACTTGTGTATATACTACTATCATGGCCAAGGGTGACATGTCAATTAGTGTGGAACACTCAGTAGGGTTATCTTGAGGCCTACCATTAAAATTTAACTCAAGTTTCCTCCAAAAGTTTCAAAATTAAACTTTCAAAAATAAACCACCAGAATTTGTATTCACTCCAAGCCGTTCAAATTCATCATAAAAATTTAAATCACTCTCATAAATCTCAAAGCAAAATTTTATCATGTTACTCTAACCTTTTCCAAAATTAACGTTTAAATTCAACTATTTAACTCAAGAGTTCATAATTTACGAATCCATAAATTTTTTACCATCAATCAAAAATTTAACACTCTAAAATTTTCAAATAACTCACAATAAAACTCTTAGCATATTAAAAACAATTTCAAAAATTTAAGCTCAATGCTCTCATCAATTTTTAACTTCTATTCATGCTAAGTTATTCCAACAAAATCACAACTTCTAAATGGTAACTTCCTTTAATCAATCAAAATAACTTTCCATCACATCCTTCGAAATTCTCATAAAAAATTTAATATTAGCAATCTCACACTAAACTAAATTTTTAAATAATCTTATCAGTCAATATATATATATATATATATATATATATATATATATATATATATATATATATATATATATATATATATATATATACCAAAAATCTAAATAGATTTGTAATCCTCAATCATAGGACACTACCTACTTAAAAATTTCTCAAAAATCGTTTTCATAACTTTCAAATATTTTAAACCAAAATTTGCCATCATTACTTCCACTTAAAATTTAAAATTTACTAAAACACGAAAATCGCAAGTTGTACAACTCAAATTTAAATAATTTCTATGGCCATTTTTTTTAAAAAGCTAAGATCATTTTCAAACTAAATTTATAACTGTTCAAAGGTGTATAACTATAATCCAATAAATTATAAATATCAAAGCTCGAAAATCAAATAAATTTTATATTTGTTCAAAGATGTATAGCTATAACCCATAATTCATAAATATCAAAACTCAAAAGCCAATCAATTCTTAAATCAAGGGTATAAAGATTCTAGCCTTTTTTTTTTCTCCCGTAGTATCAATCCTAAGGTGTTTACTAACTAGAAATCCCAAGATTAAAACTTTCCGTGGCAATATCCTACCTTACAAATTACTAATCATTAAATCACACTTTTAAAAAAAAACCTTACTAACTCAATTAGAGTCTTAAATGTATTCCAATTGCCAATATAACCATTCTAGCCATGTGTCTGACCAATGAGCATATACTAGTGTAGTCATCTTCCTAGTTGACACTAAGCACGAAAATAAGAATCAACGTTTGAAAGGAATCAAGCAAGATGCAGTTCAAGGAGGTCGAACAAGAGTTCGAAATTTGAAGCCAAGGAAAGAGGTCAAGCTGTATGGATGAGATTCCTAGATTCTAATCCTATGTTGCAGGCTCACATCGGTACAATTACGTAACCGAAGTGACAAACGCGACCTGCATGGGCCACCACAAAAATATGTAGCACTCCAGTCCCAAAATACGTAGGACTAGGTACATAGACATGCCAGTTGTATACATACGAAGTATACTCCAATATATGGAAACCTCGTATGAATACATAAGCAGTAAAATACAGTAAACCAAGAGTAATCTAATCTCATCCACAAAATAAAAGAATAAAAGATATCATATAATCAACTGTAATAAGTCTTTGTACAATACGTTGGAAGGAGACAAATCTACTACCAACAAGTGAGGAAAAATATACATAGAACTGAAATAATTTCGCGGAAGTAGCAAAGGAAGACCGAAGACACGTCATCTCTGAATGAATAGAGAAGATCGCAACCTCGGCTAGAACACCTGCAATATCACAGAAGCACACACCTGGAGAGATAACCATATCCTTAGAGGGGCGTAACAAGATACATAATATCATGCCATATAAACTGAATAAATATTGCTCAAATAAATAAGTCAATTGAATTATAATATGGTCCAATACACACCTATTGAACTAGCTTACCATCCCCCCAGCCAAACAAGGACAGGAGATGGTAAACTAATTTACGGTGACGTATCTTTCCATGATACGAATCCAATATGGTATCCGGACCCCAACAAGGTTCAATACCTTCTCATCGAAGTAGTAAGTCACACCTACAATCAAACAAAGAAAAGATGTGACGAACTATTCCGCGACAAGTTATTGTTCCAAGCTACGGTCATATACAAGTACCCAAACCAAGAGTACTCATACCTAACGGATAGGGTAGCCTAATCGTTCTAAGTGAATGCAGTTTTAAGAACAGTTCATGGTCGTATGACTACCGGGTCAAGTTAAGAAAATACCAATGCAGTACCTCAGTAGCGAGTCACAACACCATATACTATTCCTCAGTATCGAGCGAGTCTATAGCATATAGTCTACCTATCGTTCCTCAGTAGCGAGCGAGTCTACGATAGATAGGGTGGTAGTCAACTTCCAATCATGTTCTCCCCGCCCAATGCCAACTCATAACTGCTAAGTCTTCTAGCATGTAATTCTAATAGCAGTTATTTCCTAACGCACGGCTTATACGTACTGGTGGCCAGCCAATCACGTATGTTCGAGTCCTATATGTGACTCACAACAAAGTGGTATAATTGTGTCAAGGCCTATGAATGCAGCACACAAGGTGGTCCCTTAAATCTAGGTTTAATATGTAAAAAAAATAATACATAACAGAAGAATATAAATGAACAGTAAGTTCTAACAGGTTATGCCATGTATCACAGTTTATTTTGCATAAAGAAAATAATGAATAATGCATGAAATATGAGCTAAATAAATAAACAGTAAATGGCAAGGTGTCTTGCCTGAGGGTGGTGCGAGAAGCAACAAAATCCAACAATCAGAATCGTCAACACGAAAGTCAAAATCCACAAGAAGCTCCGGATGCTGAAACAAACATCATGAACGAGTTTGAAATAAAAGATATGCCTAGGAAACGCCTGTCCAAAAGTTAAATTCTGGAACAGGGGCAAAATCGTAATTTTGGGTCAAAACGATATCCGTCGTTGGACCCGCTTTGTACCGAAATGCGCGCCAGAACCTATGGTCTCTAAAGTCGTCAAACTACATGTCTATGAATTTATTTTTTTAAGACGAACTCAACGGTATGTCCAATTTTGGATTCCGAGGAGCCGTGCACAAAATCGCCCGTTGAGTGGGATTACGGGCCCGCCAAAATGGCGTCCCAGTCAACGATCTCAGAATCGGACCAAACTTGGCTCACAAGACCAGAAAAATATTTCAAGTCTAATGGCACAAGTTTCATCGCGATATGATGAGCGTGCACAAAGTTGTGACTTAATTTGCAAAGGGTCGATACGGGGTATCTCGACGGATACGCACAGATTTCGTCGCGCACATGCAACAAAATTGGGTTCCGTCAGTTCCCACATGTCGACAACATCCATACGCGCCTTTCGATGTGTATAGTGCACGACCATGTCGCCCGGTTTGTTGGGGCGCACGCCGTATCGGGTGTTTTTCTACTTTTGAAAATAGAATTTACAATTTTTTGAGAACTTTAACTACGTGTAACTTTCTACATACTAGATGAAAAGTGAATCCAGAAGGTGCATTACAATCTCGATTAAGTTGTCTTTGACTACCTTCAATTAGTTTCTACAAAATCTTATTGTACAAAACGAAAATTGGTCGACAAGTTGGTATTTTACGACAGTTTTTAATATTTCAGAAAAATGATTTTTCTCCAACTTCGCCTCGATTTTTCGAACAAGTTGGACGGCCATGTCGAAATCCACCTGGGGGATCTCGAAGAGGGTTATGTGGGCTTTCTACACGAATTTACGGATTGAAAATCAGAGTAGAATTGACAGAGAAATTGATCGGGGAAGTGGGATACCTTAAAGTGGGAATCTGTTGTTGTTGTCGATGGTTCCTTTGTCTTCTTCGCGAGCACGGCTTCGCCATGGTGTGTCCGAGCTTCGCCGTGGAGTGGGAAGGAGATGAAGGAGGTGGAAAAGAGATTGATTAGGTTTAGGTTTAGCTTTAAAACATATGTATACATATGTTTATATACGTAAGGGAACAAAAAGGGTCGGCCAAACTACTGTGCTTGAGTAAAAAGGGGGGGGGGGTTCGGCCCCTTTCTTGCTGATGCTATTTAATTCATGTGTGGTCGGTTTCCCACTTGGTGGGGCCGACCACATGCCATTATTTCTTTTTTTTCTTTTCAATTATACTTTTATATATATCTATATTTATATATGTATATATCTATAAATTCACCAAAAATCTATTTAAAATTCAAATAACACTTTAAATATCACATATCCAAATATTTAGTATATTTAAATATATCTACATATATATATAAATTCCATTCACAATAAACCAACTCAACATATTAATAATAATATTTAAATAGAATAAACATGTTTAATAAATCTCCAAAATAACTTCAATAATAATAAATTAATAAAATTGTTCTAATAGGTTTACTTATACCGTACACCCTTTTTGGGTCCACAAAATATACTATTTTGTAAAATATTATTTAAATAATAAAATACCAATAATTGCACAAATAATTAAATGATTTAAAATTTGTACATGAAATTCTAAAATAATTTAGAAATTATTTTTATGTACATAAAATATGTCTACATGGCCACTTTTGTCCCACCACATGCCTGCTTGGGCTTAAATTTGGTTCGGACCCAGTTCGGACTGGTTTGGACAAACCGGGCCATCTAAAAACCAATATATAAAGTAATATTTAATTAAAATACTATAAATAACTCAATTCACAATTTGGTCTGGTTTTTCTAGTTTGGACATTACCATGGCTAGGCTTCCCCCGACATGGCTAGTACACTAGTCAAGGCTCACTACTACATCTTCCGTGCCAAAATTCATGGTAGTCTGGTGCTCCAAAACTCAACAATGGCTAAGGTCATTTCAAAAAAAAAAATCATAAATTACATAAATTTATTTTTAAGTCTAATAAAATAATAAAAATAATAATTAAAAAAATAGGGATTTTACAACTGCCAAGAGGTCGAGGTCCACCGGTGACAAGTTTGGGAGCCGCACCGACTCCTTCAGCTATTTCATCCACTGTACCCGACAAATGTCTGAGAAGGCACTTTTGGCCGGATTCTTGATGGTATGGCTACGAAACTGCGTAGTCTCGGGAGGGACAGGTTCTATTGAAAGGATCAGCCGCCACTTCATTCTTCCGGCCGTGAAACGGGTCTTCAGAGTCAGGCTGGCCCTTCTTTCGGCTATGGTGTGTAGCATACACCACGGCCTTCATGTCTTTTCATCCAAAGTCATTACTCGCGAGACGACACTGGACTTTGAATGAGTAGAATTACCCTACCATTATTTAATGGGTTGGCTATTGATGTATTATCGGTCGTTGATGAGGCCCGTAGCAGATGATGGCGTTACTGATGATGACGCTTTCCTTTTCCGATACCGTCGTCAGCCTTAGGAATTCGATACCATGCCAGCCTGTCGGAGGGCGTTGGTGAGAGTAGATGGGCCCGACTTCTTTGTGTCTGTTCCTCAATTTACCGCTAGAGAAGTGAGGGGTGTACACGTTGATGGCCTTGAACCTCGCTTGCTCTTATCTGAAAAGATGCTTCTCTGGCTGCACAATATTCGTTCGGAGCACCTGGTATATCGTTACCGCAATAACGTATACCTGGAGCCCTACTTGCCTAGTAGGTTCTCCCGCCAGTTCGGGTACAGCCAGCTGTTCCTTGATTGTCCCAGTACTTGCCTAGGCTACGAGGGCAGTATCCTTGACGGCATCAGGGCGTGGCATTATTACAATGCGGTTCATACCCGAGCTAGCTTCTCGGTCCCCGACGCTAATACACAAGGAGAGATTTTGTACATGGCAGCCCTCTATCATGTTGCGGCGAGCAAACCTCTCATAAATTTTGATATGAGCACCAGTTTTATTGTCGGGACTGGCTTGGCAGAGAAGCCCGAAGGGTCCAAGAAAAGGAAGAAAAAGGTGAATACGGTTCCTGTGTCGGACTCAGAGTCCACGACGGCGGGCGAAGAGGATGATGGGCAGGATGCCGATGATTCGTCCCATTCCTCAGATGAGGAGGCGGGGGATCAACCACCTAACGTGTCGGACAGCCTGGTTACGAGGCAGCCGCCTGCTGTGTCTGGTCCTTTACGCAAGCGAAGCAGGCGTATGTCTACTGATGATAGCATAACTTACTCTACTAAGCGAGCTGCGGTAAGACGCCGTAGGCTATTTATTGATGATGTTGGTGCTGTTTCTTAGGTGATTTGAATTTCAACTACCTTTTTCTTCTTTTTCTAAGCTATGGCCTAATCATCTTTTTTTACTTTTTGCAGGCATTAGAGGAGTCATTTTCTCGAGATCCGACTGCTGAGGTCGATCCGGCCCTGACCACTTTGGTCAATGATATGTGCACCGCTATCATTTCTGCTGGGGTTCTTCCGGAGGCGGCCGAGGAGTCCCACCTTGCTGAGACCTCGGCCCATGGGGACGGAGGCTCTACTGTACCTGTCCCTCAGACAGCTAAATTTCAACGGGGTGATACTGCACCGGCTGGCTCCTTTTCAGGGGTGGCTGGGGCAGAGAAATCAGTTGAACTCAACTTGAAAGCCGCTGATGAGGAGACTATGTTAGCTGTGAGCGAGCTGCGACCTCCATGCCCCTTCCATGGTAAGATAAGCCAAATCTTAACTTATGAGGAGGCCTATCTGCTCTATCATCATATCCTTTGGGTTACGTCGATTGATGGTTGCTTTGGACGTACAGGTCCCGCCCCCTTATTGCCGGGGATGAACATCGTCGGGGTGGACTCTACCGGAGGGGATCTGATGGAAGCACGTGTGCCTCTTTCTCTTCCCACCTATATTGAAGGGCCTCCAGCTGGTTCAAGTTTGGGGGCTCAAGGGGTGGCACAGCCAGGGCAAGGAGCAATGCTTCCTGCGTCCTCTTCCGTGGATATGGTCTCGGGGGTTGACCTTTATGCCTTGCCAAGTATCCAAGCTCTCCGGGCGGCGAAAGAGGAGCTAGCCGCTATTCGTGCATCTTTTCACACAAAATTTGTTTTTCTGGTGGCAGGGATGGCAAGTTTCGATGTTACTCCTTTGACATTGTCGACCACACTCCCTCTGACGCTATCCTCTACAGAAGTTTTGGATGAAGTGTCCCAGGATGTCGTTGATAGCTTTTACCGCCATCTGAAGAGAGGGGTCGAGGCAGCCGTGGAGAAGGGAACTCCCTTTGCTATGGCCCGTCGGTGCGTCGGTGGCCAAATTGACATCCTTAGAATACTCCCCGGTGGGGCGGGGTTAGCTGCGCTTCTGGAGCCTAAGCTGTTAGAGGCCGATCGTCTTATGGCCCAGTTTCATGTGCTGCAGCAAGCTGATCTGTCTACAGCGATAGATCAAGAGCGCACTTTCCTCATAACCGCGATGGAGAAGGTAAAGCTTGCTCGGGAGTCGATCAAGCCGACTATACTGAAGGACCGTCGTGATCTGTCTCAGTTACACGATCAATGGAGCCGTAGAAGTGAAGGTTGCATGGCTCGAGAGGCGGCCGCCTCTCGCGGGGTAATTGACACCAGGGAACAGATCCTCGAGCTCCAGAGAAAGCTGGCCTTCCTGGTGTCCGAGCTCGAAGCCGCCCGTACTGAGAAGGGCTTGCTATCCAGGAGACTGACAGACTTAGTCGAGCTTCTGCCAATCTGGAACTCGCCCTGAAGAAGATGGAGGATAACTGGCGGGCATATATGCACTTGGGTGATATGGAGTAGTTGTCCCAGGAGGCTGAACGCCGAGCTAGACAGCGGCTTGAGCGGGGGACCTCCTTGGTGAGAGACCGCCTCCTGGAATTGTGTAATGTCGAACTATAGTCGGCCTTTTTCTCTTTTTGTTTCTGTTCTCTTTTTCTTTTCTTTTTGAGAGGGACGTGGTCCCAAAACATGTAATACTTTTTTGGCTTCCAAATAAAAGAGTATGTTTTATTTTACCCTTTATTTGTACTGCTTGTTGTGCTTATGGTATTATGGTAGCGTTTGCCCCGCATGGTGGACTTATTTGTGGACCTGTTACCCCTGGCATACCTTGGTTTTAGGTACGGATAACAAGTTTGATTGGGGATACCTAGATCAGTTCTACGGTAAGGTGGTCATGGGTGTTCCGGGTATCGGGAGATAGAATGCCATGGAGCAGCTGAGCTCCCGGGGCATGATGAGAAATAATGGGCCTGTACTAAAAGACTTGGCAAAGGACATTTGTGGGCCTATTATCCCTGGCGTACACTGACTTAGGATACGGATAATAGGATGAATGCGAACAAACATACTTACTCAGAGGTAATAAGGACATGGCAAGTATGAGAGTTTTACCGTAGAATCTTCCTACTCAGAGGTAATGAGGACATGGTAGGGGTGGACTCAACGGGGGATATTTGTAGTCAACAGAGGACATTTGTGGGCCTATTATCTTTGGCTTACTCCGGTTGTGGGTACGGATAATAAGTCGAAAGGGAATCAACATACTTACTCAGAGGTAATGAGGACATAACAAGCATGAAGGTTTCTTCGACGGAGCCTTCCCACTCAGAGGTAATGAGGACATGGCAGGAGTGGGCTCAATAAAGGATATTTGTGGACCTATTATCCTTGGCGTACTCTGGTTGTGGGTACGGATAATAAGTCGAAAGGGAATCAATATACTTACTCAGAGGTAATGAGGACATGGCAAGCATGAAGGTTTCTTCGACGGAGCCTTCCAACTCAGAGGTAATGAGGACATGGCAGGAGTGGGCTCAATGAAGGAGGGTACATAGAACGACTCAGAGGTAATGAGGACATGGAAGTTCTATGTAAAAGGGTGATTTATTTTTGGCGGAAGTGAAATAACTCAGAGGTAATGAGGACATGGCCGTTTTAGAAATTTGTGGATCTGTTACCCTTTTTGTGCACTGGAAGTGCCGGTAGTGGATTATGAGGGAGGATCTCTTTCAGAAAAAAAGTTCAGAGGTATGGTCATACATGACTTACTATCTGAAAGAGTGACCGAAATATAAGTTCAGAGGCACCTGCGGGTACATAACTCGATAATCTGAGAGATTGTGAGTTTAGCGGTACAGGAGGGTACATTACTCAATAATCTGTGAGTTTAACGGTACCAGCGGGTACATAACTCGATAATCTGGGGTATTGTGAGTTCAGCGGTACGGGAGGGTACATGACTCAATAATCTGGAATTTGGAATACGAGTTCAGCGGTACCGGCGGGTACATAACTCAATAGTCTGGAATTTTCGAATGTGAGTTCGGCGGTACCGGTGGGTACATAACTCGATAATCTGGGAGATTGTGAGTTCAGCGGTACGGGAGGGTATATGACTCGACGATCTGGAAAATGTTGTTTAGACATAATATTTCTTCAGGAACTTGTCATTGACGGGCAGCATAAGCAAGTCTCCATTCTGTTTTGCGAGGCGGTAAGCACCATTGGAGAATACGGCCTCAATGATAAACGGACCTTCCCATTTTGGCTAGAATTTGTCGGTGGTTTTGTGAGTCATGACCATCGGCCTCCGGACTGCCAGAACGAGATCGCCCACTTGGAATGTTCTGATTTTAACCTTCTTATTAAAGGCTCCGAAGATGCGTGCTTGGTATAGCTCGATCCGTTGCTGAGCCAGGAGGCGCTTTTCATCTAAGGCCTCCAACTCTTGTAGTCGGCGATGGTAGTTATCATCCGTCGTCAATTGATAAGTGAGAGTGACGCGGAGCGAGGGTATTTGAGTCTCCAATGGGAGAACTGCCTCACTCCCGTATACCAAAAAAATGGTGTGTTCCCTGTGGCTGTTCGGACCGTAGTACGGTACGCCCATAAGCATTCACCAAGCTTCTCGTTCCAATCGCGTTTGTTGGACGATACGAACTTCTTGAGTAACTTGATGATAGTTTTGTTGAATGCTTCTGCCAACCCATTCGCTGCCGGATTGTATGGCGTCGAAGCAATATTTTGGATTCGGTGTTTATCGCAGAAGCGATAGAAGGCGTCGCTTACAAACTGCGGACCATTATCGTGGATGATCCTTCGGGGCAGTCCAAAGTGATAGATAACGTGATGCTTGAGGAAGCTATCATGTTTAAAGTTTTGACTTCTGCAAGCGGAACAGCTTTCGCCCATTTGGAGAAGTACTCTGTGATGGCAAGTACAAAGCGGTGTCCTCGGAAAGAAGGCGGAGTGATCGGACCGATGATATCCATTCCCCATGCTTCGAATGGCCAGGATGCTGCTGTCGGATGTAGAAATTCGGATGGTTGGTAGATAAAGTTTGCATGGACTTGGCAGGCTTTGTACTTTCTTGCATAGTCTATTGCATCTGCTACCATCGTGGGCCAGTAGTAGCCCATTCGGCGAAGACGGTCTTACAATTTTGGACCAGGCTGATGGACCTCGCAAACACCGTCATGAGCTTCGCGTACGGCTTCTTTGGCTTCTGCGTTTGACAGACACCAAAGCAATAGCCCATCGTAGAATCGTCGATATAGCATTTTCGTCTCTGTATCGTAGAAGAATCGGAGAGAACGCCTTTTGATGGAAGTGGCTTCCTTTGGGTTCTCGGGCAGGATGTCGTAGACTACGAAATCTATGAATGGTTGTCTCCAGTCTGGAACTTCGTCGATCGTCTGAGCAGAATAACTCGCCACGAATTGCACATTGTTCTTGGGATATACCAGTTCATGGCCTATCACATCCACTGATTGTCGAGCATAGTTCGGAACCGCTAGGGAAGCGGCAAGGCCAGCTAGGGCATCGGCTTCGATATTTCGGAGTCTGGGGACATGTTCGATGAAGAACCCTTCGAATAATGAGATGATGTTGATCGCTATTTGGTGATAGGGGATCATGTCTTAATGACTGACTTCGTATGAACCCCGGATCTGATTGACAATTAACTGTGAATCACCGTACGCTTCAAGATATTCTATCCCCAGCTCTCTTACAAGTTGGAGACCAATGACCAAAGCGTTGTACTCGGCCATATTGTTAGAGCAGGGCTCTGTGAGAGAGTAAGCTCGGTTGATCACCAATCCGGCAGGGGAAACCAGCACCACCCCGACTCCGACGATGATGTTGCCCTTATGTCCAGTCCTTGAGGCGCCGTCGAAGAACATTCGTCATATATCATCGTGAGAGGTTGCATGCGAGTTGGCGACCTCATCTGGGATTTTTTCATATATTCTGGATGACTTCGAACCTGGGTGGGCTGCTAAAAAGTCTGCCAGAGCTTGACCTTTAACAGCCTTTTGTGGGACGAAGATCATATGGTAGGGGGACAGTAATATTGCCCATGTAGCGAGGCGAGAGCTGAGAGCCCCTGGTTTAGTCATGAGGACCCTGAGGGGGTTGACTCACGAGATCACATGTATGGTTTGTCCTGTGACATAGTGCCGCGTCTTCTGAATGGCGAACACCAGGGCGAGGCATTCTTTCTCTACGGCGGTGTATCGGTGCTCTGGCCCAATCATTATTCGGCTGAGGTAATATATAGCTTGTTCATGGCCTGCATCGTTGTTTTGTGCTAGCAGAGCGCCGAGGGAATGCTCCATTGCGCGTACATAGAGCAGGAATGGTTTTCCAACAACCGGGGCCACCAGGACTGGAGGGTTCGACAAATATTCTTTGATGCTGTCGAAGGTACGCTGACATTCTTCGTCCCATACGAATGAGACGCCCTTCTTCATGAGATAGGTGAATGGCCGACATCACCCGGAGAGGTTAGAAATAAACCTCCTGATGTAGGCTAGCCTCCCTTGAAGGCCTCTGAGTTCTCGAAGATTTTTCGGAGGACCTATCTCCATGTTTGCCTTTGTCTTCTCAGGGTCTACATGGATACCCTGGGCGGTGATGATGAAACCTAAGAACTTTCTGCTGGATACGCCCAAGAAAGATTTTGTGGGATTCATCTTCAGGTTGTGTGCTCACATCAGGTCGAATACCGTCCTCAGATCCTGGAGGTGGTCTCCTTTACAACGACTCTTGACGGTGATGTCATCAACATAGCACTCCACCGTCTTGCGTAAGTGGTCTCTGAAGATGATACTCATAGCTCTTTGATATGTGGCGCCAACATTCTTTAAACCGAAAGGCATGACTGTGTAGCAGTATGTGCCAATCGGTGTTCGGAATGATGTATGATTTTTATCGTCAGGAGACATCTTGATTTGGTTGTACCCCGAGAAGCCATCCATGAATGACATACGTTCGAAGCCGTATGTGTTGTCGATAATGATATCCGGGATAGGGAGGGGGAATTCATCTTTGGAACATGTCTCGTTAAGATTGCGGAAGTCGATGCAGATTCGAATCTTCCCATTTTTCTTGAGGACCGGTACTATGTTGGTGACCCAGTCTGGATGTTGCTCTTCGCATATGAAGCCGCTGGCTATGAGTTTGTTGACTTCGACTTCGATCGCATCCATGATGCCCGGGCGGAAGCGTCGTTGTTGTTGCTTGACTGGCTTTGCATCTGGCCGAATGTTGAGCTTGTGAAGAGCAATATCGGGATTTAACCCCGGCATGTCTTCATAGCTCCAGGCGAACACATCAATGTACTCTTTGATAAGTTCCAGTAGCGACTCTCGCTCTTCGTCTGTTAGGCTTTTACTGATGAAGATTCGTTTTGGAGAAGATTCGCTGCCGAGATCCACTTGTATGACCTCATCTTCAGTTGGAGGTTCTCTCTGTTCGAACCACTTTTTCCATTGTGCATCCAACTGTTGGGCCTACGGCTCTAACTCGAGGATTTTAGGAATGTCTTCATCTTCTTTGTAAGCGTCGGCGAATGCCATGTTACGGACAGGACTTGTCTGAATACGTCTTCGATGCTGGTGTCTGAATCAGAAGTTGGTGACTCGGTTGAATGTGAATGCCATTCGCATTCCTCATCTGAACTTTCAGGGGTCGTTGTGGGCGTAACATACCCTAATCTACATCGGGTCTTGTAGTCCCGTGGTTTGCCAGCCGGGACTGGTGGCTTTAAAGGTAATCGTCGCCCAGTGTCGTAGTTCAAGCCTGGCGTGGTCTCCAGATCATACCCCTATTTTTGGCATGAGGTATTTAGATTGGGGGCTATAAGGATACAGAGGCAGTCTTCCGGCATCTGATTCAAGGTCGACTTCTTCTATGGTGAAGGGCTGCGGGTCGTCCTTCCGGCCGAAGATGATTGGATGGTCCCCTCCCTCGATTATGCGGTAAGCATCTTCTACTGGAGTAAGCTAGTTTGCGGTGTACACATTTGTCACCTGTGTGTGTAGGTGAGTGCCTATACCGTGTTCCATAGCATACATTGTACAAAGCTTATCAAGCTCGAGGTAATTCAAAGATAACCCTTTATTGATTAAGTAAGATATCTTTTCTAGCGGGATTACATCATCTGCGGAGGGAACATCAGTATGGGCAGCCACATACTTGGCTAGCTCCGGTTCTTCTTCGACCACCCCCTGTATAAATGAAGACTGAGAGGACGACCTGGGCAGCTTGATCGTCAGGGGTTCAGCAGGTGGAGACGAGCGTGGAGTTGTTGGCAAACTAGCGACCCCAGTTTGGTACCTGATGCTGGACGGGGAGTTGTTGGCTCGCTAGAAGCCCCAGACTTTGTATCGGGGTGACGATTCTTCATGGAAAGGCGTATCATCATTGGTTTGTCGGAGGGATTGAGCTTCTCCATTTGTGGCTGGCCGACTCTTGGCAGTCTAATTATCAATGGCTCCGTTGTGGGTCTTGGCGCTTGGCCGGACCTTGGCAGCCGGATTATCATTTGCTCTTCTTGTGCCGAGAGGCTGATTGCATCTTTACGCAGAGTGGCTGTAAGGGGTGCGGACTTGCCAGGTTTGCGAGCTTGAAGGTGGATCGTTAGGGGTTCTTCTGATCCTGTGGCTGTCTAGGTACGAGCTTGCACATCTCCTTCACCAAGGTGCCTCTTCGATTTTTCGTATAGGCAGGAGTCTGAGTAGTAGGATTCGACCCCTTTGAAGGGATCGATGTCGGTGAATTCTGTCCTCACGAAGCCGTGTTTGTCAACATACTTGAAGCATTGGTGCAGCATGGAAGGCACGATCATATAATCGTGTATCCAAGGGCGCCCCAAGATGATGTTGTAAGAAGTGTCTGCATCTATGACGTAACAGGTGACTTCCGACTGGAGATCGCCAATTTGGTACTTCAAGCGAATCTTCCCAATCAGGTAGCTCCTGCCCGAATTGAAACCGCTGATGGCGGTGCTTGTTGGCGTCAGGTGATGCATAGGAATACGGAGATAATGTAACAGACCCTTCGAGATGATGCTTATGGAAGAACCAGGATCTATGTGCATCCGGTCCACCTATACGTCGCCGATGTATCCAGTGTAATATAACGGACGATCGTGCAGGTTGGTTTTGATGAGCATATCCTGCGGAGTCAAGACAATGTTGGGCATCGCTCCGATGCAAGCAATGTCTTGGAGATCTGCAGGCGGGCTCCTTCCCGCGAGGTTGACCTGAGCCAGGTACGCGTCGGCATTTTGGAGTACATTACTCAAAGCCGTACGAACATCCTTTGAGAGTCTCAGAAGCTCGTATAATAACAATTTGGCCGGTGTATTGGTCAATTGTGCCAGGATGTCGAAGTTGTAGGGCCTCCCCAGCCCCTGCGGTGCCTCTTTTCTGAGGGATTTGTCAAAGCGAGTCTCCTTCGTCCTAGGCTTGTCGGTTATCGGAGGCTGAGAAGGTCCTGGAGCGTCAGTAGTAGCTGGCTGATGATCTTCAGTCGAGTTATCAGCCACAGGTTGGGATTCTGCCCCAGACCGAGTGACGACAGCTGTGACTTCTTCGATATCTGTTGAGATTGTACGGCAGGATCTGACTTTTTCACTCCTCTTCTTGCGAATGGAAGATGGTGTGGACTGAGTCACCTCGAGTACCAGGTCTGGATGGACCTACATAACCTCCTCCCGTGATGTGGTGAGGGGTACTAGACCAGCAGTCTGATCCCGGGGAGGCAGAAGATTGGCGATTTCCATTGTCGCCAGAGGGATGGGGACCACACCGTCTTGAGTTTCTGTTGGAGGGAAGCTGCCAAATTGTACCGATACCATATTGGCTGCCACGGTTACCTCTTCGAAATCGATGGCCAGAGCGTTCGAATCGATGAGATTTTGGATGTACCGTTTTAGTTGGTAGCAATCGTGTGTAGCAAGGTGGACGTAGCGGTGGTAATAGCAGTACTTTGGGTTCTCCATTTCTGCCGTCCGAGGTTCCCGTCTTGGTGGAGGGAGCTGAATTATGTCTCCTTGTATGAGCATGTCCAAGATTGGCTTGACGTGGCCGTCTTCGAAGGAGTAGGTCATTTGTGGCCATTGCTTGTCTGCTGGTTTTGGCTCAGGTTTCTGCGCTGTATCGGCTACCATAGCCTGCTTGCCATTATTGTCCCGATTGTTGGAGGAGCTACCCCCATTGTTGTTGTTGGCGTTGGGACGCCTGCTCTTGTCTTCTCCCTCGGAGATGTACAATCCCAGTTTGTGAGCCTTCTTCAATCGTTCTTCGGCGCTTGTGGCACTGATGATAAACGTCTTCCAGTCCTTGAATTGACTTTCATCCATCCAGAGGCTGATTGTCGGAAGCAGTCTTTTTTGGCAAATTTCAATTAAGGAGGAATCCGGATTACCGGACGGCAGCTTCATGGCGGTTTGGCGGAACCGCTCAATATAGTTCCTTGTCAGCTCTTTCTCTCCCTGGACGACATCCATGAGGGTGGACATCATGATGTCTTGTCCTACTTCGTAAAATCTCTCCAAGAACATGCGTTTGAAGCTGGCGAAGGAGTGGATGCAGTTGTCCGACAGGTTACGATACCAGTCGAAGGCGACTCCTTCCAATGCCCCGATGAATAACCGTATAAGGATGGCGTCGTCATGGGGCAGATGGTCGGTGGTGACCTCGAAGTAAGTGATGTACCGACTTGCGGAGGTCTTGCCATCATAAGGATTGATATTAAACGGCTTATATCTTGGTGGGAAGGGGACATCCCTCCATGCAGCAGGGTATGGTTGCCGTATTCTGAGGTCTTGAGAGGTTTCTCGAGCGTGAATCATGGCTCGGAGCTCCTGGACCTCTCTTATTGCTTTCCTGGCCTCATCCACAGCGGTGGGGGCCGTCATTTCTGGAGGATTATTTCCCGGGTTCGGTGCCGCTGAGTTCGAGTTCGCATTGACCGCAGGACCCGCGCTTGTTTGGCCAGGCATCCCTTCTTGGAGAGTCGGAAGGGCCGCTTTGATCTCGTCTACAGACTTGACCAAGGCATACAGTATGGCCTCCAGAGTGTCAATGCGTTGGCGATCACTGGAACCACCTTGTTTGCTGTCTGTCATGAACACCGTCTTTACATGAGGAGAGATGGACGGAACGGTGGAGGACATGCCCTCCGAATCATACCCCTGTAACGAGAAGTCATAGGGGTATGTGGGAATGTTCTCCTCTGGTTCGGACTCAGAAGGGATAGTACCCCTAGCTTCAGAGTTTGCTTCATCTTGGGAGTCGTGGACGTCCTCGGGGACGTCGACCCTTACTGTATCTGATGGAAGAGTTGTTTCCTCGGGCTCATCTCCTTGGAACATCGGATTATCGTGGATGTTCTGAGGAGTGCTACCCCCAGTCTCAGCAACCCCCAGTGGTGTGGACGATGAATCTTCTATTGTAGCAGATTTCGCCTTTGAACGGGTACCTTGGAAAACTCCAGTGGTGGGCACCCGTTTAGACGATAGTCTCTTAGTCATTGTGGTTGAAATCTTCGAGCTAGGAGCATTGGTCTTCTTCCCTCTCCTACCGACGGGGATTTTCTGAGCAGAGTTGCAGGAGACGACGGAAACTGCCTCGTCTTCTGAAGACGGTTGTTGCAGTCTTTGAAAGACGGACTGCTGGTCTTTTCGTACCGTCGCATTATTATAACAGCATTTGACAATAACTCGGGTACAGTGACATCCGTAAGAGGATTCTTTGTACCCCGAGGCACCTTCTCTTTCCTTGCGTTTGTGGAGGATGGCCTCACGCAAGTCAGATGGGTCCGGATCGACCATGTTTGCTCCCTGGATTTTGGAAGACTTTTGGAAATCTCTCTGTCCGTTTGCTATCGGGGGCTGGACTCGAGTGGTTCTGTACAACTTTCCATCAGAGGCCCGCATAACAGTATGTGGGATGCTCGGATGGTCAGAGGTTGGATCAGCAGACCGAGCTTGCCAAGCTCGTGCTGCCCTAGACTTCTTCACTCTAGTGTGTGATGGCACATAGTAGGAAGAGTCTAAGAGGTACTGGAGAGAGTCAGACATATCTTCTTGGGAGCACCAGAGATCAGGACCATAAGAGAGGTGGTCGAAGATAGAGCTGCGTGGAGTAGGCGTCATACGGCTGGCATCAATAATCTCCATGCGACTGGCAGTTGTAGCCGTATAGGTTTTCTCCATGCGGCTTGAAATCCTGGCCGCATGAGTGTTCTTCATGCAGCTGGAAGTCCTGGCCGCATGAGTATTATGCCCTTGGCTAGTAGTCTCAGCCGCATGGTCATCATTCATGCGGCTGGCAATCTTGGCCGCATGAGTCTTCGTTTGGCGGCTAGTGACCTTGTTCGGTTTCTTTCTGGAGCACATAGAATCACTCTTTGCCCCTGCAAGTCCAGCATCGTAGTGCTTTTCTCTGGCGGACTTGGGGATAGCAGAGTCCTCTATGGCTTGAAGTGGGGCCGCACGAGAGTCGCCTTCGCCGTCTTGGGCAGCAGAGAGTACTCCGTCCAGAGCTTGGGCAGGAGCAAATGACTTTGGCCTCCACTCGCTGCGAGGTTTCTTTGTGCGGGTTCGCTTCTGGACCGGGCCAGCGCTTCCCTCAGAGAGCATTTCTTCGAACGCCTGTTGGTCGAAGTTGTAATGCCTGTGTTAGTATTACGTATTTTAGGATACGTATACATATTTTATTCTGTATTGCCTGATTCTTTGTTTAGCTCTCGGCTTGGTTTAACTCTCGGTTTGGGTTGGCTTGGTTCGGCCGGCTCAATGCTTGGTTCATCATGGGCCAAGGGTGGAACACCTTAGCCTATGCTTCTCCTTCATTTCCACCACAACCCCCCTCTTTATTATCCCCACCAACCTTCTCTCTCTTCCATAATTCTCATTTACTTCTCCTTCCCCCACCATTACTCTTCTCCACCAACCAAGAACACCATAGGCAAGTGCAACTTGCTTCCACAAGAGAACCCCTTTTGATGGTTTCATTAGCTTCTCCTCATGATTCTAAACCACATTAGAACTTGTCATTTTCCATTTTGAGGCTTTAATTCTTGTAGATCTAGAGTCTTGCTATTTTCAGATTTTGGTGGTTTTGATCTATCAAACTTCCTTGTTTTCGAGTTTTGATGGCTCCATGTTGTAGAGAATTTCATTCTACCCAATTTTGACCTTTGGAAAGTTGGATTCGGACTTGTTTTGACCAAGATATGGACTGTTGAAGCTTAGATTCAACTTTAGAGTTCTTGCTGTTCTTGCCATTTGGAGACGACAGTGAACAGTGAGCTAGCTTTTTAGCTTACGCCACTGAGCTGTACGCTGCTCTTTAGCGAGCGTATGCTAGCCTTGGTACGCTGCTCTTTAGCGAGCGTACGCTAGCCTTGGTATGCTGCTCTTTAGCGAGCGTACGCTAGCCTTGGTACGCTGCTCTTTAGCGAGCGTACGCTAGCCTTGGTACGCTGCTCTTTAGCGAGCGTACGCTAGCCTTGATACGCTGCCTGTTGGCAGCGTGTCTTTTGCGTACGCTAGCGTGAGCGTGCCCTAGACCCTTTTGTACGCTAGCTCAAGCGTACGCAGTCTTGAGCGTACGCTAGCTTGAGCGTACGCTGACCTGTAGCTTGAGCGTGTCCTTGTGTACGCTGACCCTTGCGTACGCTTCTCATTGGAAGTGTATGGACCCTTTGGTATGCTAGCTTGAGCGTACGCTGACCTGTAGCTTGAGCGTACGCATGCCCTGGGTACGCTAGCTTAAGCGAGCAAGGTGTACGCTGGCCTGAGCATAGTTTGACCTGAGCGTATGGCCTTTGGCTGACTTGGTCTCATGTCAGCGTGTCAGATTTGGTTTTATTTTCCTTAAGCTTGGCTCTTTTATAGCCCTGTATATTGATATTTTATTAGATATTTTACGCCCATTTTATATCCTTACGCCTTTTGTCCTGAACTTGATAATTGCGAATTTACTTGATATGTTTGGAATTGACAATTGAGCATGACCTGATAGTGACCCGTAGTGGTGCACTCCTGACATGAGTAACCTGACATGACCTGATAGTGACCCGTAGTGGTGCACTCCTGACATGAGTAGCCTGACATGACCTGATAGTGGCCCGTCGTGGCGCACTCCTGATAAGTACACTTGACCTGATAACCTGACATGATTATCTCGAATAGCTGTTGCGACGGCTACCTGACATGACATGACCTGTATAATAACCTGGACACCGTGGGCGATTGTGCTTGTATAAATAATCCAGTCTTGTCTTGCATCATGTCTAGGATGGGACTCCTGAGTACCACGGTCAGGAGTACCTATTGAAATAAACTAAGGGCTAATAACTAGATTAATACATTAGTCATGAAGAGATTTCCCAGCTACAGGCAATCCCGTTACCTGGGCACGCCTTGGGATCTGTAGCCTGCCGTCGAGTAGGGCACATTTCCAGCATACTGTCATGTGTTGCACCCTTCAAGCTACCTAACGGTACATTCGTTTCCTGGACGATGTACCCACCTGAATTCAACTCTAATCTTTAACCCGGGGAACCTGGATGGTCTGCAGGGCTTGTGGCTGTAGAATAATCTTACTACATCTTGTTAGTAGTTAGGCTTGTGACAACCCTAGTTAGTTAAAGTATCAAGCCGTAATTCTTGCTTGGCCGTGAAATGATTGGATGAAGTCTAACCAGTCTAGTCCTGCCCGGATCCTGTTCTAGATCATTGAACGACCAGAATGCTTGTATTTATTTTACCGATAAATGGTGAGAATTCCAAGCTCTGTTCAGACGAAGGGTTACAACCCCGGTCCTTGTTTGGTTTACGGGTTGTAACCTGGTTATCTGAATAGTTCCATGGTTATCTCGTCGTATATCATCCTGGTGTATTTTCTTTATTTTCAGTTCTTACTTTTATTTATATCTTGTGCTGATTGCTGGTTTTGGTTCTTAAGTGAAGCCTCCTTTGTGGCACTTGCTCTTTCTGGGGTCTGACCCAGCTGGTTTTGTGTGGCCAGATTTTAGAGCAGCTCCAGAGGATCTACCAACCTTCCAGCCAGATGGTGGCCACTAGACGGAACCCTGGCAACGAGTGGGTTATTTTTGGCTCTTCCACTCTATTGTAAAAATATTCTTTTGAGGCGTTTAGCCGACGAGCACCTGTTTAGCTCGATTGCACTTACTTACTGTCTGCCTACTGGCGGTAACATGATTAACAGATCCTAGGGTTGATCATGTATGACTAAACTCTTGCTAGTCCTGACATTTTGTAACGACTAGCCTCATGATCAGCTGAATATGTAATGTTTGGGACGCCTTACTATTGTATATTTAATGATCATACATCTTGTGACTTTTAATTACTTGCTTGTGATTGAGACACTAGGCTTGTTCATGACCTTAAGAGACTGTTGGCTTGTAGATAAACCCTCATGTATCTAGACAGCCGTGACCGTATAGCGAGATGGATTCCATTTCATATACGTAGCTGGCTATGTCTGCCCCCGCTCTCCAGTATTCTGGTTCTGGGGCGTGACATGGTTTAAGTGGTGGCCCATGCAGGTCTTGTAAATCAAGATATGCGAGGGTTTACCGAATAGATGTCTCAATCAGTATTCGTCCTTGATCTCTGCTCATATCTTCTGAATCCCTGGATTCTTGTCCTGATCATATGCTTGTATCGTTGATCTGTCCTGGTCCTTCCTTATTGTTCCCTATGTCGTCTTCTTTAGCGACATTGTTCGTGGTCCTACCGACCAGCAAGGCGGAGCACCTCCCGCGGACCAGCAGCAACCTGGAGATCAAGCCCAGCATTCCGGAGTAGCCTCCAGAGTCGTGCCTTCTGACAGAGAACCACCAGTCCAGCCAGTTCAGCCTGTCGAGCTTGATGATGGCACTTTGGTAGGTCTCGTCAGGACCTTCATAGCTTCTCAAGATCGTCGTGGAGATGCATTGCAACAGGCAGTGGCGGATGCTTTGACCAGAGGCGGTCATCCAGGGAACAGTGCGGCCAACAGCTTCAAGTGCTTGAACCCTCCATTCTTTGACGGTAGTGAAGATGCTATCGCAGCAGATGCATGGCTTCAGGACACAGAAGTGGTTCTAGAAGCAGCCAAGACTCCAGAGAATGAGAAGGTAGCCATGGTGCGCCTGCAGTTGTTAGATCTTGCCCGCAGCTGGTGGGCAGCGCAGGCCGTTGGATTAGCAGCACCTATTACTTGGGCAGTGTTGAGAGAGAGATTCCAGACCAAGTATTTCGATGCCGTGGCTCGGTATGATCTGCAGACGAGGTTTACCAATCTGAAGCAAGGAGGCAGGACGGTCGACGGATATGCGGCCGAGTTTTCTAGACTCAGTCGGTTTGCTCCCACCCTGGTGGCAACCGAGTATGATAGAGCCCAGCGGTTCCAGCAGGGACTTCACCTGGAGATCTTGTTGGCAGTTGAGCAGTTTGAGCATCAGACTTTTGATGTAGTCTTGAGAGCAGCCCGGAGGCATGAGTATACCTCCCAGAGGATTGTGGATAGGACCGGAGGTCGGAAGAGATCTCACGGCCAGATGAATCAGTCTTCGGCACCGGCCCCGGCAGCCAGGGCTTTGACTATTGGAGCTCCGAGGCGAGCGGCCTCAGTAACGTCGGTTCAGTATTCCACTCCGACGTACCCTCAGCAGCAGAAGCAGAAGCTGTCTTCCGCAGTGGGATGTTCTCATTGTGGGAAGCCAGGCCATGTGGTGGCAGATTGTCGCAGGGCACAGGGATTGTGTCTGGCTTGTGGAGCACCAGACCATAGGGTTGGATCCTGCCCGAATAGGGGTGGTTCATCATCGTCCAACCTTTCTAGCTCTTCGGTGAGAGGGCCAGCACCGGTCCAGCAACAGCAGCAGTACCCATTGCCGAGGCCCTTGCCGCCTCAGACCCAAGTGTTCCAGCAGCAGAACCCCCAACAGTATGTTCAAGCCCAAGCCCAGAGTCAAAACAGACAGCAAGGATTTCAGCAGAGGGGACCAGCACCCCGAGGGCACGGTCAGGCTATGGTAATGACCATGGAGGAAGGATTGGCACCAGGAGAGGTAGTGGCAGGTACTATTCTCGTCAACTCCTTTCCAGCTTCAGCTTTATTTGATTCTGGTGCATCGTATTCTTTTATGTCTGCACGATTTACGATACGGATAGGATTGGAGCCCGAGTCATTATCAGTAAGGCTCAATATACTTACTGGTAAGGGACTTGTGGGAGTAGATAGAGTGTTTTCCTCGTGTCGAATCGTAGTTAGCGGTAGAGAGTTTTCCGCTAGATTGATAGAATTCTCGATGGCCGATTATGATATGGTCTTAGGGATGGATTGGTTGAGGAACCAGTATGCTTGGATAGATTGCCACCTTGGCAGGGTTATTTTTAGCATTCCAGGCGAGCCCGAGTTTTCTTTCTCTCGAGGTGAGGTTGAGTCATCTCCTCCAGTATTGCGGATGGCAGTAGCAGCAGTTCAGTTGCCCAGGATAGTGGATGAGTTCCCAGATGTTTTTCCAGAAGAGCTTCCAGGTATGCCCCCGGAGCGGGAGATCGAGTTCACTATAGACTTGATTTCCGGGACAGCCCCAGTGTCAGAGAGGGTCTACAGGATGGCGCCATCAGAGTTGGAGATATTGTATAAGATGATTGAAGAACTCAGAACCAAGGGATTCATTCGTGCTAGTGGATTGCCTTGGGGAGCCCCGATGCTTCTTGTGAAAAAGAAGGATGGTACGTCCAGGTTATGTGTTGATTATCGTACCTTGAACTCAGTAACAATCAAGAACAGATACCCTCTTCCGAGGATAGATGACTTGTTTGATCAACTCAAAGGGGCATCAGTATTCTCGAAGATTGATTTGTGCTCAGGTTATCATCAGATCAGAGTCAGAGAGCAGGACATCCCGAAGACAGCTTTTAGATCGAGATATGGGCATTGGGAGTTCCTTGTTATGTCTTTTGGAGCAACCAATGCGCCGACAGTATTCATGGACCTCATGAATCGTATCTTCATGCCTTACTTGGATCAGTTTGTGATCGTATTCCTAGACGACATCCTAGTCTACAGCAAGAGTGAGGCAGAGCATGAGCAGCATCTCAGAGTTGTTCTTCAGATCCTTAGAGAGTACCAGTTATATGCCAAGTTCAGTAAATGCGAGTTCTGGCTCGATCGTATTTCGTACTTGGGTCATATCATCACTCGAGGAGGAGTAGAAGTGGATCCCCAGAAGATTGTGGCTATTGAGTCATGGTCAGTGCCCAGCACAGTTGTAGAGGTTCGTAGTTTTCTTGGATTGGCCGGCTACTACCGGCGGTTTGTTTCAGATTTTGCTCGGATTTCAGTGCCATTAACCCAGTTGACCCGTAAGGATGCGCAGTTTGCTTGGACAGCAGAGTGTCAGAGTTCTTTTGAGCAGTTGAAGCGAGGCCTGATAACAGCTCCTATTCTCACGCTTCCAGATGGGACCGGAGGATTCTCAGTATATTGTGAAGCTTCGGGCAGAGGCCTAGGATGTGTTCTGATGCAACATGGGAAGGTGATAGCTTATGCGTCACGACAACTTTGTGATCATGAGAGGAATTACCCAACCCATGACTTGGAGCTGGCAGCAGTAGTGTTTACACTTAAGTTATGGAGGCACTATTTGTGTGGAGATAGGGTGGAGATTTTCACCGATCACAAGAGCCTGAAGTATGTTTTCACCCAGAAGGATCTTAACATGCGTTAGAGAAGGTGGCTGGAACTTCTTGTGGATTATGATGTCAACCTGCAATATCATCCTGGGAAGGCCAATGTCGTAACAGATGCATTGAGCAGGAGAGCTGGAGCTTATTTCCTAACAGCGCAGCCAGAATTGTTAGCAAATCTTCAGAAGATAGGTATAGAAGTTATCCTCCCTTCCAGTGTGGCATTGATGGCCAGTATGCAAGTTCAGTCCACTATAGTCGAGAGGATCCGGAAGGCGCAATCGGCAGATTCTAAGCTTCAGCGACTCAGAGCAGAGTGTGAGGCAGGACGAAGACCAGAGTTATGCATTCATGAGGATGGTACACTTTGACATGGTAAGCGTCTTTGTGTACCCAGCGGAGATATCCGGCAGGAGATCATGTCAGAAGCACACAGTTCGCAGTATTCCATCCATCCCGGCAGTACGAAGATGTACCGTGATATCCGGCAGCATTTCTGGTGGAATGGCATAAAGCGGAAGATAGCTCGGTTTGTCTCTCGGTGTTTGGTTTGCCAACAAGTTAAAGCCGAACATCAGAGACCGGCTGGACTTCTTCAGCCCTTACCGATTCCAGAATGGAAGTGGGAGCATGTGACCATGGATTTTGTGACTGGACTACCTAGATCCCCAGCTGGTAGAGATGCTATCTGGGTTATAGTTGACAGGCTCACGAAAGTGGCTCACTTTCTTCCATTCAGAGTTGGTCAGTCGACAGCTCAGTTAGCAGAGATGTACCTCAGACAGATTGTCAGATTGTATGGTGTGCCAGTCAGTATCACCTCGGACCGAGATTCAAGATTTACGTCGCACTTTTGGCGTAGCTTGCAAGAGAGTTTGGGAACTCATCTCCAGTTCAGTTCAGCATATCACCCGCAGACAGATGGCCAGTCGGAGCGCACGATCCAGACTCTTGAAGACATGTTGCGGTCTTGCACACTTGACTTCGGTGGTTCGTGGGAAGATCACTTGCACCTAGTGGAATTCTCGTACAACAACAGTTTCCAGGCCAGTATCCAGATGGCACCATTCGAGGCACTGTATGGTAGGAAGTGCAGATCCCTGCTAGCCTGGGACGATATTGGAGAAAGACAGATGCTCGGTCCAGAAATGATTGCCCAGACAGTTGAGGTGGTCGGGAGAGTCCGAGATAATCTTCGAGTTGACCAAGATAGCCAGCGCCATTGGGCCAATTCTCATCGGCGCCCTCTCGAGTTTTCGGTCGACGATCATGTATTTTTGAGGATTTCTCCAAACCGTGGCGTCATTCGTTTCGGCGTACGGGGCAAGCTTAGTCCTAGGTATATAGGGCCGTCCGATATTCTGGAGCGAGTAGGAGATGTATCCTATCGTCTCGCTCTTCCGCCGTCGCTAAGCGAGGTGCATGACGTGTTCCATATATCCCAATTACGACGGTATATCCCGGACCCGAGCCACATCCTGGATCATTCGGAATTGGTTGTTGGTACCAACCTTTCGTATGAGGAGAGGCCCGTGTCTATATTGGACCGGAGAGAGAAGATCCTCAAGAACAAGACTATCAAGTTAGTCTGAGTTGCTTGGGGTCATCACTCTTTGGGGAAGTCAACGTGGGAGTGTGAGGATGATATCCGATCGTGATATCCCGACTTGTTTGACTCGTAAGGTATAATGTCTTTCTTATGCCTCCTGTCTTCGATTCCTTGCTTGCATGATTGATTGATTGCCTAGTATAGCTTGCTTGTTATTAATATAGCTTGTCATTGCTCCTCTAGCCTCTTGATTAAATTTCGAGGACGGAATTCTTTTAAGGTGGGTAGAGTTGTAATGCCTGTGTTCGTATTACATATTTTGGGATACGTATACGTATTTTATTCTGTATTGCCTGATTCCTTGTTTAGCTCTCGGCTTGGTTTAACTCTCGGTTTGGGTTGGCTTGGTTCGGCCGGCTCAATGCTTGGTTCATCATAGGCCAAGGGTGGAACACCTTAGCCTATGCTTCTCCTTCATTTCCACCACAATCCCCCTCTTTATTATCCCCACCAACCTTCTCTCTCTTCCATAATTCTCATTTACTTCTTCTTCCCCCACCATTACTCTTCTCCACCAACCAAGAACACCATAGGCAAGTGCAACTTACTTCCACAAGAGAACCCCTTTTGATGGTATCATTAGCTTCTTCTCATGATTCTAAACCACATTAGAACTTGTCATTTTTCATTTTGAGGCTTTAATTCTTGTAGATCTAGAGTCTTGCTATTTTCGGATTTTGGTGGTTTTGATCTATCAAACTTCCTTGTTTTCAAGTTTTGATGGTTCCATGTTGTAGAGAATTTTATTCTACCCAATTTTGACCTTTGGAAAGTTGGATTCGGACTTGTTTTGACCAAGATATGGACTGTTGAAGCTTAGATTCAACTTTAGAGTTCTTGCTGTTCTTGCCATTTGGAGAAGATAGTGAACAGTGAGCTAGCTTTTTAGCTTACGCCACTGAGCTGTACGCTGCTCTTTAGCGAGCGTACGCTAGCCTTGGTACGCTGCTCTTTAGCGAGCGTACGCTAGCCTTGGTACGCTGCTCTTTAGCGAGCGTACGCTAGCCTTGGTATGCTGCTCTTTAGCGAGCGTACGCTAGCCTTGATACGCTGCCTGTTGGCAGCGTGTCTTTTGCGTACGCTAGCGTGAACGTGCCCTAGACCCTTTTGTACGCTAGCTCAAGCGTACGCAGTCTTGAGCTTACGCTAGCTTGAGCGTACGCTGACCTGTAGCTTGAGCGTGCCCTTGTGTACGCTGACCCTTACGTACGCTTTCCATTGGAAGTGTATGGACCCTTTGGTACGCTAGCTTGAGCGTACGCTGACCTGTAGCTTGAGCGTACGCGTGCCCTGGGTATGCAAGCTTAAGCGAGTAAGGTGTACGCTGGCCTGAGCATAGTTTGACCTGAGCGTATGGCCTTTGGCTGACTTGGTCTCATGTCAGCGTGTCAGATTTGGTTTTATTTTCCTTAAGC
Source organism: Iris pallida (assembly GCA_029216955.1). Taxonomy (NCBI): domain Eukaryota; kingdom Viridiplantae; phylum Streptophyta; class Magnoliopsida; order Asparagales; family Iridaceae; genus Iris; species Iris pallida. Next base: position 1,664,963 of record JANAVB010031220.1, read on the forward strand.
TTGGCTCTTTTATAGCCCTGTATATTGATATTTTAATAGATATTTTACGCCTATTTTATATCCTTACGCCTTTTGTCCTGAACTTGATAATTGCGAATTTACTTGATATGTTTGGAATTGACAATTGAGCATGACCTGATAGTGACCCGTAGTGGTGCACTCCTGACATGAGTAACCTGACATGACCTGATAGTGACCCGTAGTGGTGCACTCCTGACATGAGTAACCTGACATGACCTGATAGTGGCCCGTCGTGGCACACTCCTGACAAGTACACTTGACCGGATAACCTGACATGATTATCTCGAATAGCTGTTGCGACGGCTACCTGACATGACATGACCTGTATAATAACCTGGACACCGTGGGCGATTATGCTTGTATAAATAATCCAGTCTTGTCTTGCATCATGTCTAGGATGGGACTCCTGAGTACCACGGTCAGGAGTACCTATTGAAATAAACTAAGGGCTAATAACTAGATTAATACATTAGTCATGAAGAGATTTCCCAGCTACAGGCAATCCCGTTACCTGGGCACGCCTTGGGATCTGTAGCCTGCCGTCGAGTAGGGCACATTTCCAGCATACTGTCATGTGTTGCACCATTCAAGCTACCTAAGGGTACATTCGTTTTCTGGACGATGTACCCACCTGAATTCAACTCTAATCTTTAACCCGGGGAACCTGGATGGTCTGCAGGGCTTGTGGCTGTGGAATAATCTCACTGCATCTTGTTAGTAATTAGGCTTGTGACAACCCTAGTTAGTTAAAGTATCAAGCCGTAATTCTTGCTTGGCCGTGAAATGATTGGATGAAGTCTAACCAGTCTAGTCCTGCCCGGATCCTGTTCTAGATCATTGAACGACCAGAATGCTTGTATTTATTTTACCGATAAATGGTGAGAATTCCAAGCTCTGTTCAGACGAAGGGTTACAACCCCGGTCCTTGTTTGGTTTACAGGTTGTAACCTGGTTATCTGAATAGTTCCAGGGTTATCTCGTCGTATATCATCCTGGTGTATTTTCTTTATTTTCAGTTCTTACTTTTATTTATATCTTGTGCTGATTGCTGGTTTTGGTTCTTAAGTTAAGCCTCCTTTGTGGCACTTGCTCTTTCTGGGGTCTGACCCAGCTGGTTTTGTGTGGCCAGATTTCGGAGCAGCTCCAGAGGATCTACCGACCTTCCAGCCAGATGGTGGCCACTAGACGGAACCCTGGCAACGAGTGGGTTATTTTTGGCTCTCCCACTCTATTGTATAAATATTCTTTTGAGGCGTTTAGCCGACGAGCACCTGTTTAGCTCGATTGCACTTACTTACTGTCTGCCTACTGGCGGTAACATGATTAACAGATCCTAGGGTTGATCATGTATGACTAAACTCTTGCTAGTCCTGACATTTTGTAACGACTAGCCTCATGATCAGCTGAATATGTAATGTTTGGGATGCCTTACTATTATATATTTAATGATCATACATCTTGTGACTTTTAATTACTTGCTTGTGATTGAGACACTAGGCTTGTTCATGACCTTAAGAGACTGTTGGCTTGTAGATAAATCCTCATGTATCTAGACAACCGTGACCGTATAGCGAAATGGATTCTATTTCATATACGTAGCTGGCTATGTCTGCCCCTGCTCTCCAGTATTCGAGGGGGGTGTGCTCTCTCTTTCTCTGCTCGTCTCTGTCTGTCTCTCCGTCTACATTCTTGCAAAGGAATGACACCTTGCTATTTATAAGAGTGGGGGCATCATTAGGGTTTTGCAATGAGTGCCCATTCTCAAAAGTCGGTGGCTAAGGATCAATGAATCTGGGCCGCTCATCTTGAATATAATAGATCTGGGCAATTAATGTGATTGCATCAAATCTTTGTAGGTATTTAATGATGATTGACATAAATCCCCATGATTTGTTATGCCAATCTCGGATTTTTAGCCACGTGTCTTTGATTTGCTTGATTACAAATTATCTAATTTGATCCCAATATTTTATTGGGATTTGTTGATAGATTTCGGTCGATTTGATGCCACGTGTCCCATTATTATGCCACGTGTCTTAACCGCGAGCCACTTAGGAAAGCTGAGCCGCATGAGGACTGCTCCCCATTGAGCCGCATAGGGTTGGCCACGTGTCAAGGCTGCGTGGGAGTGGCCCCTGAACATTCGAACCGTATGAGGATGATCTGAGCCGCATGAACGTAGGTGACCGCATGATGGGTGCTTTCTTCGTGAGCCGCATAGAGATAGTCCTCGTGAGCCGTATGGAGATAGCCTCTGCTTGGGCCGCATGGGATAGTTCTCGTGAGCCGCATGGGATAGCTTCGGCCTAAGCCGCATGGGGTAGTCTCTGTTTGAGCCGTATGCGACTGTCCACATGTCAAGGACGCATGAAGGTTTCTGGGTTTCGAGGAATTGTGTCAGAGATCTCCTTCGTTTTCCTGGGAGTCTGCCATTATGACAGAGTCATTATTGCATCTTTTTGTCATTGGTCAGAGTTGTCAGCCGTCAAGGCATTAAATGCAGTAGAAGACAAAGGGAAGAGCTGTTGAGGGCCACGTGGCTCCTCCCTGGGCCGCATAGAACTATTCGAGCCGCATAGACGCTCTCTGAGCCGCATGGGGATCCTTGGCCGCATGGATATATCTTTAATCTTTTTCATGCTTCTACAACCGTCCCTGCATAAGACATTGATTAACATACATCCTTACAACATGACCATTGGTGTTAGTGCACCATTTTGGACATTGCCATATAGGATTTCGAAAGGTAATCGGTGCGCCATTTCACTTAGGTTGCAAGCCCTAATGAAATATTCCGATACCACGTACCCTTAAAGTACGTTTACACTTCCTCCATGGTCGGATCGGCCCCGGCGCTGGACATACCTTCCGAGGAAGCAGTCACCCCCTTGTATACAAGTTGTCCCCGGTCAAACGAATGTGTGTCCGACTCAACAATTATAGTGTACATAGAATATTAAAGTACTAGGCACATATTCATTCTTACTATTTCATATTCCACCATCATAGGCATCAATTCATTTCATTTCCATGTTCAAAGGGATGCGCATAATCTAAATGTTGTTAACAGTGCAATCGATTCATTTAATTTCATTCTCTAGCTTCTTAGTGGTATTGACTTGTGGCATTAGCAACTTGATATCGATCAACGAATGTTGCAAGACAATTATTTAGTTGGCATAAAGGAATAGTGAGAGGAACAATACCACCACAAAGATCCACACTCACCAAATTAAAGAATCGCAGAGAGAGAGAGAGGAACACTTGCGCTCTTAGCCTTCCGTCACGTGTCAGTCTGCAATGACACCAAAATTTTAGTTAATACTCCATCTCGTTATGTTCTCTTCTCTCAGAATTCTCAAGAATGAATGCTATGCAAATCGATGAAAATATGCAAGAATCAAATCATCGAAAATCATTCAGAAAAGCATCCAACAAAACCAAGCAACAAAACCAGCAGCAAAACATTCAGAAAAAACTCTTGGACGCATTTCAAGAGAAACCAATCCATTAGTTGGAAAGGTTCTTATGCACTTGTCCTTGATCGATTCGGTACCGACGGTATGTTTCTCCAAAATTTGATTTCGACCAAGTTAGCCAAGCCACAAGCCTTACATAGTGAACCGCTAGGAGCGGAGCACTACATAATATACCACTAAGAAAAAGTTTCGTCCTCGAAACTTAAAGCAAAAGTCCTACCTCAAAATTATCAAACAGCGAGGGGTATTTCACCTGCATCTCCTCTTCTAGCTTCCACATCGACTCCTCGACGGCATGATTTCGCCATAGCATGTTGACCAAGGATACTATCCGATTCCGCAAAACTTTCTCTTTCCTGTCCAAAATCTGGACAGGCTCTTCTGTGTAGGATAGATCAGCGCTCAGCTGCAACTGGTCGAAGTTTACTACGTGACTTGGATCATGCACGTACTTTCGTAGTTGGGATACATGGAAGACATTGTGCACATCAGCCAGAGCCGGAGGTAGTGCAAGTCGATAAGCCACTGAGGCTACCTTCTCTAAAATCTCGAAGGGTCCAACGAATCTCAGACTCAGCTTTCCTTTCATTCCAAACCGTATCACACCTCGCATAGGTGTGACCTTCAAGAAGACATGATCGTCCACTATGAATTCCAAGGGTCGTCAACAAACATCTGCATAACTCTTCTGTCGGCTTTGAGCAACTCTATGTCTTTCCCGAATTAAGCGGACTCTCTCGACGGCCTGTTCCACAAGTTTTGGTCCGAGCACTTGTCGTTCACCGACTTCATCCCAATATATCGGCGATCGACATTTTCGTCCATACAAGGCTTCGTATGGGCCATCTGGATACTTGCCTGATAAATATTATTATAGGCAAATTTTGCCAATGCGAGATGTGCGTCCCAATTTGTCTTCGAATTGAGCACGCACAATCTCAACATATCTTCAAGAATCTGATTTACTCTCTCCATCTGACCATCAGTCTGCGGATGGTATACCGTCCCGAAATTCAACTTTGTGTCTAATGTTGAGTGTAGACTTATCCAAAATTGCGGCAAGAATCGTCCGTCTCTATCCGACACTATAGAAGCTGGCACCCCATGTAATCGGACAATTTAATTTATGTAGATCTGAGCCAACCGTTCTACGCCCCATGTAACTTTTATTGGAATGAAATGAGCCGACTTGGTTAATCTATCTACGATAACCCAAATCTCATCATTTCCCTTCCGAGTTCTTGGCAAGCCGACTATAAAGTCCATAGAGATATTATCCCACTTCCACAGTGGAATAGCCAAATTTTGTAGTTCTCCGCCTGGCCATTGGTGTTCGGCCTTCACACGCTGACAAGCTAAGCATTGTGACACGAATAGTACCACATCCTTCTTCATGCTATGCCACAAAAATGTTGTGCGTAGATCCTTGTACATTTTCGTGCTTTCCGGATGCAAGAAATACTTCGCGAAATGAGCCTCGGTCAGTATTTCCTTCCTGATATCCTCATCCTTCGGGACGCACAATCTTCCCTTGATACGAATAGTATCATCTTCAACTGTAAAGTCTGACGCCTTTCCTGCAAGAATCAACTCGCGTATCTTCTGCAGAAACGGATCGTCCTTCTGAGCAATCTTAATCCTTCCCGGGAGGCTCGGCTCAAGCTGCAACTGAGCCAACTGTACATTCTGTGGACGGATCCTGAATTCGATGCCCATCTCTTCAAGATCTCGTAGTACCTCTTTTGCTATTGTTAGTGACCCAACAAATTTTTGACTCAAGGCATCAGCTACCACATTTCCTTTACCCGGCGTGTAAGAAATTGTCAAGTCATAATCTTTGATCAATTCTAACCAACGCCGCAGCCTCAAATTTAATTCCTTCTGCGTGAATATGTACTTCATACTTTTGTGATCCGTAAGGATCTCGCAGGACATACCATAAAGATAGTGTCGCCACAATTTCATCGCGAACACAATCGCCGCCAGTTCTAAGTCATGAGTTGGGTAATTCTTCTCATACTGTTTTAGTTGTCTTGACGCATATGATATTGTCTTCCCACATTGCATGAGAACACATCCCAAACCAAGTCCCGATGTGTCACTATAGATCTGAAATCCCTCAGAGCCTTCTGGAAGTGCTAAAATTGGAGCCGTGACGAGCCATTGCTTGAGTTCCTGAAAACTACTCTCACAGTCGTCTGTCCACTTGAATACGACTCCCTTTTGAGTGAGGCGAGTCAAAGGCGAAGCGATTCTTGAAAAGTCTTTCACAAACGTATGGTAGTACCCGGCTAATCCAAGGAAACTCCGTATCTCACGAGCTGATGCATGCTGTTTCCAGTCTACAACTGCCTCAATCTTCTTTGGGTCAACGACAACACCTTCTGTCGAAACAACATGCCCTAGGAACGACACGCTGTTCATCTAAAAATCGCACTTGCTTAGTTTTGTATACAGCTAATTGTCTCACAGCGTCTGAAGTACTTCTTTCAAGTGCTCGACATGAGTCTCCCTGTCTTTTGAGTAGATCAAGATGTCATCGATGAACACAACAACAAACTTGTCTAAGAACGGTCGAAACACTCTATTCATTAGATCCATAAAGGCTGCTGGAGCATTAGTCAAACTGAATGGCATAACCAAAAACTCATAGTGTCCGTATCTCGTACGGAATGCTGACTTAGGGACATCTTCGGGTCTGATCTTCAACTGATGGTATCCTGAACAAAGATCGATTTTAGAAAACACGGTCGCCCATTGTAGCTGATCGAATAGATCATCTATCCTTGGCAAGGGATACTTGTTATGGTTGGTTGCCTTATTCAGTTCTCTGTAATCGATGCATAGCCGCATCGTCCCATCCTTCTTCTTTACAAACAGCACTAGAGCTCTCCATGGAGATACACTTGGGCGAATGTATCCCCGGTCTAGCAATTCTTGTATCTGTATCTTTAGTTCCTTTAATTCTGCCGGAGCCATCCTGTACGGCACCTTTAATATCGGGCGAGTATCCGAGAATCTATCAATTGTGAATTCAATTTTTCAATCTGGCAGCATTCCTGATATCTCGTCCGAAAATACATCGGAAAACTCTGCCACAATTTTGGTCTGATTCGAGCCTACACTCTTCATCTGAGTGTCTTGAACAGAAGAGAGGAATCCTTCACACCCTGAGTACAGCATGTGCTTTGCTGTAACTGCCGATATTACCATGGGTCCTTGGAACGCCGAGCCGTACGAGTAAGAGAATTCCTCTTCTCCGGGTAGGCGAAACACAACTCTCTTATCCGCACAGTCGATTGTTGCATGACAGGCGTTGAGCCAGTCCATTTCCAAGATGATATCGTACTCTTTGATGTCGAGTACAATTATGTCCAGATATAAAGTCTTGCCTCTAATTTTAATGTAGCCGTCCCTATAAATCCAAGTTGTAGGCATGTATACTCCTAAAGGAGTGCTAACACATAAAGATATCTTTAGTAGAGTCATACAAAATTTATTTTTCGTTACAAAATTAGACGAGATAAAGCAATGAGTAGCACCAGAATCAAAAAGTACTCTTGCAGGTGTGCCTTTGTACAGCAACATACCTATTATTACATTCTCTGCGGTCTAGGCCTCTGCTTGAGTCAAAGCACAAACCCTTGCTTGTGCACCTTGTCGTTGATTCGATTCATTCCCAGTTGGTGTTGGTAAGGTTGGTGGCGCTTGGCTACGATTCTGATTGTTATATTGGCCCCGGTTCTGATTATTGTTATGTCCACGATACTGATTGTTGTTATGTCTATGAGGAGGATACTGATTTACTCCCCTGCCTCCGCATTCAGCTGCCTTATGGCCTGTGCCGCCATATTTATAACACCCCACGTGACACTCTTCAGTACGGTGTCCCACTCGGCTGCATTTATTGCAATGTGACAACTGTTGTTGCTGCCCTCTGTTTCCACCAGTATTATGACGCTTAGGTACGTCATTCCTTCCCGCAGACCAAGTTCGTTTCTGGTTGCTGCCTTGGTAGTTCTGTGTTGTTTTGCGACTAGCGGGCAGATGAAATCTCTCCATCTCGAGAGCAGTTTCATACGCCTCTTTGTAAGATGTACATTTTTGACTTAGCACATCCTGCTGTAGGCCCTCATTCAAGCCTTGCACGAATCATCCATGCTTCGCGTCATCATTCGGGACCATGTATCCAGCAATGCAACTCTCTTCAAAAATTCAGTTTCATAATCATCGACTGATATACTGCCCTGTCGGAGTTCTACGAACTCATTCTCTTTCTGTTGACGAACAGCTGGTAGAATGAATTGTGCAATAAAAGCCTGTTTGAAGGTCTCCCAAGATATCTTCATATCCTGACTATTTCCGCAAAGTGCCCATCTCTGCGAAATCTACCATTCCTGGGCCTGGAGACGAAGTAGTATAGCGGTACACTCCACTCTCTTGCTGCCCTGCATATCCAGCATTCGAAAGTAGCCCTTAATTGTGTTCAAGAAGCCCATCACCTCATCTGGCTATGCTCTCCCATTAAACTCAGGCGGGATGCAGCTATTGAATTCGGAGAACTTGAAGCTTGTTCTCTTCCGTGTCGGCATTTCAGGTTTCTCTGCCGGCACTTCTACGGTCTCGGTTGCTGTGGCCTTTGCAGAAACATTGGAATCGGTCGTCAGTTTGGTGACAATCTGAGTTAGATTATCCACTTACTTTTGTTGAGAATCTCGCTGCTCCTGAAACTAATACTGAAGCTAATCTTGAAGCACGCGATGTTGAGCTTCGCTCTGCTTCCTCTGAGCCTCCAGTTGTTTAATCAGTTTCTCCATTGGGTCAGACGATGAATTCGTCTTTGTGCTATCACCTTTGTCCATTCAACAACAAAGAAATAATTCTATTAGCACTCATAAAATATTTATGGGCTTATTGTATGGAACATTATTTCATGCCAGCGCTATCGACACCATCAATCGAGAAAATTTGCATCAAGACTTTGTTTTTGAAAATATTTTTGAAATTCGAGGAATTGAAACCTGGTTCTGATACCAACTTGTCACGTCCCGATTCGGGGAATCTTTCGTCCTTGCTTGGATTCGCACCGAAACGTTTGTCCTCGCTAAGGCGTGATGCCGTACAAGTCTGGTGTTGTACTTGTACAAGGCAAGAACGTGCACTGTTATGTCATTTAGAAATATTTGAAACCCAGCCACATTTCAGAAACATTGAGGACACAATATAGGAAGAAGAAATACTCATTTTATTGATAATTGTAATCAGAATACAACTTTTCTCGATAATATTTGAAATGCCTTTTCGGATACATTAATTCATGAAAAAAAGTACAACTGATAGGCTGCCAAGAAATAACTTCCCGTTCCATACATCATGCCCCTTTAGTAATTTAAAATATAAGCAGCTATCTTTGAAAACTCTGCAATACTTTGTGCGTCTTTTAGGAAAAACAACTTGAAAGAAAACAACAGTTCAGAAAGCTTTAATTGCGATGTGCGTCCGAGCCTTCTCCAGTACCTGTGGAGGAGGGGTCAGCACATTATAACAATGCGCTGGTGAGCCCCGTTGGCCCACTCAGCTAAACCAATATTTTATTAATGACAAGCATTTTAAAGATATGAACTCATTAGGAACATGCAACATTTAAAGTGAATCATAATTAAGGCAACATGGAATTTCATAGAACTATGTTTACTTTACCATTGGCCGAATCCAGCTTTCCTGCATAAGATACAGGATAATAATAATATACTTACCGCCCCTGCAAAAGGCATTGATTAGCATACATCCTTACAACATGACCATTGGTGTTAGTGCACCATTTCGGACGTTGCCATATAGGACTTCAAAAGGTAATCGGCACACCATTTCACTTGGGTTGCAAGCCCTAATGAAATGTCCCGATACCACGTACCCTTAAAGTACGTTTACACTTCCTCCACGGTCGGATCGGCCCCAGTGCTGGGTATACAGTCCCCTAATAAAATGTCCCAATACCACGTACCCCTAAAGTACGTTTACACTTCCTCCATGGTCGGATCGGCCCCAGCGCTGGGCATACCGTCCGAGGAAGCAGTCACCCCCTTATATACAAGTTGTCCCTGGTCATGCGAATGTGTGTCCGACTTAACAATTATAGTGTGCATAGAATATTGAAGTACTAGGCATATATTCATTCTCACTATTTCATATTCCACCATCATAGGCATCAATTCATTTCATTTCTATGTTCAAAGGGACGAGCATAATCTCAATGTGGTTAACAGTGTAATCGATTCGTTTAATTTCATTTTCTAGCTTCTTAGTGGTATTGACTTGTGGCATTAGCAACTTGATATCGATCAACGGATGTTGCAAGACAATTATTTAGTTGGCATGAAGGAATAGCGAGAGGGACAATACCACCACAGAGATCCACACTCACCAAATTAGAGAATCGCAGAGAGAGAGAGAGAGAGGAACACTTGCGCGCTTAGCCTTCCGTCACGTGTCAGTCTCTAATGGCACCAAAATTTTGGTTAATACTCAGTCTCGTTATGTTCTCTTCTTTTAGAATTCTCAAGAATGAATGCTATGTAAATCGATAAAAATGGACAAGAATCAAATCGTCGAAAATCATTCAGAAAAGCATCCAACAAAACCAAGCAACAAAACTAGCAGCAAAACATTTAGAGAAAACTCTTGGACGCATTTCAAGAGAAACCAATCCATTAGTTGGAAAGGTTCTTATGCACTTGTCCTTGATCGAGTCGGTGCCGACGGTAAGTTTCCCCAATACTCGGTTTCGACCGAATTAGCCAAGCCACAAGCCTTACGTAGTGAACCGCTAGGAGTAGGGCACTACATTCGAGGCACGTTCTGTTGACATATGATACTTAGCATTAAATGTTTTATGGACGAAAAGCCTTTGTTGGCGCATCGACTATGATGCTCCTGTGCTTGCTACTCGCATCTATGCTCCCAGCGGCTGATCCACATGGCCTAAGACAAGGCCGAAGTGATGCGCACAGCGGTAAAGACAAGGTTAAATGATGCGCCTGAGCTGCAAGTGGCTGAGACTCATCGTAGAAGTGCGGTGCCAGACTTTAAAGTAGGATTTTTTTGTAGATTTTCCATATAAATGAAAAGTCAATGAAAAATCCATTTTATGTAATAGATTTTCCATATATTGTGATCAATAAAAAGTCTTCTCTTTTTTATACTTTTTATTGCCGTTATTGTCGTTAAGATGCGCCAACTTTGACTATAACATCTGGTACATGCTGTTTGCAGCACATAGGGATGTGCCTTCTCGAACTTGGCTTCTGTGGCACATGGATTTCATGCTTTTACAAGACCACCTTCAAAGTTTTCAAAATTTAAACAAGTTTTTAAAATACTTTGAACAAGAAGCATTGGCAGTAAAAAATTTAAGCGTGGCCTTCGATTGTTTTCTAGCGTATGCTCTGCCTAGCGCATGGTCGTTCTGACAGCCTATCCAAATTAATGATAGCTTCGATTTTAATGATAATCTTTTTAGATGTTTTGTGCCGCCCTTACACACGCACTTCGAAGCGTCGGCTGCGTGCGTTGTACTTATCGGGCCACGTGCTTTCCTAAGCCTATAAATAGGCGCTTGAGTAAAGAGAGATTTTTCTACTTTCTTTTCCAAGCTTTTGTTTCTCTTCATCTCTCTGAAACCCTAACTTCCTCTCTTCTTCTCGTGATGGCACCAAAAGCACCCAAGGTCGCCGCTGCCAACAAGGGCAAGGGCAAGAAGCATGTTGGGGTCACCGTCGCCGAGCCTAAAGTCGTTGATACGACTCATCCCGATGTTCACAAGGAAGATGTGGGTGAGTTGCTGTCGTTGAAAATTTTTCGAACCCACAGTCTCTTTATGCACGATTAGGCGCATGGATGGGTGACCATTATAGAGGCTAAAAATCAAGTTGTGTCACCCATTAAAGTGTACAATCATCAGATGACGCTAAATCATTATGTTGTGCCGGATCATTAAGTTGTGCAGCATCATGTTGCACCAACATCAGGTTGCGCAGGATATAGGTTGCGTGAGCGCCACGTGGCATACTTTCTCGAGAAGCTGTAATCACATCATCATTGCCTGACAGCTGACAGCACGGAGATTAAGAAAAATTCATTCGAATTCCGCATAAAACGGCGCTCGAGAAGATTTTGCCAGCATGTAATTAATGTTGACAGCTGGTCGCGCAAGTCATTGTGTGGTGCAAAAATTAATCAGTACAACACAAAAGACCTAGTCAAAGGTGCCAGTTGTTCAGTTGCGCCCATGTGCAGTCTGACAAGTTGTCGCCACTTGATCAACTCTTATTTTTAAACAGGGTGACGTGGTGCGCAAGCCACCAACTTCGTAAAGCGTGCTCACTACACTGCCCACGACCATCCGCATCTCAATCAAACGATGCAACGCATCTACAGTAGTTGGTACAACCGCTCGTACAAGTTGCTACATTGTGCCATGCGTAACCTGATGAAGCTCACGCAAGGTGATCAAATATTGTTCAAGACAGGGTGATGTGGCGTACAAGCCACCAACTTCGCAGAGCGTGCCCACTATACTGCCCACGACCACGCGTATCTCAATCAAATGATGCCACGCGTCTACAGCAGTTAGTACAACCGTTCGCGCAAGTGAACAGGAGGCGCGCAACCTGAAGCATGTACAACCCAGAATAACTGCTAAACATTTATTTCAAGAACTCTATAAATAGAGTTTCAAATCAATCACAAAGCATCAAGAATGATCATAATCTCCTACTAAAGTGTTATTGCATCCTCCAGAGGCTTGTGTCTTCGATATCACATCGTCCAAGGGTTAAAGTGATCGTCTTTTGATCCGATTTCTATAGTTGTACTTCCCCAAAAATTAATTGTACTTTTTTACTCTTTTTTAAGTTTGTAATAAGACTTTTGTTTTTGCAAACAAAATGGTGACTCTGCTGGGGACGACTTTCTCCTCCGACGAGAAAGTGACAACTCAATGTGATATCGCGTCAATCGGCAAGACGCAGAAGACCCTAGTCGTTCAAGTCGACCAGACAGCCTACGAGGCCATGATCAATGCTAGGGGTGCCAAGCCCACTGTTGTTGCTGTTAAAAGCAAGATGTGCTCTGTTTGGACTCCTAAGCCTCGACGACACAATCCCCTGCCTCTGCACAACTTGCACCCGTCACTGCCTTGGCGCAATCTAAGGAAGACAGTCTTTTGGCTAATCCCTCTACTTCTCCGATTCTAAAATCGAAGGAGGCTTCGTCTCGACATACTGCTGTCCAAAACAAGGAAAAGTGCCCTTTGGCCTTTTCTTTCCTGGCGCAACCTACACCTATTCTTGCTTCTGCGCAACTCGCGCCCGTCACTGCCTTGGCGCAACCTAAGGGAAGCTTTCTTTTGGCTAATTCCTCTACTTCTTCGATTCTAAAATCGAAGGAGGCTTCGTCTTGACACACTGCTGTCCGGAACAAAGGAAAGCACCCTTTGGATTTTTCTTCCCTAGCACAACCTGCACATATTCTTGATCCGGCGTAACTTGTACATGTTCCTGCTCTGGTACGATCTATGCATATTCATGCTCTGGCACAACCTGCACATACTTCTGCACTAGCGCAACGTAAAGAAAAACACTATTTAGTGGCTTCCTCTTTGCCACCAAACCAGAATTTTAGTAAAAAATCACTAAATCAAGGAAAATGCTCTTTAGCTTTTCCTCATTCTGCTAAAGTCATTGACTGGGTGGAAAGTACTGCTAATTCAGATAGTAATTCTATTCTCCTTAACAGAGACAACCAAATCTCTTTCAGGAAGATATGTTTTATTCAGAATAAAATTTCTACGCAAAAGGGTATTATGCCTACTCCAAAGAGGTCAGGGCAGGATCTACCAAGCCTATGTATCTCAAGATCCAGATAAGGCAAACTATTAGTATCTTAAGTAGATGCACAAGTAGCTCCCCTGTCAGAATTACGCACCTATATCAACAGGTGCCAATCAGGGTCAACTTCGAAAAAACACAAAATGTATCAAGGGCAACCTGCACCAGTTGCTAACTTGCACCAGAGGAAGAATGCTGAGTTGAAAGATCCTGTGACTTATGCTAACCAGCTTAGCATGTCCTTATACACTCAAGGTACGAGACATCTCAAGAACAGGAACCATGTCCCGAATATCATCAAGGACTACATTCCTGCAACTTCTTCTCGTTCTGTTAGTGACCTCTGTGAACTCTTAATACAGAAGCAAAAAGTTGTAAATCCATCCCGTCCAGCAGCAACCAACAGCATCATTGTAATCACCAACATGAAGTTGTCATCAAATACTACTGGTAGTCAGCCAAGCGGTCTGTCTTCAACCGTTTGAACTATGTTCAGACTTCTGAACCTATCATAATGGACGAAGATTAACTACTCTATGCTTCTTTCAACATGGCATCTCAAAACACTGGAGGTAGAAAATGTCCAAGACGTAATGCATCCCGCAATCCCAGCCAACAGTAATTCGATGGGATTCATGAATTCGATGAAGGAGTATACCAATATACTAGATCAAGAAGTTGAGAAATAATCGGTCAAAGGAATCTTATTTTCGACCAAGACACAATCGGTCAAAGAAGTCTTTTTTATTCTAACCAAGATTTCTTCAGTCAAAAAAATATTCCTATCACTTATTCTGGGGGTAGTTCTTTATGTGACTTTGATGCTGACAGTAAAAGTTCTGAAAGGACCATCCTTTCCACTAGCTCATCTTCAAGGGCTAGAGAAGTGACTACTTATGCCATCATAGAAGATCAAGATACTTCTAGTTCTTCCAGTCAAGAGCAAAACATTGCTGCTTTGAAGGCTAGTTTGAAGAACATGACTGAGATGATGACAGGCATGCATGCTGTGATTATGGCACAACATACAGTTCCACCGGTCGTGAATCTGGTTCCGACTCAGGAACCTGTAACAACATCAGCTTCCATCAATATTGATTTGGAGGTACAGTCTCCTCATACCGCTTCCATTCCTAAGCAGGCTATTCCAAGTTAATCTGGTACCGGGGGTGGTACTTATCATGTGGTACCCCCTCCTAACATGTCAAATCAATCCACTCCTCCACAATCAACGAAGGATACCAATGAGGCCGTAAAACTTTTACGTACTCAATTTGAAGCCTTCAAACAGAAGGACGACCTGCAGAAGCTTGGGATCAAACAGCCCTATCCCATAGAATGAAAAGATGTCCAATTTCTTCATAAATACAAACCCCTACTATTATGCTGTTCGATGACAGCACGTCTGCAAGTCAATACCTCAATCACTTTGAAGTAATGACTGATCAACTTCAACCAAATTATGCTCTTCTTACTAGAGTATTTGTCAGCTGTTTAGCTGGTACAGCATATGACTGGTATCATAGTTTATTAGATGGGTGTATAATCTCTTTTACTGGCTTCAAACAAATAATCTTGGAACGATTTTATGAGGGAACCAACGACATGACTATGTCTGCTCTCATCAAAATTAAACAACGATATAATAAAACTACCGAACGTTTCATTGAACGATTCCGTCGTAAAGCACTCAAAATTCCTCTCGGAACTCCAGATGCTTTGACTATATACTCTTGCAAATCAAACATGTTGCCTATAATCAGCATGTGGACAGGATCAACATAATTCCAAGACTGGCCTTCCTTTATAGTGAATACAAAAGCAACAGAAGAGAGCGCTGACAATTTCAAGCAATTAGGCATTCAAATGCCTAATCTTGACAAAGATGAACGTGCTACACCAAATAATAGTGGCCATCAGAATAATCGCAAGAACAAGAAGGCTTTGGCCATTAACCTCAAAGGCAAAGAAGCCTTAGCCATCAATGTAAATCAGCCAACATCTACCCCAACAGCACCACCGCAACAGGCACCACGTCCAAAAGAAGAATATACTTTTGATGAAGATAATATCATGAGTATCTTTGATTGTCTCATCAAAAGCAATAAATTCCAACTGTCAGAACCTAAAC
Source organism: Iris pallida (assembly GCA_029216955.1). Classification (NCBI taxonomy): domain Eukaryota; kingdom Viridiplantae; phylum Streptophyta; class Magnoliopsida; order Asparagales; family Iridaceae; genus Iris; species Iris pallida. The sequence continues at coordinate 1,680,481 of JANAVB010031220.1, forward strand.
GGCCAGATGAAGTTGGTAAGACTGGCCATCCTAAATATTGTATTTACCACAGGTTTATTAGACATCCAACTCGAGCGTACTATGTGCTCAAGGGTAAAATTCAGGAGATGGCCAATTTCAGTGCAATCACTCTCCAGCAAGACGAGAAAACTATAACGGCTAATGTCGTCTCTTTACAGTTTAGAGATTTTCCAGCTCAACTTGTGCAAGACGGTGTCATGCCCATCCCGAGAACTACTCTGGAGATTGTTAATCTTTAACCTGCACGAACTGATGGTCTCGTTCCTCTGTCTACTGATAGAGGGAAGATTATATGGATCCATCCAGATTTAGTGACGGACTTTGAAACACCATCTTCTTCCATCAAGTCTAAAAAGGCCACTAAAAATAAATCATGTCATATGATTTCATTTGGTGAACATTGTCTCCCACATCTAACTGCTACCTTCATCTCGGCAGCAGATAATCCTTCTTCTTCTTCCCCTACTGAGACAACATTGTCAAAATCAGAAGCCAAATACCAACCAGCTTTCCATCTGTATAGTCCACGGTCTCGTGAACTCATGACAAAAATGGGATATGAAGGCCTCTGGTTTGAATCACAAAAAAGGATCTCCTGTACCTCATTCCCTATGTCTTTCTCACAACCGATCTCGGGTTGGTTTTGGTTACCGGACAAACTCTCCATCTTGCCAAAAGAAACCTTCCAGAAACAAGATCCGGGCAAAGAATTACAATATGGTGTCCTTTGAGCCCGTATCCGAGGAAGAAGTCTTAACTGGTACCAGGTCTGGGAAACCTTACCTAAGATACTATTCAGATGGTCAAGAAAACCCTACTCCAGCTCTGGAGGCTCCTCAAGCATCATTTTCTCCTGCTGTCAATGTTCCATCAGCTTCATCACCTCCAATAGAGTCAACTCTTCCCAAATCGACGACAGCTGACAAAGGAAAATAGCCTATCCATTTTGATAAAGTATTGAAAAAGACTCCAACTTTGGGACTTGAGAAGTCATATAACTTTGATATACTGGCTCAGTTGGTTAATACCCCGGCAAGATTGTCAATTTTTGAACTACTCCGTCTTTCGAAGGTGTCACGCCCCAGAACCAGAATACTGGAGAGCGGGGAGAGACACAGCCAGCTACGTATATTGAAGTGCAACCCACCTCGCTATACGGTCACGGCTGTCTAGATACATGAGGGTTTAGCTACAAGCCATCAGTCTCTTATGGTCATGAACAAGCCTATTGTCTCAATCTCAAGCAACACATAGCAGTTACAAGATGTCAGAGTACCAAATGTACAATAGTTAGGTGTCCCATACATTACATATTTGGATGATCATGAAGCTAGTCATACAAAATATGAGGATTAGCAAGAGTTTCAGTCATACATGATCAACCCCAGGATTTGTTAATCATGCTACAGCCCATAGGCAGACAGTAAGTAAGGTACAATCGAGCTAACACGTGCTCATCGGCTAAACGCCTTAAAAGAATATTTTTATAAGGGAGTGGGAGTACAAAATAAGAACCCACTCGTTACCAGAATTCCTTCTAGTGGTCACCATCTGGCAGGAAGGCTAGGAGATCTTCGGAAGCTGCTTTGAAATCTGGCCATACAAAATTAGCTGGGTCAGACCCCAGGAAGAGCAAGCGCCACAAAGGAGGCTTCACTTAAGAACTAAAACCAGCATATTGGCACATAAGATTATAGATGAAATAACAAAATACATGAGTTAGAGAACACAGGATGATAAATGATAAGAGAACTAAAGGACTATTCCGGTAACCAAGTTACAACCCGTAAACCAAACAAGGATCGGGGTGGTAACCCTTCACCTGAACGGAACTTAGTCTCTAACCAATTATCGATAAAGTGAAGCACACACAAGCATGTCCAGAGATAGCCATGTACTGGGTCGAGACAAGACTAGACAAATGGGACTCCATCCAATCAGTTACGGCCAAGCAAGAGTACGACTTGATACTTTAACTAACTAGGATTATCAAAAGCCTAGTTACTAGCAAGATACAATGAGAATTCCTATGGCCACAAGCTTTGCAGACTATCCAGGTTATCCAGACGCAAGATTCATGTTAAGAGTTTTCTTGACTTGTTAGGTGACTTGAGTACAACACATGACAGTGCGCGTAGTAATCGTTTCATGGAGTGTCCCGCATAACAGTGAGCTGGAAATGTGCCCTACTCGTCGGCAGGATACAAGTCCATCAGAGAATGTGCCCAGATAACGGGATTGCTTATAGCCGGAATACCTTTCTATATGAACTACTTGATCAATCTAGTCATTATTCTAGTCAGATTCAGTATGTATCCCTGACCGTGGTAACCAGGGATACATGTCCTAGACATGATGCGAAACAAGACTTGGTAGCTTATACAAGCGCATTCAAACAATCACCCACGGTGTCATGATGAGAGTTTACTTGCATGTCCAATTAGCCGTCGCAACAGCGTTCATGAGTTATCTGTCAGGATTACTTGCCAGGGGTACACCACAACGGGTCACCATCATGTCATGTTACTTGTACTTGTTACTTGTTAGGGGCACACCACAACGGGTCACCATCATGTCATGTCTTGTCATGCTCTTGTCTAGAGCGTGCCACAACGGGCCACTGCTAGTTATTACCATGTTGTGCACAATTATCATTCCAAATATATTACTCAATTCGTGATTATCAAGTTCATGACAAAAGGCGTAAGAATATAAAAGGGCAATGGAGTACGCTAAGTGCTCCAGATCTTCACGTTAGCTAAACTACGCTAGGTCAAAGAGGCCCCGCGCGTAAAATAGCTCTACGCGGGCAAGACCCAAGGATAGGCAGCCCTACGCAAGCAAGGCTGCACGTGAGCAGGATTCTACGCGAGTAAGACTCTACGCTAACGAAGCCGCATGCGAGCGAGACTCTACGCGAGCGGGGCTCTATGCGAGCAAAGCTCTACACGAGCGGAGCTCTACGCGAGCGAGCACTCCACACGAGCGGAGTAGGCCCTGCGTAGAGTTCGAATGAACTCGGCATAGAACGGATTATGCGGGCACGTGAGAACATGTGCGTAAAGGGGTAAATGATATGATGGCTCGTAAAACATGTGCATAAAATCTAAATACTATGCTAGCATGTAAGAACGTGTGCGTAAAGACTTCATCTTCTCCCCAAGGCCAAGACAAGCAGGTGTAAAGGCTCAAGAACTCAAGAAAACTCCATCTCGGTCAAGACTTGGTGAAATCCAACCATTTCAAAACCAAACGTGCGTAAAATCAGAATGTCTCCTACCTAGAACTCTCAGTTCTCGAAAACAAGCCAGTTTAGTAGATCAAAACCATGAAGATGAAAGAATGCTAAAACCTAGATCTACGAAAACCCATGCATCAAAATAAAAATTTCTAAGTTCTAATGTAGTTTAGAATCATGTAAAGAAGCCATTGGAACCATCAAAAATGGGTTCCCAAGTGAAAGCAAGATGCACTTGCCTATTGTGGTGTTCGGTGGAGAAAATGAGGAAGAAGAAGAAGAGAAGTAAATGAGTAATGAAAGAGGAGAGAAAATGGTGGTTGGGTTAATAAATAAGGGATGGTGGTAGGTAGGGATTTGCATATCAACCCAAACCGAGCCAAACCAAACCGAACCCAACCGAGCCCGATGCATGCCAGAACCATGAAATGCTAACTAATTCATGCAAATACAAAACTCAAGGCTAGCCAATCAGGACAAGTCAAAATACAGGTCCGAGATACGTACACGTATACCAAAATACGTATAACGAAATCTGAGGGTGACAACTCTACCCACCTTAAAAGAATTTTGTCCTCAAAATTTAATCAAGAGGCTCGAGATGTCGGACAAGCAACACTAGTCATAGGCAAGTTATAACTAAGCAATCAATCAATCAATCTTTCATGCAAGCAAGAAATTAAAGCATAAGGCATAAGAAAGACATTATACCTTACGAGTCAAACAGGTCGGGATATCGCGATCGGATATCATCCTCACGCTCCCACGTTGACTCACCCAAGAGTGATGACCCCAAGCAACACGGACTAACTTAATAGTCTTATTCTTGAGTATCTTCTCCCTTTGGTCCAATATGGATACGGGTCTCTCCTCATACGAAAGGTTGGTACCAACAACTAATTCCGAATGATCAAGGATATGACTCGGATCTAGGATGTACCGTCGCAATTGGAATACATGGAATATGTCATGTACCTCATATAACGACGATGGAAGAGCGAGACGATAGGACACATCACCTACTCGCTCAAGGATATCAAACGGCCCTATGTACCTAGGACTAAGCTTTCCCCATACGCCGAAATGAATGACGCCACGAGTAGGCGAGATCCTAAAGAATACATGGTCGCCGACTGAAAACTCAAGGGGACGCCGATGAGAATTGGCCCAATGGCGCTGGCGATCTTCTGCAACTCAAAGATGATCTCTGACTTGTCTGACCACCTCGATAGTCCGCGTTACCATCTCTGGTCCAAGCATTTGCCTTTCACCGATGTCATCCCAAGCTAAAGAAGATCTGTACTTCCTGCCGTACAAGGCTTCAAAGGGTGCCATCTGGATACTGGCCTGGAAACTATTGTTATAGAAGAACTCCACGAGATGCAGGTGATCTTTCTACGAACCACCGAAGTCAAGTGTACATGACTGTAATATATCTTCAAGGGTTTGGATCGTTCATTCTGACTAACCATCTGTCTGTGGATGATAAGCTGAACTAAACTTGAGAAGAGTCCCCAAACTTTTCTAAAGACTCCGTCAAAAGTGCAATGTGAATCTTGAATCTCTGTCGAACACAATACTGACTGGTACTCCATGCAACCTGACTATCTGCCTGAGGTACATCTCTGCTAATCGATCCGTTGACTGACCAACCCTGAAAGGAAGAAAATAAACAACCTTGGTGAGTCGGTCAACTATAACTCAGATAGCATCTCTCCCAGCTGGGGATCTAGGTAATCCCATTACAAAATTCATAGTAATGTGCTCCTATTTTAAATTCTGGGATCGATAAAGGTTGAAGAAGTCTAGCCGGTCTCTGATGTTCAACTTTGACTTGTTGGCAAACTAAACAGCGAGAGACAAACTGGGCTATCTCCCTCTTTATGCCATTCCACCAAAAATGCTGACGGATATCACGATACATCTTCGTACCGCCGGGGTGAATTGAATACTAAAAACTGTGGGCTTCTGCCATGATCTCCTATCTGATATCTCTACTGGGTACACAAAGACGCTTTCCATGTCGGAGTGTACCATTCTCATGGATACATAACTCTGGTCTCTGTCCTGCTACACATTCTGCCCTAAGCTGCTGAAGCTTAGAGTCCGCTGGCTGAGCTAACTTGATCCTCTCAACTATACTGGACTGAACTCACATACTGGCCATCAATGCCACATTGGTAGTAAGGATAACTTCTATATCCATCTTCTGAAGATCTATTAATAACTCTGGTTGTGCTGTTAGGAAATAAACTCTGGCTCTCCTGCTCAATGCATCTGCAATAACGTCGGCCTTCCCAGGATGATACTGCAGGTTGATGTCATAATCCACAAGTAGCTCTAGCCATCTCCTCTGACGTATGTTAAGATCCTTCTGGGTGAAAATATACTTCAGGCTCTTGTGGTCGATAAAAATCTCCACCCTATCTCTATACAAGTAATGCCTCCACAGCTTAAGTGCAAACACTACTGCTGCCAGCTCCAAGTCGTAGGTCGAGTAATTCCTCCCATGATCACGAAGTTGACATGACGCATAAGCTATTAACTTTCTATGCTGCATCAAAATACATCCTAAACCTCTGCCTGAAGTATCACAATACACTAAGAATCCTCCGGTCCCATCTGGAAGCGTGAGAATGGGTGTCGTCATCAATCTCTGCTTCAACTTCTCGAATGAACTCTGACACTCGACTATCCAAGAAAACTGCATATCCTTGCGGGTCAACTGCATCATAGGTGCTGAAATTCGAGCAAAGTCTGACACAAACCGTCGGTAATAATCGGCCAATCCAAAGAAACTCCAAACTTTTGCAACTGTGCTGGGCACCGGCCACATCTCTATGGCAACGATCTTCTGGGGGTCCACTTCCACTCCACCTCTGGTGATGATGTGACCCAAATATGAAATGCGATCGAGCCAGAACTCTCATTTACTGAACTGCGCATACAACTGGTGCTCCCTGAGAATCTGAAGAACAACTCGGAGATGCTGCTCATGCTCCGCTTCACTCTTGCTATAGACCAAGATGTCGTCTATAAACACTATCACGAACTGATCCAAATAAGGCATAAAGATATGATTCATGAGGTCCATGAATACGGCTGGCGCATTGGTCGCTCCAAATGGCATAACAAGGAACTCCTAATGTCCATATCTGGATCTAAATGTCGTCTTCGGGATGTCCTGCTCTCTGACTCTGATTTGGTGGTAGCCTGATCGCAAGTCAATCTTCGAGAATACTGCCGCTCCTCTGAGCTGATCAAACAAGTCATCTATCCTTGGAAGAGGATATCTGTTCTTGATTGTCACTGAGTTCAAGGTATAATAGTCAACACATAATCTGGATGTACCATCCTTCTTTTTCACAAGAGGCATCGGGGCTCCCTAAGGTGATCCACTAGCACGGATGAATCCCTTGGTTCTAAGTTCTTCAATCATCTTATACAAGATCTCCAATTTTGACAGTGCCATTCGGTAGACTCTCTCTGACACTAGTGCTGATCTGGGAATCAAATCAATGGTGAACTCGATCTCTCTCTCTGGGAGCATGCCTGGAAGTTCTTTGGGAAACACATCGGGAAACTCTTCTACAACTCTGGAAAACTGAACTGCTGCTGCTACGACCATCCGCAATGCTGGAGAAGAAGTTTCTAATCCGCCTCGGTGAAATAAAAACTCTGGCTCACCAGGAATACTAAAAATAATCCTATCGATATGGCAATCTATTCTAGCATACTGGTCTCTCAACTAATCCATCCCTAGGACCACATCATAATCGGCCATCGAGAATTCTATCAACCTAGCGGAAAACTCTCTACCGCTTACTACGATTCGACACGAGGAAAATACTATATCTACTCCCACAATACCTTTACTAGTAAGTATATTGAGCCTTACTGATAATGACTCAGGCTCCAGTCCTATTCGTGTCGTAAATCGTGCAGACATAAATGAATACGATGCTCCCGAATCAAACAATACTGACGCAGGAAAAAAGTTGACGAGAATGGCACCTGCCACCATCTCACCTGATGCCAACTTCTCCTCTCCGGTCAAAGCCATCACTTGACCTTGCCCTCTGGGTGCTGGTCCCCTCTGCCGGAAACCTCTCTAGCGATTCTGAATCTGAGCCTGGGCCTGGACATACTGTGGCGGTCTCTGCTGCTGAAATGTTTGTGCCTGAGGCGGCAATGGCCTCGGAGGCTGGTACTGCTGCTGCTGTACTGGTGCTGGTCCCCTCACAGAGGGACTACTCTGGGCCGAAGAGGATGAACTGGCCCTCTGTGGTCAGGACCCTATCATGTGGTCTGATGCCCCACAAGCTAAACACAATCCTCGTGCTCTGCGACATTCTGATACTACATGCCCTGGCTTTTCACAATGAGTGCAGCCCATTATGGAAGACTGCCTCCGCTTCTGCTGCTGAGGGTATGTTAAAGTCGAATGCTGAACCGACGTAACTGATGCCGCCCTCCTCGGAGCCCCAATGGCTAAGGCCCTAGCTGCCGGGGCTGGGACTGAGGACTGGGTCATCTGACCATGGGATTGCTTTCGTCCTCCAGTTCTGTCCACTATCCTCTGGGAGGTATACTCATGCCTCCTAGCTGCTCACAAAATAGCATCAAAAGTCTGATGCTCAAACTGCTCTACTGCTAGAATGATCTCCAGGTGGAGTCCCTGCTGGAATCGCTGTGCTCGGTCAAACTCGGTTGCCACCAAGGTGGGAGCAAACCGACTCAGTCTTGAAAACTCGGTCGCATATCCATCGAACGTCTTGCTCATCTGCCTGAGATTGGTGAACTTCGTCTGTAGGTCATGCCGAACTACAGCATCGAAGTACTTTATCTAAAACTTGTTACTGAATACCGCCCATGGAACGGGCGTCGCTAATCCAATGCTATCATCGCCCACCAAGTGCAGGCTAGGTCTAATAACTGTAGGTGCACTACAGCTACCTTCTCTCCTTCTGGAGTCTTAGCTTCATCTAAGATAATCTCGATGTCCTGGAGGCACGCATCAGCGGTAATAGCGTCTTCACTACCGTCGAAGAAGGGGGTTCGAATGCATGAAACCGTTGGCCGTACTCTTACCTGGATGACCACCTCTGCTCAAAGCATCTTGTACTGTCTGAAGCAATACATCACCTTGATGATCCTGTGATGCAAGCAACTTCCTGATGAGTCCAACCAAGACTTCATTATCCTGTCTTGCAGGCTGGGCTGGCTGTACTGAGGGTACTGGATCTCCGGGAAGCATGACTCGGGAAGCTACTCCTGACTGCTGAGCTTGATCTTCTTGTTGCAGGGATACTCGTTGAGCTCCTTCCGGCTGCTTGGCAGGACCAGGAACAATGCCGCTGAAGAAAATGACATAGAGAATAATAAGAAAGGACCAGGATTGATCAAAGATACAAGCATGTGATCAGGTCAAGATTTTAGAAATTTAGAGGATACGAGCAGAAATCCTGGACGAGTGCTGATTGAGACATCTATCTGATAAACCCTCACATATCTTGATTTACAAGACCTGCATGGGCCACCACTTAAACCGTATCATGTCTCAGAACCAGAATACTGGAGAGCGGGGGCAGACACAGCCAACTACGTATATTGAAGTGCAACCCACCTCACTATACGGTCACGGCTGTCTAGACACATGAGGGTTTAGCTACAAGCCATCAGTCTCTTATAGTCATGAACAAGCCTATTGTCTCAATCTCAAGCAATATATAGCAGTTACATAATATCAGAGCACCAAATATACAATAGTAAGGCATCCCATACATTACATATTTAGATGATCATGAAGCTAGTCATACAAAATATGAGGACTAGCAAGAGTTTTAGTCATACATGATCAACCCTAGGATTTGTTAATCATGCTACAGCCCGTAGGCAGACAGTAAGTATGGTTCAATCGAGCTAACACGTGCTCGTCGGCTAAACGCCTCAAAAGAATATTTTTACAAGGGAGTGGGAGTGCAAAATAAGAACCCACTCGTTGTCAGGATTCCTTCTAGTGGTCACCATTTGGCAGAAAGGCTGGAAGATCCTCGGGAGCTGCTCCGAAATCTGGCCATATAAAACCAGCTGGGTCAGACCCCAAGAAGAGCAAGTGCCACAAAGGAGGCTTCACTTAAGAACTAAAACTTGCATATTAGCACATAAGATTATAGATGAAATAACAAAAGACATGAGTTAGAGAACACAGGGTGATAAACGATAAGAGAACAAAAGGACTATTCCGGTAACCAAGTTACAACCCGTAAACCAAACAAAGATCGGGGTGGTAACCTTCACCTGAACGAAACTTAGTCTCTAACCAATTATCGATAAAGTAAAGCACGTGCAAGCATGTCCAGAGATAGCCATGTACTGGGTCTAGACAAGACTAGACAAATGGGACTCCATCCAATCAGTTACGGCCAACCAAGAGTACGGCTTAACACTTTAACTAACTAGGGTAATCACAAGCCTAGTTACTAGCAAGATGCAATAAGAATTCCTACGGCCACAAGCCCTGCAGACTATCCAGGTTATCCAGACGTAAGATTCATGTTAAGAGTTATCTTGACTTGTTAGGTGACTTGAGTGCAACACATGAAAGTGTACATAGTAATCGTTTCATGGAGTACCCCACATAACAGTGAGCTGGAAATGTGCCCTACTCATCGGCAGGCTACAAGTCCATCAGAGAAGGCGCCTAGATAACAGGATTGCTTGTAGCCAGAATACCTCTCTATATGAACTACTTGATCAATCTAGTCATTATCCTAGTCAGATTCAGTATGTATCCCTGACCGTGGTAACCAGGAATACATGTCCTAGACATGATACGAAACATGACTTGGTAGCTTATAAAAGTACATTCAAACAATCACCCACGGTGTCATGATGACTAGCATGTCCAGTTAGCCATCGCAACAGCGTTCATAAGTTATCTATCAGGATTACTTGTCAGGGGTGCACCACAACGGGTCCACATCATGTCATGTTACTTATACTTGTTACTTGTTAGGGGCGCACCACAACGGGTCACCATTATGTTATGTCTTGTCATGCTCTTATCTAGAGTGCGCCACAATGGGCCACTACTAGTTATTACCACGTTGTGTACAATTATCATTCCAAATATATTACTCAATTCGTGATTATCAAGTTCATGACAAAAGGTGTAAGAATATAAAAGGGCAATAGAGTACGCTAAGGGCTCGAGATCTTCATGCTGGCTAAACTATGCTAGGTCAAAGAGGCCCCGCACGTAAAATAGCTCTACGCAGGCAAGACCCAAGGATAGGCAGCCCTACGCGAGCAAGGCTGCACGCGAGCAGGATTCTATGCGAGCAAGACTCTACGCTAGGGAAGCCGCATACGAGAGAGACCCTACGCGAGCGGGGCTCTACGCGAGCGAAGCTCTATGCGAGCAAAGCACTACGCGAACGGAGCTCTACGCGAGCGAGCATTCCACACGAGTGGAGTAGCCCCTGCGTAGAGTTCGAATAAACTCGGCGTAGAATGGATTACGCGGACACGTGAGAACGTGTGCGTAAAGGGGTAAATAATACGCTAGCACGTAAAACGTGTGCGTAAAAGCTAAATACTACGCTAGCACGTAAGAACGTGTATGTAAAGACTTCATCTTCTCCCCAAGGCAAAGACAAGCAGGCGTAAAGGCTCAAGAACTCAAGAAAAGTCCATCTCGGTCAAGACTTGGTGAAATCCAACCATTCTAAAACCAAACTTGCATAAAAATGTCTCATACCTAGAACTCTTAGTTCTCGAAAACAAGCCAGTTTAGTAGATCAAAACCATGAAAATAAAAGAATGCTAAAGCCTATATCTATGAAAACCCATGCATCAAAATAAAAATTTCCAAGTTCTAATGTAGTTTAGAAGCATGCTAAGAAGCCATTGGAACAATCAAAAATGGTTTCCCAAGTGAAAGCAAGATGCACTTTCCTATTGTGGTGTTCGGTGGAGAAGATGAGGAAGAAGAAGAAGAGAAGTAAATGAGTAATGAATGAGGAGAGAGAATGGTGGTTGGGTTAATAAATGAGGATGGTGGTTGGTAGGGTTTTGCATATCAACCCAAACCGAGCCAAACCAAACCGAACCCAACCGAACTCGATGCATGCCAGAACCATAAAATGCTAACTAATTCATGCAAATGCAGAACTCAAGGCTAGCCAATCAGAACAAGTCGAAATATAGGTCCGAGATACGTATACGTATACCAAAATACGTATAACAAAATCCAAAGGTGACAGAAAGAGACTCGAGAAACGTTGAGTGAAGCTTTGACGCAAGCTGATACTTGTCTAGCACTTCTCAAGAAGCCAGAGGATGAGCCTATAATATGCCTTCATTGTCATTGTATGATAGAACTGATGCCAAATATCACCTTTACACAAGATAATATATTATTGAAAGATAATCGTCACGATCGACCCCTCTACTTCACGGGATATGTTGATACCATGAAGGTTGATCGTATTTTAATCGATCCAGGGTCTGTACTTAGCATCATGCCAAATACTCTACTAGATGCATTAAAGATTCCTGTACACAATCTTTTAACAACCATCACGACTATCTTGGGATTCAATTCTGGAAGAAGTGAACCTTTGGGAAAGATTCGCCTGAAAGTTCAAATAGGCAATCTTCGTACGAAGGTTACTTTTTACGTGATCGATAATCACGGCTCTTATAATGCTTTGCTGGAAAGACTCTTTCTACATGAGCATAACATTGTACCATCCACTTTACATCAATGCTTTAAGTATGTGGATGTCAATGGAGAAGTCCAAAAGGAAGTAGCCGATTTAAATCCTTTCAGGGGCATTGAAGCATATTTTACGGACTCTCGGATATACAAGGAGGAGTTCATGAAATTTGTATTGGCAAAGGATAGTGAGGAAGATCAGAAACATACTTCAAAAGATGTTCTCATGATCCCCGTCAAAGGACGTGCTACTCGTCCCTCTTCTTCTCAGACATTGACTATATCTTTCCTTTCATAAAAAATAGCCTCCTGCTATAGAAAGGGAACAAAGGGAGCTCACCTCTTCTGAGCCTCTTGTTATCGACCTTCGTCGTAACAAACCTTCTCCTTCTCCTTCTCTGGTTATCAATCTTACTAAGCCTTCTGTTAAGGTTAAGAATCATGTTGTAAATGATGATGTACAAATCAATAAAGTAGCATCTCCTTTACAGTATATTGATGTCCTTTATTATACTCAATGTTATTTAAAAATGTTAGATAACTTCGAACCACTTACCATAGGAGCAGTTGAAGCTTCCCAAAATAAAGTACTGCTCGAGCCAATGCAGGACTCCTTCCTCCTAGTTCCTTCCAGGAAGAAAGATGAACTTCTTATACTTTTTAGTAAAGGAACGGAATAGAAGATCACGCCGATAGTGAAGAAGAAAATCACGATAACGGAAGACTTCAACTACATTGTTATAGTCAGCAATCAAAAGATATCATTCAAAAGATGGGCTATAATTTTAAAGCTGGTCTCAATGGCGGCAAAGGAAGGCGAACTCCTATTCGTATTCCTGCTCCGAAAGGAAAATCACAACAATACTATAGCAAAACGAAGCGAGGATTAGGGTATAATTCACCAATTCCAACTCCAGAAGCCTCCAAATCCGAGGAAGAAGAATGATCTAACTCTTCTGATTCTATCTCATGGGATTCAGACACCAGTATAGGGTACGTCCAACATGTGACTCTATCTTCCAATATGGTGACTGTCGAGTTCTCGAAAGATGACAGAGACTTTGTCGAAGCCTCTGAATCTGATCCATGGGTACAAAGGATGGATACTCAATGGGAGCTTCGCTTTGAACAATGCAAGCAACCTACTAAAGATCAGCTGGTTCAAGTCAATATTGGAGATAAAACTTGCCCAAAACTGATATTTGACAGCAAAAGCCTCCCTGAAGCAGATAAACAAAAGTTTTGGTATTTCCAGAGTCAGGAATACCCTTCCTCTCAAAATCCCCAATAGAGTCTATATGAATCATCAATTCTGTCTTTTGAAACCCAGCTGTTTCAAAAGATATCTTTTCTTTATGATAAATTTGTATTATCACAGATATCTTGTCTTTTTAGACATGATATCCTATCTTTAAGTCCTAACCGATTTGAAGATCATCAATAGAAAAAACAAGTTCACGTCCACATTACCTCTGAATTCTATTTTCTATATCAACAGATTTACGTCCATATTTACCTCTGAACTCTATCGTCTATATCAGCGACTTATTATGTCCACATTATCTCTGATAAAGTCGTCTTTTGAAATGACAATATTCTGAGTTATATTCTGTCACGTCCACATTACCTCTGAATAGATATAATTAATATTATTATTTTCTTTTAGGGGATATATCATGTACAGTACCTCTGAACATATTTTCCTATCCTTATCTATTACTTATATCTACTATAGGTATATAATAAGTAATAGAATCACAAAAGAAGCATTATTTTATTGCCATAATGTTCAAAATGTCAAAAAAATACATCATTTGAAAGGCAAGAAGATAAAAGATCCTATAGACTGCTTCATTGGGGAGGCTGAGTACTGAGATCAATGATTAATCTCTTCAAATTCTCAGCCCTCTCTACTCTGGAGTCAAGTATCCTTTGTCTTGCAAAAGCTCTTCCGGATTCTGGATCAAAAGGTTACAGCATTTCTGCTCGACGTTCCAGTTCTGCACCTTCAGTTTGGAATAGTGCATCTCGTTGCCTCCTCAGGTCATCTAATTGGCTCGTAGCAATTTGATGCATCTCCAATACTTCTTCTTCGTGTCGTCGAGCTGCTTTAATTGCTTCTTGAAGCCAAGCCATTTCAATTTTCAGTTCCTGGAGACGAACTTGATATTCAGCAGCTTCTTTTTTCTTCTCTGTAGCTTCAGTCTTATAGCATTCAACAGAGGAAGTTATCTCGACAATGCAAGATTCCAACTCTGCAGAACGCGATGAGAAAGCTACCACAAAAGCTTCAAATTCTGCTTTTCGTATTGCAGCTTCGCTAGCCATCACCTCGTATTCAGCATCTACAAGTTTCTGGATAATTTCTCTTGTTAGATCTTTGTAAAACTTGATCGACTCTTCAAGTTCATTCAAAATATGATCTAAATAATTGACTCTATCCAGATCTCCAATCTTGCGGATGGCTCCAATGATGAAGGCGGAAGGGCCCCTTACTGATTCATAAGGTTTGTCCTTTTACATGACCATTTGAATTAAAGGCTTCAGAGAAGTGAAGAAAGCATTAGTATAAGCTTCGACAACAGCTCTATTCATTGCTGAGATCCCCGGGGTCACTACTTCTATTGGAATTCTTGTTTCTGAACTAACTGGAGAAACTACAAATTGTACAACAGAAGACCCGAGAACTGGCATCATAGAAGAACTCCCCTCTCCTGTTTGGGTGACCATATCCAGAGGAGCCATAGTCGAGCTAAAACTGAATGTGATCGATACAGCTTTCACAAGTATCCCCACAGGACCCACTGTAATCAAAATACACAGTTATCACATATAAATTACAGGAATTAAGATAAATAAAAGTCAAAATTTTACCTGATCCTAGCAATACATATAGGTTTTCATGAGGCATGTTCAGATCAGAATGGAGTATGGCCATGGAGTTTCAGACACAGCTGCCTGACTACTCCCAGCTTCGGAACCGCCTGATAAGAAATAGCTACTTCCGGCTCCTGATTCTGCCTGATTAACTGGGGCAATCTCTTCTGGATCCCTAGCTTCAAGGATTTGTTCAGTAGGGGTCTGATTCTCTGCAACCACAATATTGGGATCTTCATCATTCCCAACATCTTCAAGAGTCGTAGTTTGTTCTTCTTTATCTTCAGGCTCATTAGTTTTTGGGCTCGGATGTCTCTTCGCAACAATTAGATTTTCTTTATCCTCAATAGTTATATGCCATTTCTTAGTTAATACTAGTGGGGCATCTACTGGAACTGGCTCTACTTCGGCAACACTTGCAGAATTATCTCTAATTGATACATCGTCGTAATCACAATCCAGGAGGGCGTCTATCATCTCTCGATCTTCTTGAGAATGAGTAGGAGTCTGGGTGGCCGGAAGATCGGCAGTTCCAGCTTGAGATTCTATAGGAGGCATCTCTTCTCTGGAGGGTTCTGGGACATTTGGAGTAGGGGACGACAATGTTACTCCTGCCGCAGCCAGGGCAGTTATAGAAATAGTTGTCCGTAAAACTCGATATCCTGGAATTGCCTCGATAGTAATTAAGACAGGAATGTCAGTTGTTGTTGTCTCTGCAGATGAAAGAGAATAAATGAATATCATTCATATATCAAAATTTTGCTTAAAAACATAGAAATTTCCTTTTTGAGAGGGTAGATCCTCCTTTGAGGGTAATGATATGTCAAAATCCTTTTTGAGGGAGGAAGCGTAAGTGGTTTGACATTCTGCTCGGGTCGCTAACAATTTTCTTCTAGCCTTCCGTAGTAAAGGTGCTACAGGTTCTTCTTCGACCTCATCAAGGTCATCTGGTATTCTGTGCACTTTTTCTCGGATGACTCCACTCTATTTTGGAACTGAAGAAGGAGTTATTTCTCCTTCCCTAAGAGAAGTTCCACCATGTATCTGCTTCAACTGAGACAGAGTTGTCCTAGTGGTAGGCTGTTCACTAATCATCAAAGTAATCTTCGTCTTTTTCTTCTCCAGTGCTTTAGGAGAAGAAGGAAGATTATCATGATGCGAAGGAGCATAGGAATCTCCAGACTTCCTTTTCTTAAGTCCCTTGGCAGGGGACTTTTCCTTTTGGACTTTTAATGATACGTCCAACGGCTCATTAACTTCATCTAAGAAGCCTATAAGAGAAGCCTCCAGAGGATCATCAGCAGGGTCTCGATCTTCTGTGTCCCTGAATAATTGTGCGGTATGAACTCCAGCTTTCGATCGCTTATCACTGGGAAAACTGTGCGCCAGATGAAAGTTTTCGGCAAAAGTGTTTGCCGAAGTATAAAAATTTGCGTATGTGTATAACATACGCGGACCCTGAGCAAGATTATGGGGCAAGGAGAATATAGCCTTAGTGCCTCTGGCATTATAATATCTCCAAGCCCTAGCACCATCAATCAAGAAACCTTTGGCTTAAAGACAAGTAGTGGCATTTCCCACATGCAGCTGGTCATAACCAAATTGCCAAACGAATCGACTTGGCAAATATGGTTCTAGAAAACGCTCTTCCTCAAATCGATATACTAGATGAGATGGATGGATTGTCTTCAACCATACAAAAATAATTGGGGACAGACGGAGAGATGCAGCTTCTAAATCCATCAGTTGTGGAAGAAGATTCTTATATCATGGAGGAGGGGAAACACATTAAAATCTTCACCCAGATCCTCGATTCAAAGCTCGTCTGTATTCTGAAAGTGTGTTCATATTCCAATGAGCATTGGAATAACGTCTGATGAAGTTACCCCCAACTTCACCCATGTTAGGGTCCATCAAATTGGGATGGTATAGTAATAACCAACCGAACAAATAAGTATATGGCATTTCAGTATGGGTAAAATCCAATCGAGCAGCCTTATCATGCAGCATAGTGTCTACAAAAGAATACAGTCCTACGTTTACGTGACAAGTCATCGCTGAAAGAATGTTCATCTTGTAGCCAAATACTAGACGCACAGCAGCAAATAATACGCCTTTGTGAAATCTATTGACTACACTGGCCCCTGAAACTATAAATTGTTACAGCTATAAAGCAAGAAAACCTGCCAATTGGGCTTCTTTTGACATGGGTCTGCAACCTTGTTTGAGATAACTCTCAATAGTAGTACCAGCTTTAAAGGGGTCCCAATCCACATCCAAGATGTTATCTGTATGCTTGAACTTTTCCATCAATTTTTCTATGTCGCTACGACTGAGCGGTTGGAAGAAACAAGGATTGCATGCTTGACTTTCAACAATCTTTTTTTTCATGAGCATGGCCTAAAAACAAATACGGCAACCACTTAGTTGTATAATAAGTCCCTGCGGAAGCACTTTTGTAGTAAAGGGAGCATATCTTATAATGGCATAGAAGCTCCTCGAATACAGCCACCATCTGAGAGTTTTCTGTAGAAAGGATATCCAGTTCCTCATAAGTGGGTACATACTCTTCATATGGATTGTTACCCATGAGAAGATATGAGAGATATTTCATCTCATGAAGTGCAAAATCAATTTCCCCGTGAGGGGTCATGAAGGTACCAGTTCTGTTATTATATCTTTCAATCAGAGCCAAGAACATATGAGCATTTGGACGAAAGCCGTAAACAGTAGTCCAGATGGCCTCAAAGAGTTCTAACTCAAGAAGTTTATCCTTGAACTGATCTAGAATCTAGGTCACTAAGCTGCTCCAATATTTCATGTCTGGGTTGACTAGGCCTGTTAAACGCATGGCCTGATCTGGGTATCTTCCTTCAGCTTTAGCAAATGTGTTTGCAAAGATGGGCACCCTGACGGGAAGTAGCATCGATGAATCTTCTGGAGGTATACAACTCGGATTCAATCCCCTGAGATGGGAACTGTACTTGTCTGAAGTCCTATAAAATAGATCCTTGTTCTGCGGACCTAACTTATTCTTCTGACTCTGGCTTGCTGAATCGGAGTCATTTCCCAGGCCATCCGTCGAGGGTGACTGGAAAATTCATATCGGGATAATGACAAATGTCTTGCCATCTCAGTCAGATATATAATTCTTTCCTTACATTGATAAATCCTTTCTTCTTTTTTGGTCTTTTGTTGAGATATTTTCTTCACTGCATCTCCAAATAGGAAAGTCGGTTTCTTATGAGTCACATTATCTACACTTTCCAAAGGTTCATCATTCATCAGACATAATAAAGTGCTACTTTCTTGAGCAGTAAGAATGGCCCTTCTGGATTCAGGTGTATCATATTGAGGATATGAGACATGAGATAAGTCTTCTTTATATTCTGATAAAGTAAAAGTTGAAGCATATTTCTCAGCATCAAGGTCTTATCTAAGATCAACTACAAAAGAGAAAAAGAACAACAAAAAGTTAATCTCAAAAAGATGGAACAGAACACACAAAGAAACGATCTATGTTGCGCGATATCCATGTTGCGCGACATCCGGTTGTGCGGTATATGAATTGTACGACATCTGTGTTGCGCAACATCTAGGTTACGCGATAACTATGTTGTACGACATCTATGATGTGCAACATCTATGTTAAGCGATATCTGTATTGTGCGTAGTATCTATGTTGCATTGCGCAGTATCTGTATTGCATGACATCTGTATTTTGCATGATTTCAAGTTTCACAAATTTTTATGTGTATTTTGCACAAAATCAGAAAGTATGAATTTGAAATTCGTGCAACACAATTCGTGAATAGCAACCAAACTCTAAAAAGAGAAAGTGCAAGTTGTGAAGTATGCCCACACTCTAAAAAGAGGTAGCGCACATTGTGAAACGCATAATTCGACCAAAACCCTAAAAAGAGTTGGTCAATCCAATCGACATTCACCTTCAAATGCCAGGTTGGCTCTTTCAGTCCTTGATGATGGTGGTGCATATTGAGCCGCTTTCATTGGTGGTACATGGGATGAAGATTCAGCAATGTCTTTTCCCTTGGCAGCGGCAAACTTATTTGGCACCATTTGACGATTGTCGGGAGAGCTTCAAGAGTTTGAAAGAAGAAGATGAGAGAGTTTAAGAGAATTAACTTTCAATAAAAAGTTAAATGTTCTCTTTAGTTGGCTATTTATAGCTTAAAAACTATTTTTTAAACTGTTGCGCAACTTACGCTTAAAATTTGGAGTTTTGGTTGAACAGTTGACTGGCGCAATCCAAACAAAACTAGCATAATTCAAAGTATTTCAAAACTTTAAAGTATTTTCAAGTTTTGAAAACTTTGAAGGGGGTCTTGTAGAGGCTAAAAATTACGGTGCACCACCCATTAAAGTGTACAATTATCATATGGCGCCAAATCATTATGTTGTGTCGGATCATTAAGTTGCGCAGCATCATGTTGCACCAACATCAGGTTGCACAGGATATAGGTTACGCGAGTGCTACGTGGCATACTTCCTCGAGAAGCTGTAACGGCATCATCATTGCCTGACAGCTGACAACACGGAGATTAAGAAAAATCCATTCGAATCTCGCACAACGCGACGCTCGAGAAGATTTTGTCAGCATGTAATTAATGCTGACAGCTGGTTTGCACAAGTTATTGTGTGGCGCAAGAATTAATCAGTACATTATAAAAGATCTAGTCAAAGGCGTCAGTTGTTCAGTTGCGCCCATGCGCAATCTGACCAGTTAGCGCCACTTGATCAACTCTTATTTTTAAATAGGGTGACGTGGCATGCAAGCTACCAACTTCACAGAGTGTGCTATTGCATCAAGAATGATCATAATCTCTTACTAAAGTGCTATTACATCCTCCAGATGCTCGTGTCTTCGATATCACATCGTCCAAAGGATAAAGTGATCGTCTTCTGATCAGATTCCTATGGTTGTACTTCCCCAGAAATCAATTATACTCTTGTACTCCTTTCTAAGTTTGTAATAAGACTTTTGTTTTTGCAAACAATGCGCCTTCGAGAGCTCACGCCATTGGATGGTAGATCCTCCGACGGTTCTAGTACCTTCTAGGAGGGAAGAAAGGAGGAAGCGCCCTTGAGTAATCCGTTGAAACATCGGGCTCCTTCGGGGGCGAGTTCTCCTCCTTATCAAGAGAACCAAAAAGGCTATACCTAGGCGGTACGGACCCTCATGACTGTCTTTGCTATGACAGAGCATTCCGCATATTGATCCCTCTTCATAGGTACACTTCAGTCCTTTTCATTCGGGTTCTTATCTCAGACTTTTCACTTATCGCTGTTTTGCTTGTAGAGGTAAAGAAGAAGAAGGAGTCTATATGGTCGGAGATACTCAGGGAACTTTCTGAGGAACCTGCCCTGAAGGTGCCCAGAGGGAGCCACAACGTCCGGTGGTTAGAGTCACCATCCCTTTGCTTGCCGAAGGCCTTTCTTTGAAAAAGGAAGTAAGAATCACCTATGTCGTGGGTCTTTTAAATTTTGAGATGCCTACGACAGCGAGGACCGAAGGGGCTAGTATTATAACACCTAGTTTTCCAGAAGGGGGTAATTTTAAAATTTTGTAATTTTAGTCTTTTAATAATGATATTTAAATTATGATATAATTTTTAGTGATTTTTAATCATTTTAAAACTATTTTAAAATTATGACTTATGATTTTGGTGTTTTGATAGTGTAACACTAGAGACAGCCTAACCTAGAGCATAGCCATGAGATTAGGGTGTTTCATTTATCATTTCCAGTTTGAGGGTACTTTTGTCATTTTGAATTTAATTGAATTCAATATATATTATTTGGAATTTAATGTATTATTAAAAATGGTGTGATTTTAATATTATTTAATTGATTGCCATGTTTTGTGATTAGCCTAACTTGGTTTGGACCTAACCTAGATTAGTCACAGCTAGTCTTAGCAAACCATGGTTAGTGATAGTTAGTATTAATTATATTTATTAGAATTTTCAGTGATTTTTAGTATATTTGTTTTGGTGCTATAGTTGACTTTGACTAGTGTTGACTAGGAGACTAACCTAGAGACTAACCTAGGTCATGACCACTTGGTTAGGTTAAGTAACCTTAGCTTGACCTATGTTAGTGAGGTTTAACTCATTGGAACTTGTTTGGAGAGATTAGGAATTGATTAGGCTAGAATGGCTTATGACTTCATAAGTCATGACTAATGACTTGAGCCTTAAAGCCCATAGGCCCACACCATGTAGCCAAACCCTAACCCTAATCAGCCCATGGCTGGTCATATTGGTCTCCCCCATCCTATTTAATACTCCTCAAAGTTAGGGCTAGCCTCCATTAGGAATTTTGCCAAGATTTAGAAAGAGGTAAGCCCCCATCTTCAATAAATCATAGAAAATCCATTTTTATTCATTTTTCACCCAAACCAATTGCAATGGGTTCTAATTTTACTCCTCTTGCTGTTGGTATCAAGTAATCTTAGCTTGGGAGAAAATTGGAGGAGTTGGCTATCAAGAAGAATACCTCTTTGTGGAGCTTTTTGAAGGATTTGATACGTATAGGTAACTTTCATTCCATACCATAGAATCCTGATTTTACTGCATATCTAGGGAGTCCTAGGCCTAACCTAACTGTAGGAATAGGAAGCCCTAAAATTCGTATCCATTTCGTGTCCTAATTAGACACGTATCAGCCCATGTTAGCAAGTGTTTGATAAAATGCTCCAATAGACATTTTGTGTGATTTTTAGGAAAGTATTTGAACATAAAATTAGGTTTAGGTGTCGCTTACATGTTTCTTGAGTCTTTGTGTCATTTTTGTGTCGTGTTGAGTCTGCACGGACACGTGTACACACGGTCGAGCGTGCGCGTGCACAGGCACTGTGCATGCCCTGCATTTCGGGGGACACAGTGCCCTGGACACGGCTCCCCGACACGTGAAACTTGGCATGTGTCACGGGGCCGACACTGACACGGGGCTCCCCAAGTTTCAGAGCCCTACGTGTCGTGTCGGACACGCACGAGCGTGCGCACTAATTTTGTACTGTGCCGAGTGCTGTTAAATTCGAGCACTGATACGCGTGTCCTGTGTCACGCACACGTATCGTAGACATGTGGCAGGTGTCCTAACCCTAGCCCTATACTTGGTCGACACTTGGACACAACCACGTGGCTTGTGTCACGTCGTGTCGAGTGCACGGTCACTGCGAACACGTGCACGATAATTATTCAGTTTGTGCACTATTTTCGTATTTAATGTGATTGGACACGTTTGTGTCCACTTGGGTGGACACAAACTCTTGTGTGACACGTACTCAATTAGTGTAAACATTACCAACCATTAGTTAGCATTTTAAATTGATTTTATTGTTGAATTCTCATTTTTCCCAATTATCCTAATAACCTTAAATAACAGTCCCTAATTTATGTTTGTTCCAGTTTTCCAATCTCGTTTTTGTCATCAATTTTGATCTATTAATCACTGTTAAATAGTGTAGTTTAAAACCCTAATTGGTTCACCTATATGTTATCAAATATGTGATGATTTTGGGTTAATTTGGTTGTGGTTTGGGACAGAAATCTGAGAATGGGAGTTGGGCTGAAAACTGAGATTGAAACTGATTTTTTTTGGGTTCCTATTGAACTGAGATTTCCAACACTTCTTTGATTCACAATCCTATTAAACCTGAGATTGGGCTATGTGGGACTGAACTGAGTTTGGCTGCACACTGTTTTCAGGTTTTTCTCACTTCTCACTATACACACACACAAAATGTCTCACTGTTTTCAGTTTCACACATTTATGTCATAACACACACATGTACACCACTCACATGTCTATTTACTCACTGAATTTTCACCCACACACGCATGCTCTCATGAATTTATTATACACACACACATACATGTTATACACTCCCATGTCTCCCTGTTTTGCCTTGCTCACTGTTTTTCAGTCCTCCCCCCCACACACACACATTGCTTACACATATTTTTCCTATCACTCTAATTCCTGTCACACTCTCATCCATACACACATTACAAAACTGTGAACACACACATGTATTGACCAAGAATTTGCACTCACATTACACACACACACACACACTCACAAGGGCACAAGTACTAAATCCCCATACCCACACAAATGTTCACCTCTATTATGAAATCTAACCCTCCTCTATGTGTTTGTTGATCTTTGTATGGATATATATATATATAGGGTTATCTATCATGTTATATATGTATAGAGAAAACTAAACCTTTACTCCTATACATATATATATATATATATATATATATATATATATATATATATATATATATAGATGTACATACATATGTTTAGCCATGCATGATTGTGAGTTAAATTAGGATGTGTAATGTAGATTGTCTAACCTATACCATGTGTAGTGTAACTTGTAGCTAGTGTTTGTAACCCAATTCTTGCTATACACTTTCATGTAGGTTTCACACACATGTCTACAATCTAACCCTTATGACACTTGTCCACATACACCTATACACACACATAGCCTTACATGCTAGTTCTCTCCCTAACCTTCTCTTTATATATAATGTTGTATATATATATGTAATCCTATATACACATAGACACATATAAATTTCATGATAAATAGCTAAATGTGAAATATGCATGTGATTTGGGTAATGTGAATTGGATATGGTATTTGCCAATAGATAATGTAGATAGTGTAATGGCTTAGCCTATATGAATATGTGTGTTGGCTTGATTTATGCTTGCATAGCCTTGTAATGGTGTGTGTTAACTAGTTTAGACTTGTTTGACCTAGTTTAGACTTGTTCGACCTAGTTTAGACTTGTTAGACCTAGTTTGACCATAGTTGACCTAGTTTGACTTCTTGGTTGACCAGGGTTGACCAAGAGTTGACTTTAGCCTAGATTGACCTAGATGAATGTAGAATGCATTAAATTGTATCTTGTTATCATTTTAGACTTGTTGTGACTTGTGCTGTTCTGAATAGGAGTCAGACACCACTCCTCGGACAGTACTTTTATCATGGACACTCAGATACAGACGAGTACATTCTCTGATCATTTCATATCCTGCTTAGAATTATTTTCCTGTATTAAATTACTTTACTTGATACTGTCACGTTGGTCACACGGATTAGTACTATATGGATCCCTTCTTGAGATGTTATTCCTTCAGGGAGCATCGGGTACTCTATGTTCTGTGCGTTTCACTTACATGGCGTATCACTATGCTTCTTTGGTTCTTTGATCACTTGTGACATATACTCTTATGATCACAGAGTCTTCTTTGAATCCTTATCCCATTTATTAGGTTTTTCAAAATCCCCATTTATGGGACTACTATGTACCATCCTTTTGGGGCTTACCACCCTTTGGGGGCTTACCACCCTTCGGGGGCTTACCACCCTTCGGGGGCTGTTACATGGAATCATAACACAACCTGGTTGGATCCTTGTGTACTGATTGGGGATACGGAGGAGTATAAATAGCCATGTGAACAATTCCAAAGTAGAATAGCCATGTACGCCTCTTTAGTATAGCCATGTACAAATTAAGCCGTTCACATGTCGACTTTGTACTCTAAATCACTAGTCACTGGTAGCTCTTTACTTATAGTAGATATTTCTATTACAGTTCTCTCTCTCTCTGTTTATATACTGTATTTCTTCAGTATCTATATCTTACTTTACTGCATGATTATATTTTCTAACCTGCTATGAACTGTTGAGATGTATTGTGCTCGCTCCTGTCCTGACTGGACCTGTTGAAAATATTACAGAGGACGAGGAGGAGGCATATGAGGATACCTTCTACGGGACAGCTCTAGCTGACGGCTTTACCCTACTGCCTAGACTAGTTTAGTTAGGCTTATCTTTCTTATGTTGTCTTGATACTAGTAGTTAGACTTTATTTTTGTCTTTGAGATTTGGGTTATATATATTCTTTTATATTCAGTAGCTGAGACCTTGTACTCTGGATATCTGCTGAGATGTTATCTTAGACTATTTTATCATCTGTACTTCCTTGAGTTCTATATCATATCGTGCTTCTTCTTTCTTAGTTGTGATTGAGTTTACTTCTATCATGTCACCCCTATTTGAGGAGTATAAACTGCTTAGTATATTATTGTTAGATGTTGTGACCTAGGACAGCGTTCTACCGCCGACACTGCGGCGTAGGCTGGGCGTTGTTACGTTCTTGTACCCTGACAGTGGGTGCAGGTCGTGACACATTTTCCAGAGGAGAACCCGATGACTACAGCTGCTGAGGCAGCTGACTCGGGAGATGTTTCTCCTCCTGCTCCTTTCGAGTACGAGACTCAGGGCTTCTCGGAGCCAGCAGCTTTACCTCAGCGAAAAGCTTTCCTGGAGACGATTGTGGACGAGCCTGTTGATAGAACTGGGGATTCCCAGGACCCTTCCTTTGGTGTGCGTATTGATCGATAAAAAGTTAAACAGATCTAATACGTGCACCAAAGAAAGGGTCCTGGGAATCTCCAGTTCCATCAATTGGTATCAGAGCTACTTTAGATCTACGTATTGATTGATACGTCCATGTTGTCCAATAAAACCTGTACTGTGTAATAGTCGGTAGATATAGATCTGTTCTAACTCGGTTTTGCAGGCATCTTAGATACAACTATTATGGTTCAATGCATGTTTTTAATTGTGTTGTTTAAACCACGGACATATCGTCGATGTTGTTGTTGCTGTTGATGTAATTAAAATCACGAGGGTTGTTCGTACTTATTATTTTAATTTTTCAATCTAGATTATGTGTGAACTCCTTCGGGAGACATAGGATTGATGTAATTTTAATTATTTTTGATCAATCGTGATGGCGGTGGTGGTTGTTTCTGACGCCGGACGAGATGCTGGTTTTAAGCAGTCCAGAGGCATACAGATGATTTTCGATGAAGGAATCGACAGCCAAAACCTTTAAAAAAACTAGGACGCTGCCCCGAACCCTGCGACCTGACCGGGCAGGTCGAACCCTAAATAGATCTGCACAGCGGCAGATTTTGGATTCGGATAGTTGAGGACGGAGCAGCAAAGATAACCATAATAGTTGGATATTTTCTCTTATTTTTGTCATTTTGCTTTTTCTTATTATGCATGTTTATTATTGTGTGGTTGTTTTTTTGAAAAACCAAGCCTACATTAATAATGGACAACATGGACATAATATCAACTAGTAGAAAAACCCTCATTGTTAAATAACTAAGTGGGAGAGGATATTTATTTAGTATAAATCCTATGGTCTCCATTACTGGTTTGTAGGTGATGTAATTATACTTGCGTGTTGGCTTTAGTGCTTTGCTCCATATCGGATGAGTATAATTATGGATCACCAGTACAAACTTCCTTAGGAATAATTGTAAAAAGTTACCTAGTATGTGTTCACTTCTCCATCTGAAGGAACTCATTACAAGGTAATGGACTTAATATTAAGTAATGGTATACACTTAGATACAAATAATGGTATCCTCCCCATCGGAGTCACTACTGTTATTTGTATGACCAGAGCACGACCAGCATATTAATTTTATTTGTCATAAAGTTATGTTGACATGATAGTAAAATTAATAAGAAAACCTACTTAAACAAAGTTGAATTTGTATACGTCCATACTATCGTAGCATGCTAAATTCATGGTGTTCAAGGTGTTGGTGAATTTTTTATTATTGTTTTGAGGGAATCAATATTTAGTTAATTCAAAAAGTTTTTTTGTCCTACATAATTTTATTTATGTGATTCTCAGGATTTCAAAAAAAATGGGTTCTTTCAGTCCACTTATGGTGATTCTTAAAGAAAACAACTTACTGGACCTAATTATATTGACTGAAAACATAATTTGGACATTGTTCTGACTGCTGAGTAAAAATATGTACTTATTGAGGAATGCCACCTAAGCCTGATGCTAACTCTGATGAAGAGGTCAAAGAGGCTTATAAGAAGTGGAAAAAGGCAGATGAGATGACGCGGTGTTATATTCTGGCATCTATGTCAAATGTACTACAACATCAGCATCAGGCCATGGCCACTGCTTTTGACATGATGTATAACCTCAAGAAACTCTTCGAACATCAGAGTAGAGTAGCTAGGCAATTTGCTATGAAATGTTTGATGAATACAAAAATGGCTGAGGGTACACCAGTAAGGGATCATGTTCTCAAGATGATGGGTCATCTGAATGAGTTGGAGATCCTTGGAGATAAAATCGATGGGGAATCCTAGGTCGATATCATTCTCGGAACTCTGCCTAAAAGTTTTGACAATTTTTGCCTTAATTACAACATGAACAAAAGGTTGTATAGTTTGGCAGAACTTACAAAAGAGCTACAAGATGCTGAATCTCTCTTTAGGTAGAGTGGTCATATTTTTGTTTCTAAAAAGGCTTCTACTTCTAAGCCAAAAGGTGGTAAGAAAAAGAATAATATTCAGAAACAGGCAAACTCAGCAAAGAAGGGCATGGGACCTCAAGGAGCGGTGAAAAAGCCGAAAGGCAAATGTTTCAAGTGCAAAGGGTCAGGACATTGGAAGACTGATTATCCACTTCTCAAACAAGGGAACAAAGAAGATATATCTCATTTACTAGTAGTTGAAACATGTTTAACGGTGTTATCTACCGGCACCTGGTGTGTAGATACATGAGCCACTAATCATGTCTGTAATATATTGCAGGGGTTCCAGGAAACCAGACGGCTCAGTGATTGAGAGATATGCTTGTTTATGGGTGATGCTACAAAGGTATTGATCGTTGCATTAGGAGATGTTACTTTATCTTTTGGTAGAAATACGTTTTTGACATTGAGAGATTGTCTTTATGCACCTTCACTTAGAAGGAATTTAGTTTCTGTTTCTATGTTAGTTAAGGATGGATATTCAGTTTATTTTAATGACAATATTGTTATTAGAAAGAATAAACATTTTATCTGTTCTGGTGCATTGGTTGATAATTTGTATGTCATTAATCCTATTTTGCCCACAATGCAACTTATAGAAATGAATAATATGTCATCTAACTTAAATAAGAGAAAAGAACCTTCTTGTATGAACCAAACATATCTTTGGCACTTGCGATTGGGGCATATTAACCTAAGAAGGATTCAAAGACTGGTTGAAGATGGACCTTTGAGTTCATTGGAAGTGGAGGCACTACCAGTCTGTGAATCCTACTTGAAAGATAAAATGACAAAAAGGCCTTTTACGGCAGAGGGGTATAGGGCTAAAGTTGTGTTGGAATTGGTTTATTCTGATTTGTGTGGACCCATGACTATCCAAGCTAGAGGTGGCTTTGAATATTTTGCACATTTATTGACGATTATTCAAGGTATGGATATATTTATTTGATACGTCGTAAGTCTGAGTGCTTTGAGAAATTCAAAGAGTACAAGATTGAAACGGAGAAACGTCATGAAAAATGTATCAAGTTATTACGATCAGATCGTGGTGGCGAGTACCTCTTTGGAGAGTTTTGGAATTATTTATCAGAGGCTGGAATTGCATCCCAATTGACTGCACCTGGAACGCCCCAGCAGAATGGTGTAGCCGAAAGAAGGAATAGAACTCTTATGGAGATTGTTAGATCAATGATGAGTTATTCGGATTTGCCAGATTCGTTTTGGGGATATGCCTTAGAGACTACAGCTTATATTTTGAACTTGGTTCCTTCTAAGTCAGTACCTCTTACTCCCACAGAGCTGTGGATTGGGCGTAAGCCTAGTCTGAAACATGTTTGCATTTGGGGTAGTCCAGCACATGTGCTGAATAGGAAAGCAGTTAAGTTGGAATCTCGTACAGAAGTACGCTTGTTTGTATGCTATCCAAGAGGAACGAAAGGAGGTTTATTTTATAGTCCTAAGGATCAGAAGGTCATTGTTAGCACCAATGTCCGATTCTTAGAGGAAGACTATGTGATGAACCATAAACCCACAAGTAGAGTTGTTCTAGAAGAACTGAGAAGTGAGACACCAAGTACTTCAGTACCAACAGTACAAGAGGATGAACCACAAATAACTGCACAATGTGTCACAAATGTTACACCACAACCGATAGTGCCTCTGTAACACCTAGTTTTCCAGATGAGGGTAATTTTGAAATTTTGTAATTATAATTATTATTTATTGATATTTATTTCGTATTATGATTTTTGGTGATTTTTAATAATTTCTAATCTATTTAAAAAACTGGTTTAAGTCATGACTTATGATTTTGGTGTGCAGCTAGTGAAACCGTAGAGACTGCATGACCTAGAGCCTAAACACGTCATTAGGATGATTTATTATCATTTTTAGCCTAGGGGTATTTTGGTCATTTTGACTTATTTAAATTATTTGATGATTTATTGAATAGGTGAATTCTAGGTTGACTTGACTTGTTGAGACATAGTGAACTAGCCTAGAAGCTAACCCTAGCCATGGTGACCCTAGTCTAACTTAGGTTAACCTACTTTTAGTCATTAGAAACTAATTTTAGAATGAGGGAATTTGGTTTAGTGAAATTTAAGTCATGATTTATGGTTTCATGAAATGGCTTACGACTTCATGACTTGATTAATCATAACTTAAGCACATGGGCCAATTTAGGAAACCCTAACCCTTATTTCTTCCTTTATGACCAGCCATAGGGATCCCCACCCTATATAAACACTTAATCTCTAGGGCTTGCCTCTTTCTTTCATTCATTTCAACATTGGAAAAGAAAGGTAATTGTCCCTCTTCCAAAAATCCCCATAAATCCATTTTAATTCTTTTTTAGTCCTAGTTTCTTGCATTAGAACGTAATTTCCTTCTATTTTCTGAATGTGGAATTTAATCCCAGCTTTGGGACAATTTGGAGCTTTTGGCATCAAGAGGAAGAATCTCCCATTTGAAGCTTTTCCAAGCTTTTTGCATATATAGGTAAAACCCTCTAAATTGATTTAAATTTTAGTTTTCTTTACATGTAGGGCTAGATCTAGGAGTCCCCTAGGTGTCCCTAAAATTTGGGTGGATTTCGTGTCCGTTTGGTGTCCGTATCGGACACGTGTCGTAGTGTGGTGTAGGTGTTTGTTGAAATGCCTCTATGGAGTGAATGTTATTATTTTTTGAAACAAATTATATATTTTGGTAGCTCTTCATGTGTTGAATATATATATTTATGACTGAGCACGATTATGTAGATTTTTCGTATCCAAAACGGACACGCACCTCGTGTACGACACTGCGTACAGGCCCCGTGCGGTGTCCTGCTGCCACACGTTCACATCCGACACGACACGACTCGGTTGGATACCAAAATTGGTGGACACCTACGGGCAATGACTGACAGCACGCACACCAAATTTGAGGCCAACCCATCGAGTGATTTGTGAGAAATCTCACTCGCACGGGTCGATGCCTGTCGTGCACGCGCGCAGGAAGTGCGTCTGATACGCACTATTTTCTTTGGACACGACTCACGTGCACACAAGACAGACACGTGTACACGAACACCTAGACCTACTCTAACTCTAGACTCGTGCACGACACTTGTGGGTTCGTGTGTCGTGTCCTAGAGGGCTCGACACACGTATACGAGCCCCCTCCTTCACTGCACTGTGCCTACACTTCACACTGTTCAAACACGTGTTTGGACACGTTTTGTGTCACTGTTTGACACAGGAAGGACACGACTAGACCCACCCCTGTGTTGGTATATATTTTTCCCTTGTTTTTGAATGAATTAATCAGGTTTTCAAATGGTTTTGGTTTGAATTATTTAACTGTCTGATACTTCAGTTTTTTTCCTATCTTAAAATCCTATTTTAATTTGAATTCCAACTGTTGTTTCAGTTAGCAACTATTTCCCACATAATTGTTTGATCATGAATGATTCAATTTTCATATTAGAATGGGTTTTATGAACTGAAATTGTTAACTTTCCTCCCACACATTGTTTTCAATATTTAAACTAATTTCCTGTCATTGTCTTTAAATTCTGTGAATAACTGAATCGATTTATTTCCTTTTTTTGCTGTCATTTTATTTCCCTTTTCAAATTGGGAGTTGATATAAAGTTGCCAATGTCTTGTTCTCAATATTTGCACATTGCACATTGCTCTGCACACACAGCCTATGGGGTGTTCCCCTATTACACACTGCTACATTTTGAGACACATTCCTGAGAACTGTCAGTTAGATGGGAATTCAGGATATGGGCTTTGTTTCATTGATTAACGTGTTAACCGAATTTCATGTGTGGGGTTGAATTTGATATGTATATTGTTAGGATTACATGTTGTATATATCTAAGTATTGGTATCAAGTGTTGTTAGTTAAGATTGGAGTTTGCCTTCGAATTCATTTCCAGAAAACTGAATGAACTGTCAATTAGGGTTTTGAACTGATTTTTGAACTGTTAGATTTCCTGAAAAATGATTTCCTTAACTGAAATTGAATATTCAATTGATTTCCAATGTTAGTTTACTGGCATTTGTTCACTGTATTAGGAGTTCAGACCTATTGCATCACCTATTCACTATGTCCTGCCTCTTTTGGAGGGTGTACAGGCAGGTTGCCATGTCCTGTATTGAGCATTGCCCTTCCTTACATCACCTTGGTTCACTGCATCCTCATCTTGCCCTACATATGCATGGTATATTGCCTACACATGAATTCCCTGCACCTACATTCCAGAACTTCCTGCAATCTATATAACCTCTGCCTGCATTTTAGAGTGTTATGAAGGATGGGATACTTGAGTAATATCAAGGTGTTGAGCAGTGGTGTCTTGGTGAACATTGGACTTATGTATTCCACCTGGTATCAGTTTGTCTTGGTAATATGTTGTACCAAGAAGGGATAAACCTGAGAGTGTATTGCATATCACCCATACATTGCAATACTATAGAACCTGAGTTTAATTTCCAGACTTTTAATGTTTATTAGAATACTGTAAACTGAAATGGAATAAACCATTCATGTGTTAGCTGATTCCTATAAACTGAACATCCTGCATTAGTTTCCCTTTCTTCTAATTTACTGAACTGATTTCCATTCCCTTCACTGTTTTGCATTAGGATCTGGTTCCATTCACTGATTTTCACTCTTTAACTGGTTCCAGAATTTGATAGCTAGCCACTGTCCCTTTCCTGTTTCCTATATTCAGGACATATACAGGGATTACTGATCTTTCCTAATTTTATGTGACACTGCACATAGGGTCACAAGTGCACAGGTTCATATCACACACTGCCATGATTCCTAACACTCTACTTTCTCTCATGCTTAACACACACACACACATTATTTCCTGTCACTTGCCCACATTACTCACATACATTCACACATCCCTCTTTTTCACTCACACACATTGAATCCCCTATGTATGTATATATATATATATATGTGATGATATGCCTATATACTAATGTATGCCTATAAGCATGTATGTATATATATGTATGTAGCTAGTGTATATATGTATGTAGGTAAATGTGCATGAATAGATACATGAATGAATGTAAAGTGAGTTTTATGTTAGCCTAAGTTATAATATAGGATTTTGGTATATAGGTTTGTATATTGTAATACTGTACATAGGCCTAATGTATAGTGTTGCTCTATAGGCTAAGTTCTATTATTAGGCTATATTGGTATAGGTTGGTGTAGACCTATATAGGCCTAGTTTGACTAGTTAACTAAGTTTGATTTACAGTTGACCAAACCCTAAAGTTGACCTAGTTTGACTAGGTGTTGACTTTGGTTGACCCAGAGTTGACCAAGTTTGACTTGGACCTAGCTTGACCTAGACAGTTGACCAGGTTTGACTTAGAGTTGACTTGATCTAGAATTGACTTAGAATCATGTAGATTGCATCATAAACATCATCTGCCTTATTTTAAACATATTATAACCTGTACTGCTCTATTTAGGATATTGTGACTCCGGTGCAGACATCTGATATTATACTACTCTTTTCAGAGTAGCAGGCGAGTACATTCTCTGATAGTTCTCTCATTTACTTATCAATTATTGTACTTCAGTTCTAGTTAGTTGTATACGATTCTCTGTTACAACACATGTGGATATTTCTGGATTCATGTATACGACACACTTTTATTTTCTAGCCTCTATTACTGGTATCATCTCTATTACTGGAATTACCTACTGGAATCATTTAACTGGAATCATTTACTGGAATTATTTACTGGTATCATTATATTTTGGCTGGACTCATCTTGAATCATTGTGTCGGAATTCTGGATTCACTTGCTGGGAGGGGAAATACTAGAGTAAGACATATAGACATACCCCAATCTGGAGTCTCCCAACTGGAATCTACTGGAATGATAGCCATCTCACACCCGACCAGGTGTGTGGTGTGCCGTATTACCTACAGCCATTTATATGTCGAACTCGGTATTTTAAAACACACTGCTAGAGTATAGGCTGGACTCACCCTGGAATCATTGATCACTATAACTGGAATCGTCCCTTACTGGATTCATCTTGTATTAGATTCATCCTGTACTGGACTTACATTGGAGTTACACTGGTCTACATTGCTGCCTGGACTTATACCATATTACCCTGGTTCAGCTAGTTCTATTTTTACAGTCTTCATTGCTATGATTCTTCTCTTGTTTAGTTATTTACCTTCCTTGCACTTATCTGTCTTTCTTACCATCACCTGAACATAAACTGCTATATTCATCAATACAACTGTCTATAACTGTTTTATAGTTTTCTGTCATTTACTTGGGTTTTCATGATGAGTTGTACTCGTTCCTGTCCTGACTGGACCTGTTGAAAATATTACAGATGACTGCCCTGAGGACATTTGCCCTACTTGCCCTGGAGCAGGAGATGGCTTAGCTACCTATGGCCCCGACACTCAGGAGTGATCGGGAGACTAGCTAGTCGTTTTGTTTTACTTTCATGTTTTAGAACTGGAGTTGTATATGAGTTGAGATTGTAGTTGAGATTGTCTGAGTATTATATTATTTTAGTTGTTGGATTTATTTCTGTTATTAGTCTTAGTTTTAATCTTCTGTGATATATTATCATTCTTAGACTGTGATTGAGTTACACCATATCTTCTACTTGTCCTCCGTTCGGAGTTGATCATGATGAGTACATTATATACTGCATGAGTTGATGGTTAGTTAGAGACTTAGAACAGCGTTCTACCGCCGACACTGCAGCGTAGGCTGGACGCTGTTACGTACTCGTACCCTCAAAGTGGGTGCGGGTCGTGACAGCCTCGTCGTAGTGGGAGGGTTGTGATACAACTTGATAGATATATGTTCTTGGAAGAGTCGTCAGACTTCGTCCCTGAGGAACAAGATTATGATCCCTGTACCTACAATGAAGCACTCCAAGATAAAGATGCAGAGTCTTGGCAAAAAGCAATGATATCTGAAATAGAATCTATGGATTCTAATCAGGTCTGGTAGCTTGTAGAACCACCCGTTGGTGTAAAAGCCATTGGATGCAAGTGGGTCTATAAGAGAAAAAGAGGACCAGACGGTAAGGTTGAAACCTTTAAAGCTCGACTTGTAGCGAAAGGTTTTACTCAAAGAGAGGGTATCGATTATGAGGAAACCTTTTCTCCAGTAGCCATGCTTAAGTCTATCCGGATTCTTTTATCTATTGCAGCTCATCTCGATTATGAGATTTGGCAAATGGATGTCAAGACAGCTTTCCTTAATGGAAGTCTTGAGGAAGACATCTATATGAAGCAACCAGACGGGTTCATTAAAAAGGGCCAAAAGCATCTTATTTGTAAGCTCAAGAAGTCCATTTATGGACTTAAGCAAGCTTCCAGATCTTGGAACATATGTTTTGATCAGGTGATAAAATTCTATAGATTTGATCAATGTCAGGATGAATAATGTGTATACAGAAAGTGTGACGAAAACGTGGTGGTGTTCCTAGTACTTTATGTGGATGACATCTTGCTGATTGGAAACAATGTGAAGGTTTTATCTGATGTAAGGGTATGGTTATCCAAACAGTTTGATATGAAGGACTTGGGAGAAGTAGGTCATATCCTTGGGATCAAAGTTCTATGAGATCGCAAGAAAAGGATGTTGGGCTTATCCCAAGCTTCCTATATCGATACTGTACTAACTCGTTTTAGTATGCAAAATTCTAAAAAAGGTTTCTTACCTTTTAGACATGGAATTGCTCTATCAAAGGAGCAGTGTCCGAGGACACCTAAAGAGATAGAGAACATGAAGGCAGTTCCTTATGCTTCAGCAGTAGAAAGCTTAATATATGCAATGCTATGTACGAGACCAGACATCTGCTTTGCCGTAGGCATGGTCA
Source organism: Iris pallida (assembly GCA_029216955.1). NCBI lineage: Eukaryota > Viridiplantae > Streptophyta > Magnoliopsida > Asparagales > Iridaceae > Iris > Iris pallida. Next base: position 1,715,646 of record JANAVB010031220.1, read on the forward strand.
ACAGATATCAGTCTAACCCAGGATAAGAGCACTGGACTGCCTTAAAGCATATTTTGAAGTACCTGAAAAGGACTAAAGAGTATATGCTAGTTTACTAGAAAGATAGTTTAGTTTCCTTAGGGTATACAGACTCAGATTTTCAGTCAGATAGGGATTCCAGAAAATCTACCTCAGGTTATGTGTTTACTTTGGGAGGTGGAGCCATTGTGTGGAGGAGTATCAAGCAAAAATGTATTGCTGATTCCACCATGGAAGCCGAGTATGTGGCAGCCTCTGAGGCAGCCAAAGAAGCGGTTTGGCTCAGAAACTTTCTGTTGGACTTGGATGTGGTACCTAGTTTGCCCAAGTCTATTATACTTTATTGTGATAATAATGGTGCAGTTGTAAACTCGAAGGAACCACGAGCCCATTAGACAAGCAAACACATTGAGCGCAAGTACCACCTGATACGAGATTTCGTAAAGAAAGGAAAAGTTGTTGTGATCAAGATAGCATCAGCCGACAACCTAGCTGATCCCTTTATAAAGAGCTTACCAGCTAAGGCTTTTGATAGTCATGTTAAGGGAATGGGAGTCAGATGTGTAGCAGCATGGCTTTAAGTATAAGTGGAAGATTTGTAACAGTATACTGAAAAGCAATGCTTTAAGTATAAGTAGAAGATTGTTAGGGTTATATACTAAAAGCATCACTTTTGTAGTAACCTTATTTCCTTAAATTTTGAATGAGAATCATATGGGCAAATGTTTGCATATTGTATTTATTGCAAGTGTTAATGCAAATGTCTGATATTCTATATTGTAGATAATATGGTGTGTGGTGTCACACAGAAGATAATATTATCAGTTCCCTATGGAGTATATAAATAGTTCACAACCTAGATGGACTTGGACAATCTATTGGAAAGGTTGTAGTGTAATGTGGTATTAGTCTATCTTGACTATAGGTTTTCACTAGTACACTTTGTGTGTATTGAATAGGACCACTTGAGGTTGTTCTCTTTGTACTGACTACATAAGAGAACAAACACCTCTGTTATTATGGATGCTTGTGCTCTTAATCCGAATATAATAACGGACATGTATATGCAGTATGCATTACTTTGACTCATAAAAGAGTGAGATTCATTATGGATCAACAACCTCTATGAATTGGGCAATAACATTGTATGTATGATGGGCTGTTGATTATAAATAGAATCCATGTCCCGATACATCGGGTTGATGATGTTCCCTTAAGGAGCTCATAAGGATTGTCATGTAAACCCTGTAGATGGATTATATCGGACATGACAAATAAAGTTGAGCGGTACTACTTAAGGATAAAAAATGTCGAATCAATATAGTTGTCAATAACTTAATTTGATCGACGGACATACGATATCTTAACATGGGAAGCCAAACGAGCATATAATAAAAGGAGCCCACAAACATAATTTGGGATAAGGAAGGTAGTGCAACAATAGTTCATTAGTGGACCGAGCAATTGTTAATGGGCCTGGATTATGTGTTCGGGCTGAACATGGGATATCCAGATCCGTTAGGAGGCCTAACCCTAATTTTTCCTCATGGTCCCTGCCGTAGCTTATATATATCCTCTATTCTCTGGCCGCCAGATTACTGATCAGAAATCTGAAACTTTTTTTAAATTCGTGATTCACGTAAGGAGAGAAAGAAAGGGCTGCCAAGAAGAAGAAAAGGTTGGGAGATCGTCGTCCACACGACGTCCAACTCGAGGAAGGAATACGTGCAGAAGATCTTAGAGTCGTCCGCTCGAGATTGCCAAAAATTACTTGTCTTCTTTCCGCCGCAGGTATAATTCGTGAACCCTACTTTCTGCCTATGAAAGTTTAGAACACGTATTAGATCTGTTTAACTTTCTATCGATCAATACGCACACCAAAGGAAGGGTCCTGGGAATCCCCAGTTCCATCACCTGTGGAGATACTCGGGATCGGTCTTGCGGTAGCAGAAGGCATGAATCCATAATTTATATCCGTGACAAACCGAAAAGCTGAGGATACTGAAGGTATTGCTCAGGAACCCTCAACTGTACCTCCTCTCTATACTAAAAAAGGGGCTGAACGCAACCTAAATGTACCTGAAGGTGAGGAAGATCACGCAGCCGAAGAATTACCCTAGGCAAACATCAGGGATTCGCCCCAAAGGCTAGTCGAAAAGACCATAAAAAGGTTGACGGCGGAGGCTATCGAAGAGTTAGCCGGCCAATCTATTAAAGAGCCAGTTAAGATGACCATCGAACAGTTAGTCGATGAGGTCATTCTGAAAGCAGCCCAGGAGGCTATTGAAGACTTAGCAGACATAGTAATGGGAGAGGCAACAGAGGAGACCATGGAAGAGCTGGTCGAGGAGACTACTGAAGAGTTGGTCTCTGAGGAGCCGGTCGATGTAGCCGCTGAGATAGTGGTCGAGGAGGCTGCTGAGGAACCCATTGATAGCCCGATCGTGGAAATAGTTGAAGAACCGATCAAAAAGACTGTTGACAAGCCAACTGCTAATGATTTTATTGATACAATCACTACCGAGCTGATCGAAGAGACTACTGACGAGCCAGCTACTAGAAATTTGGTCTAGGGGACCACTGATGAACCAGCTATTGAAGAACCACTTAAGAAGACTACTGAGGGGTCGGTCAAAATAACTATTGAAGGGTAGGTCGTAGAGACTGTTCCAGAGCCAATCCATGAGGCTACCCAAACATCAACTGCAAAAAAAATTTGAAAAGCCGACAAGGAAGCCCGTTGAAGAGCCAGCCATCCATCAAACAGCGTTGATAAGTACCATCATTGCTTCATTGATGGCCTCTGTCCCAGTCATGGCTCCACCTGCCTTGGCCGTAATACCTAGTCATGTATTAGCTACTGTTGCTGCTCCGGGACCTTCCATCGCGGCATCTCCGATGACCCAATGGCTATGGTTGATAATGCTTATTATGCCAACCTCATCCTAGGCACCATTTGCCATGATTTAAAGTGCGGTATGGAGGGTGTCTTGCAGCATAACCAGACGCTTAGGCGGGATCAGTCAGCAGCTAGTGGCATTGCACGAATATCAGGGATATGAGGCGAAAGCGAATGCGATAGAGGCCCTTCTGATAGAATTAGAAGCCACAGTTTTAGAGCTTCAAGGTTTAAAGAGCAGCCTTTCATCTGTAGCGGATGTGAAACTAGAGAAAATGGCCGTCGAACTTTTCCAGCACGAACAGAGACGTCAGGCTCTGACTCACGGGCTTGCCGAGGTTGAAGCAGATATTGAAGAGGTGACCGATGCTGAAGAAGTTCAAGTCTTCCATCGAAATTTTTTGGAGGAGCAGTGCAGACCCTCCGTGAACAGATCCGACAGCTGGAAGAGACGTTGGCCTTTGCCGAGAGTGAGCTAGAGAAGTCAAAAGACCAGCAGGGGCCCCTCCGCCGGTGATCCGAGACTTTAGCTCAGGATAGGAAAAGTATCGGTGTTCGTCAGACAGAGTTAGACCTCGCACGCTAAAACCTGTCCCAGCTCTTGGATGAGGCCACCAAACAGAAAAAGGCAGAGCATCGAGCCAAAGAGTTGGTTGGGCCCCAGATTGCCCCTTTAAGGAACCATCTTGAAGAACTTATGCGTCGGTCGTCACAATGTTGATGTCTTTCGGCTTTTTGTTCCTCTCTTTTGGGAGACCCTTTTGTAGTAAAGAAAGAAAAGCTTTTTTTTATGAATAAAAAGTCTTAGTTTGTTTCTTTACTTGTCCATTTACTATGAACTTTTTATAGAAGTAAGAATTCGCTCAGAGGTAGGCTTAGTATGATGGGATGGAGGTAACTCCGTGGGGGATGGGATGTTTACTCAGAGGTAATATAGACATAGTAAACATGAAACATGTTGTGGTAGAATTTTCCTTACTCGGAGGTTATATGAACATGGTAAGGATAGATTCTACGGATGGATAGAATGACTCAGAGGTAGTATGTGCATGAAATATTCTATAGATAATTATGACAATACGGGGCTTGTCATGGAAGAAATGTCTACTCAGAGGTAATATGGACATGGTAGGCATGAACTTCGTTGGCGTATAGAAAAATAATTCAGAGATAAAATGGACGTGAAATGTTTTCTACTGGAGAAATGAGAAAGGGATGAATTCGTTAGTAGAAGTCATGAACACCCACGGGAGTGTAGAAGCATAAAAATACGCAGACATATCAAAAGTGCTGGTAGTGTTCTCGCTACACAAAGCTTCATAAAAGTGCAGGTACCCGAAAGCGCAGACAGAAGACCAGAAACCACAGTTTATAAAAAGCTTTTTATTAAATCATGCCTACAAAGATCTATTACAGATTCATCATGATTACAAGAAAAGAGCTTTGCCTACAAGTATCTATTACAGATTTATCATGAAAAGAACTAAGGCATCTAAAGATCTACAAGAGGGTTAATCTTTACAGGCTCCATACAAGGGGGTTAATCTTTACAGACGTGCAGCCCCCCAGACGTGCAACACTGTTAGAGCGAGCCACTTTCTGAAGCAGCTATTGGCCCGAGCGTGAACTCAGTCCACAGCACAGGCCGTGCCACCGCCATTGAGCAGGGCAGAGCACAACCTATGACTTTTTGGAATGGCAACCAATCCAAATCCAAAAGCTTGGATCTCGAAGACCTCAAAGACGTTATTCAGGTTCAAACTCCTTATGCCAAACGCTCAAGTGCATCTTAAAACTCAACAGCAGTTCTTCTACAAAGGCACAGCTTCTTTGAACGAAGGGATCCACAACCATCAGCCAACTTGTGCAAAGCTAATGGTTGTTCGAAGCTAAGTCATGATCGAGCATAGCGTTTGGAATGCTAAGAGAGGGAGATGACTCTTCAGAAAATAAACTCCCATTTATATAGGGTGAGTGTGGTCCAACCAACATGCCACATGGCCATCGGTCAAAAATGCCCAAATTAATAGGATGAGCCTAGAACTCAGCACAACGAACCTAATTTAATAGGTTCATTTTACTAAGTCCTAGGCCACAGACTTCTTGAATTTCCCAAAGGACGGGATAATTAAAGAAGAGGACGACCGACTCGTCCATCAAGAAGAACAGTCATTAATCGTTCTTAAAGACTTTGACAGAAACTAGCTCCTTTGATTCAGAAATGCAGTCTTCCCACTGCGCTATTGCTTCAACTCAGAAGCACAACCTCTTCGCTGCGCCCTTGCTTCGACCCAGAAGCACATCTAGCTCACTTTCTCACGCAGTGCCCTAGCTTCAACTTAGACGCACAATGGCTCTTTCATCTTTAAGACCTAGTCTACTCGTCGCCCGAAAGCACAGTGACTCCGTCGCCTGAAGCATAGTCTACTCGTCTCCCTAAAGCATAGTTACTCTGTCGCATGAAGCACAATCTACTCGTCGTCCTAAAGCACAGTAACTCCATCGCCTGAAGCACAGTCTACACTTCGCCTGAAAGCACGGTGACTCCGTCGCCTGAAGCACAATCTACTCGTTGCCCTAAAGTAATGTGACTCCGTCGCCTGAAGCACAGTCCATTCGTCGCCTAGAAGCGCAGTAGCATCAAAGCTCCGTCAGAAGCGTAGATCGTATAGCGGTACATCTCTACGAAGTAACATGGTTCCACATGGCCATATGGGTTTGTAAATCTTTTTAGGATTCTGCCCTACCGGTTTGCTTAAACTGCTGCTCTTAAGATAAGACAAAATTTGATTATGTTGATAAGAGCAATATCTTATCGGTTTGTTTAAACCATAGATAAGTACGAAGTTTATTCTTATGGATGAGAGCCATATCCTACCAGTTTGTTTAAATCAATGGCCCTGTAAGATAAGACAAAATCCAACTTCGGGGATAGGAACAAATCTGCTCAGATTCATCCGATCAATAAATAAGCACACACTGCGTGTCGTTTATTCAGTTATGTTGATAACTCTTCCAAAAGATCTCGATAGAAGAGAATCTCTGTGTCTGCCATGTGTCAGCTCAGCAGTAGCCCTCACCGTGCCGACTCAAGATTCTTTCTATCTCTACGTGTAGCATATCTGAAAAATCCTTATGCATATCGCATATGTGCTTCCTCTTATAAATAGAAGGAGTTTTCTTCAATAAAAAGGCTTCGAAATCTTCAACTTCGGCTCCTCTTGATTGGTAACCCTAAAGTTTCAATCACCAGCACCAGAAAGCCAAAGAAAGTTCAACTCGTTGTCAGATTGTCAATGGAGTAAAGGAGCCGCTGTAGTGCTCGATCTCCACCGTCACACTTTTTCAGAAATTTTGTACTTAGATCTCCTTTTAGAAATCGATTGTACTCTTTTTACGTTTAAAATACAAAAATTTTGTATAACATTTTGTCATGGCAAACAAGATGGCGACTCTACTGTGGACTTTCTTCTCCTCCAACGAGAAGATAGTGGCACAATCTGACAACAACTTATGGGATCTTCCCAGAAGATGTCACGCCCCGATTCGTAGAGTCATTTATTGACATATTTTATCTTTTGGAATCGATCGTCCTCCCTTGGGCGTGATGCTGTACAAGTCTGGTATTGCACTTATACAAGGCAAAGATGGTACATAATTGATAATCTTCAAATAGGAGCACATCGCAGCGACAGAATAGACAAATTAAAGTTAATGAGGACAATCTTTCTTATTGAATAGAAATATAGGACTTCTTTATAGCAGCAGAGATAAAAGGATAACTTAAAGTCGCACAGAGATATACAGAACTTTAGTCTCTTTATTGATAATTGAAGAAGAGTACAAAACTTGTATTGAATTAAAATACTTACCACACATCTCACTTTACAATGAAAGCCAACTGAACAATGTTATAAAGCTTACATTTGATACTTGGATACATTGGATTACAACTCGTTATACTGACTTGGCTTACAACTCATTGGTACAACTGATTACACTGTTCCATACATTATGCCCTTTATAAATAGAAGACATCACCTTGTACAAGGAGAGCTTCTATATGCCCAACAAATCTTCGATGCTGCAGGACCAATCGAACCAATCTTCGTGTACAGAATATCCCAAGCACGAGCAATTGCCCATAAAACGTGGGTCAATACATCATCTATGTATTGACGAGCAAAATTCAACACACTTGCCTAAACCAACACTAACTGGTCAATTAAGCAAGTTTTTATTAGAATGATCTTTCTACTTGGGGCCTAGCATCAGTTTGCAGTTCATGAGCAGAAACATTGAATATGTAAACTTGTTATCTCATTTCTTATGTAAAGGCAACAATGAAACAAACTTGGTATTATCAAGTTCTAACAGTATACATAGAGGCAGCTTTTAAGCGTCGTTGAGTTAACATTAGCCAAACATGTTATATGGTTCTCACTTAAAGGCAACATCATAACATCGTCTTGTTTAGCATGATTAAGCAAACAATACAACCAACATATATTGCATATATCACATTTAAGTGATTTCTTACCGATATCCGACTCCGCATACCTACATAAGAATATAGGATAATATGATATACTTACTCTGTCTGCACAAAACATTCATTAGCATGCATCCTGACTACATGACCACTGGTGCTATGCACCATTTAAGGACTTTGCCATATAGGACTTCATAGGGTATGGGATATGCCCTTTACCAGGTTACGATCCCGAATGAAGGTCCCAATACCGCGTGCCACCAAAGCACGCCGATTCCCTCCTAGGCCGACTCGATCCCACCGCTACGGGTACCGTTCGAGGAAATAATACCTTGTATACAAGTTTGCCCATGGTCATGCGAATGCGTGTCCGACCCAATCGTGTTCGAAGTCACATGATAAAATATTAAAATAAGTAAAAATAATGTTTCATTATCTCATCTTTCCAACATTACCACATGTTCACTTGGTGATCTTAACGATCCCAAGCCTCATCATTTCTCATTGCATCAATCATTGAAACATTTCTCATATCATTCATTTCTAAGAGGAACGAACAATATTTCATTCATCTCGAAAGGACCTACAGCATTTCATTCATTTCATAGAGACAGTACTCTTTTTTTATTGCTTATAAGAAAACAGGCAATAGTAACAGTTATACAGAAGGTACATGATTGAGGTGTTTCATTCAGTTCTTTGTGTTAATAGCATAACCAGTTCATTACTCATGTATCCACCAAACCGTGTCACATTATTCAAGTATTTCATTGTTTCAACAGCATTAAACATAAGGGACAATGTTATCAATTCATTCTCAGGCATCAAATCATATTAGCAGTTCAATGTTCATGTGTTGTATATTTCAAAAATTCTCAGCATAAGCATCGCTATTATTCAACAACTAAAACAAGGGACATTTAAGGGCAATTCATAGCATTTCAATACTTTATTTTATTAAGCATAAAGGATTAAGAAGGAGGAAGGACAGTTCCACTCACTTGCATAAAAGGGTCTTCTTATTCCGAACGCACACATTCCCACTAAGCGTAGCTCCCCCAACAAGCCACGCTACAATACTCATTCCATCTCGCCAGCTGAGAGAGAGAGAGAATCAGTCTCAATTCTCTTGATTTCTGACATAAGTTACGGTCCAACATTCTGATAGCATCCAACAAGCCAACCAAATGTCTCGTACAGAGCGGGACATTACATAATATACCACTAAGAAAAAGTTTTATCCTTGAAACTTAAGGAAACAACTCATCCTACTAATTCACTTAGTCACAACAAGTTACTCATTCAGCGTCAATTCAATATTCATTCAGCTTCAATTCAATATTCAGTTCATTACACTCAGCCATTTCGAAATAGCTACCCAACTGTACCACTTAATCCATCAACGATTCAATCCATCTTTCTTTTTTCCAAATACTTGAAACTTCTCATTGATTTACCAACATTTTTCTTATATTTCTATCTTGGTCGCAATATATCACTTCGTTTGGATCCATACACACATTTTAGGCGTCCCCAAAACATATGCATTTCAGCCAAAGTCCGCGCTAGTACGATAAACTCTTCCCATTGTAATCTCAATCGCAATATATTACTTCGGTTGGATCCATACACATATTTTAGGCATCCCGAAAATATATGTACTTCAGCCAACTTCCATGTTAGTGTGATTAAATAAGCCACGGTATAACTCTCTTTTCCAAATCCGACTTAGCATCCTTCCAATTGACTTATTACTTTATTCACTTGCGACAATCACTATCTTCCAGGCCACAACACTTAACATTAGGGACAACACGAGTAAGCTCTCTATCCAAGCATAATATTTTTAACATTCGGACCAAGGGTCTAACTTAGAGCCAACCATACTAAGAGTTCACAACATGCAATCCCATTCCTTTCTAAATCCAACAACATTTCTCACCGAGGCAATTCATCTTTTCTAAAAGATACAATCCGATGTCACCCACTATCGAATATCCGAGTCAGGGTATAATTCTATGCAACAGTCAAGGTTAACCCAGCTACCCGACTATAGATACCGATCAAACATTCTCGTTATGAGCAGTCAATTCCATCTCATTGAACGATACACTGCTCAGCACGCACCACTCAAGTATTACCCTACGATTGCAATTCCTACTTAAGGTCGACATATACTTAAAATAGGTCAAACATCTCTAAGGTACAAGTTGAAGCATACATTTCCTTAGGTCAATACCTATCACCACCATCTCTCGTTCAATGCCCACCAGGTCATCCTATGGGTCGCTAACGGCCATCTATGATTCGGTTAAGTCTCTAAGGCTAGCTATAACGATAGCTAAACCTAATCATTCAGGTGACTCCCCTAGAGTGGACGGCTACTAGGGGTCATGCTAGTTTTTACTCTCAGGCCACCATACAACCAACTATTCGAGGCAGCTCTACCCAAACCTATGGGATTCAACTCAGTCTGAACAACTAATTTACATTGTCAGCTATGCCAACAACTGGTCATGTAGCCCACGGTCTCTAGGGTCAAGTCTATCTATCCAGGGTCTTCCTCAAGGAAATAATTCCCACAGAGGCTCATTCTAGACTTATCCAACGATCGACTAAGATCGATCTATCAACATTACGGTCAATCCCAACCCGACATACGGTTCTCATCGTTCTAATAATCTATCAAGTAAATTTCCAATGATCAAATTTCTAATCCAATTCTTTTGTACTCACATGAACCCATAAGCCAAGGCTAACTATTCAAGGATCATCGATTCCGATAGTCTTAACATAACTATGGAATCATAATATTCGGTCTGTATGATGAAGTTATACCACTAAATCATAAGTCAGCAATCTATATCCCATCTGACAGCCATCTATACGTCACACCATCTACCAACACTATCCAACATATTTTGTGATTCTAAATCTTATTCATTTTTCAGCCATCAAAATCTCATACGGACATTCTTAAGATTCCTTACCTCAAGGGTCGAGTAGTTCATTCCATTCAATCTAACAATTCATGTATCAACTAACCATTCTCTAAGCACACAAATATTCAGGGTTGCCACTTGTTATTTTTCTAGTAAAATTCAATTCCTCAGCATTCATGCACATATGCAATGATTATCCTTTGGTGATCAAGATGGATTGACATCTATTATACCTTAGGGTCAAGGCACAGATTTCTAATATTCTTTTGGTTTATCGATAATATTCTAAAACTTTCAGCTTAGCAATCAACTTTGTATTAGCCACATATGATTTGCATCCAACCAATCGAAGTCAACATTTAGATGTTTTAAGCCACAACATTCTCTAGCCAAATCCACTTACCAATAGCATACTGTCTTACTAGTCTAAGTCATCACTCGACTAAATAATTTCTAACCAAGCCACCCGTTACAATTTCTAAAAATCTCGCTTTCTAGCATAACATCACCGTCAAGGGACACTCGAGTCACCTAGCAATAATACATGACTCCCAGCTATGTCTCAGCACTACCCCATACCCACAGGTAGTCTCATTGCTATCCTATGGAAAGGGTCAGTATATATCTCGTTCTGAGGTAGTAGAGGCAATATACCACTCAGAAACGAAGCCATCCTTAAATAATACCAACTCAAATCTATTTCGGACATTCATGATCTATAATAATCACAACATTTAGCCAACATCTCGGGGTCTCAATATCACAAGCCAACATTCTTAGGGTCTCAAAAGCACTAGCCAGCACACATGAGTCAACTCACCAGTTCCGTTGAACTCATCCATCAATTACCCCATTCACAATCCTTTTCTAACGTCACATACAATTATCAACTGGTTACAGCATACATAACCACTTTTCTTTATTCCCACATTCCAAATAGCATTCACAATATAGCATAATATGACATCGAGTCATTGTTGGGTTATTTGTGTCCAAACCAACAACAATCATTCATTCAGGGGCATCACAATGTATATAGACTTATTGTATGAAACATCCAGTGAGCAGCCAAGAGGGTCAACGAACTTTCAGATACGAACAATATAGGTTTATTACAGAACAACAACAACATAATCGCGGAAGCAATCTTTGATTTAATCGCGAAAGTAACGTTGAGTGATCGCAGAAGAAACTTTGGTTAATCGTCGATGCAACTTTGATTTGAAATAAATCAAAGAAGAGACCAAGGACGTAAAGCCAAGCTCTGATACCAATTTGTCACACCCTGATTCGTAGAGTCATTTATTCACATATTTTATCTCATGGAATCGATCGTCCTCGCTTGGACGTTGTTTGCCATTGATTATAAAAGAACAGAATAATTTATATGGGAGGACTGGACTTTTACTTCACAACACAAACTCGTTCGTATAAAGAAAGCCTAGCGACGAAAATCTTGGTACAGCAATCTAAGTACGATAGTTTATTTTTGATTCTGGGGGGTGACGGTAGAGGCTCGGGAAAGCGACGGCCGCTCTGCCTTACTCCTTGGACGATCAGACGTAGCCTTGGCTCCAATAAAAAAATGCTCTCTGGATGGGAAGACTCTTCTGTGTGTGCCTTTTTGTTTCTCTGTGTGTCCAGCCGGGTGGAGAGGATCTCTTTTACAAGGGAATAACACCTTGCTATATTCTTTTTCTTTGCTTCTCTGGATCCGATCCTTCTGCAAGGGAATGGCACCTTGCTATTTAAAGGAGTGGGGTGTGATCATTAGGGTTTGCAATGATTCCCTTCTCAAAAAGTCGACAGCCAATCATCTGGGCCATTAATCTTGATTGCATTACATCTGGACAATTGATTCTTGATTGCACTAAATCTGTATGGACAATTAATGATGATTGCAATGAATCCTCATAATCTGTTATGACAAGCTCGGATCTCCCGCCACATGTCCCATTTACTTAACCACAACAAATCTGATTTGATTTGAGTAATAATGGTGATTGCACAAAATCTGGTTGTCAGGATTTACGAGCAGCCATAATTTCGAGGAGATAAGACAGCCACGTATCTTAACTTGTTATGAGGATCGCCACGTGTCTCAACCGTCATGAGCGGGGCGTCTGACAGAGCCGCATGAGTGCGGTCTAAGTGAACCGTAAATGGGTGACCCCCAAGTCCTACCCGTATAAAGGTAACCGCCGCATGGGGACAGCAGCTTCGTGAGCCGTATGAAGGAGGCAGCCGCATGAAGCGGGTAGCCGCATGAAGTAAGCAGCCGCATGAAAGAAGCAGCCGCATGAAGTGGGCAGCCGCATGAAGGACGCAGCTGCATGAAGTGGGCAGCCGCATGAAGCGAGCAGCCGCATGAAACGAGCAGCCGCATGAAGCGGGCAGCCGCATAGGGATGGCAGTCGCATGAGAATTGACAGCTGCATAGGGATGGCAGCCGCATGGAGCGAGCAGCCGCATAGGGGTGCTTGGGACTTGACGGATCCTGCCAGAAAGATTTTCATCTTTTCCCAAGGAGCATGCCATCATCATTCTAGCTTTTATGTCAAAGCTATTATTTATTGTGTCAGAGCTGTCATTTATTGCGTCAGAGCTGTCGTCAGAGCAATTAATTGGGAGTAGAAGTGGGCCACGTGTCTTTGCCCGAGCCGCATGGAGCTGTTGGGGAGTTTCGAGCCGCATAACGTTCTGAGCCGCATGAGGCTCCCTCTGTTTGGAGTCGCATGGACTTTTCTTATCCATGACCTAGTTTGTTTTACTCCTTTCTCTTGATATTTCATGATTAGATTTGATTTTTAGGCTTGACAATTATATGGACTGATTTGGTTGTCTTCTCTTTTTCTTAGGATTTTACTGGTGTTCCGGTTGTCGTTGATCTTTCATAATTATTGGTTATGTGGCCAAGTTTTGATGTGGACAATTTTTGTAGTTGTAAATATATATATATATATATATATATATATATATATATGTATTTGGATATTCTATTTTGAGAATGTAATGAAGATGTTGATATGTACTCTATTTTGAGAAATGTAATACAGATGGTGATATATAATGTTAAGTTTTTGGAATGTAATATATAATGTGCAGTATACAGCGTTATAAATATGCCAATTTGAATAGTATAAAGTGTTATAAATGTGCTGCATTGAGCCTATACATATTATCTATTCATAACGTTTTACAAAAGTCCTGAATTGTGCACTATATATTAAATATTCATAATGCTTTTATAGAAACTATTCATGACGATTTTTTTATAACGTTTTTAAAAAATATTTATAACACCCGTTTTCATAACGGTTGCTTTAGAAGAAAAAAGCGTCATGGTTTGTCATTAATGACGCTTTTTACCCGTCATTAAAAGAATTTTTATTGTAGTATAAACGACACGATGTTGTATACGAGTAATCTACAGAGGTTGTACACGAGTAATCTACAAGATTGAATACATAACCATTTCTACTCCCCCGCCCCAATCAATACACAAGGATCCAGTCAAGTTATGTTATTGCACACGAAGTATAGCTGTGCACGATGATCATGTGAGCACATGAGTATACACGATTTCACACGATTTGTACACGAGAATCACAAATACAAGGAGTACACGATGCTCATGATAAATTACATGAACATGAAATACCCGACGTATCTGCTAAGAGAATAACATCGCACGACAAGATCCATATAGTACTAATCCGTGTTACCAAAGTGTCAGCATCAAGTAAAGTAATCTAAAGCAGAAAATATAATCCTAAACAAGATATGAAATGATCAGAGAATGTACTCACCTGGTATCCTGAATATCTGAAGAGAATCTACTGTCTGAGGAGTGGTATCTGGCTCCTATAGAACAGTACAAGTCGCTACATGTCTAAAATAGTATAACAGACTGCTACAATGCATCTACATGATGTTTGGGGTCAATCTAGGCTAAAGTCAACCCTTGGTCAACTCTAGTCAACTACACTAGTCAAACTAGGTCAACTAGGTCAAGCTAACCCAAACAAGTCTCACTAGGCCTAGCCACGTCTATCCTAGCATCCACACACAATACAAGTCATACTAGTCATCAACACTCATCATTGGTGTATTCATGCCATACACATAGGCTATGTGCCATATATATATATAGCCTATAGGCCATATAGGCTATTTCACACATTTCACACATATTGTATATATATACAAGTTAAAATAAATTATCATACACTTATACATATAGGCCACATCATTATATCAAGTATTTAGATAATATATTTATATATACATATAGTGAGATAAAGAGAGGGATACATGGCATGTGTGTCTATGTGTACATGGCTATAGTTAATAGGTGTAAATGGGATAACAGTAGGGTGTATCTTAGGTTTAGGGTGTGTACATGTAATGTGTCAATATGTAACATTAGAAATAGTGTTGTGTGTGTAGAGCTATAGCTACTAGGGATTAGGAAATAGTGGATTGATTTGTGTGTGTGTGTAATCTGAAAGCAGGAAAACAGTCATGTGTATAACAGTGAGTGTATCATATGAGTGTCAAACTCAGGAAGAGTGTTGTGTCACGCCCCGATCCCGCTAGGGTCGTCCGTCTTGCTTGGATCCCTGCGGGATCGATCGTCCTCGCTAAGGCGTGATGCCGTACAAGCCTAAGTTGCGCTTGCACAAGGCCATGTACCTGCACGAAAACAACTAGTCAAGCAAAACACACGCACGCACCCATTAGTCAAACAAAACACACGCACGCACCCATTGCAGAAAACCAAATGTTGGACACAGAGATTTGAAATGGAAATACTCATTTTATTCATAGCTTGATAGGAATACAAGTACAAAGCTTTGCAACTCAGATTTGCCTTATAATTTGGCTATAGGATTCTCTTTGAAACACTCTTTTGAAATTAGCCACAATGCCCATACATGATATCCCTTTATTACAAGCTAGAATTGAAAGACACCTTCAGAAGGAAAAGAAACTTGAACTTGACTTGAAATGAAAGAAAGCTTCAAGGCAGTCTGCAGCTCTACTGGGCTAGACGAGCTTTAGTGCCGCCTTGAAATCCTCCTGTCTCCTTTGCTTTTTGAAAAGGATGCCCACAACGTGGGTCAGCACACATCATGTACTGGCGAGCGGCTCTTCGTCGAAACTCACAAATATCTGCACTAATTCAACATGTGAAGCTACATATTTACTAGTACTCTTTCTGCTTATCTAGGTTCTTTTTAACAATTCATAAGAAACAATGACAGTAGAATAATCATAACCAACTTACCAACGCCGACAGTCATCCCTGCACAAGACAGGTTAGCACAATTTGCATATGATGTAAAAGCATACTGTTCGAATTCTACATCTTTTGTTAGGTTGCAATGCACTCTGATTTCATAAATGCACCTAACTACATGTTGGTCCACGGGTCGTTTCCCGCGTTTAGCCGCTGTGACACATGGGTTCAGCTTGTCACTATTTGGACATTGATTCAACACCCGAGGCCCTTGCACCTCGTAGTGTCTAGACAATCTCCCCCAGGCCGAGCAAATTCTAGGTGCCCCCAGAACCGCTCGAGAGATCTAGTTTCCTTGTATACAAGTTGTCCAGGACCTATGCATACTTTGTAAGGCTATTGTTAGGCAACACATGTATCTATGCTTTGCTTTGGAACAATGACAGAGCTTATAGCTCCTAGCTTTGGGATAATTCTCTTACTGTGGTAATGCATACAAGTTCGTCTGTACACATCTAACATTTTAAGCATATTCATAGGCAACATATGGAGTGACAACATATAATCCAGCATATAATTCAATTCATTATCTTCTCTTATCTTTTGTTATTGAGGTATCGTTGATCACAGGGACAAGGCAACAGAGTGGACTAGAGATCATTTTTATTAGGGCGTACAAATAAATGCAAGCCCAGTTCAAGCAACTCACCGAGATGAATCTTAGTTGAGAGAAGGAGGGACTTCACGCGCCGTTCACGAACAATTCACGCGGCCTACATTGGCACCAACAGTTGATTAGCATACTTCGTCTCTTTCTCTCAAGATTCGGAAAGAATACGAAATACGATGAAAGCGAACAATGAAAACCAATCATCGAAAACCAACACGAAAACGCATTCATCAAAACCAAGCAGCGAAAGAAAACATCCAACAAAACTCTTGGATTCATTTCAATAGAAGTCAATCCATCAATTGGAAAGGTTCATTGCATTTCATCCGTGATCAATCGATACCGGTAAGGATTTCCCCAAATACTCAGTTCAAGACTGAGTCAGCAAGCCGTAGGTATTACATAGTGGACCGCGAGAAGCGGGGCACTACATGTTGTGTCAAAGTGTGAGTTATCAAAATAGTGTAATGTGTCCATGTGTCCCAGGGAATCAATACAAGGTGAGTGAAGAGTGTGATAGCTAATATCAGGAAAATAGAATTAAGGTAATGTGTGTGTGACACATGACCAAGTGTGTGTGATACAACTTGTTCTCAGGAATTTTAATAGGACAAAGCAGTGTATCAATGTGAAACAGTGAGCAATGTGACAGTCAATGTGTGTGAGACAATATGTTAGTTGTAGGGTATTATGTGTACAGTTAATAGGGAACGTGTGTGTGTAATCAGTGAGGGTGTTAGCTAATCTCAGTAAATTAGTTCTCAGAAAAACTGAGAAACAAGTGACAGTTTGTGATACCATGTGTGAATGAGTATGAATGCCAGGAAAAAGAATAGTATTCATAGGAGTTAAAACAAAATGACAGTAAAAGGAAAATCAATATAATGTTTAATCTCAGGAAACTGAAATCACTGTGTTAAATCAGTTGTAATGTGTGTGCATAGAGTAGAATGAGAAATCAGTTGACAGTTCTTTAATAGTTAGCATCAATTTTCCAGTTACACATTCAACCCCAAACCAATTTCGATATCCCAGTCCTCAAACACAACTCTTAAACCAACATTTAAGTATTCTAATACATATGTAAATGAATTAATCTAGGTAATTAAATAGGGAAATTAGTTTTGAAAACACAACAAATTTCAGAAAACCCACACAGTGAACCAAGTATCAGGAATTACACAGAAAGTCCAATTTTGAATTCGAAATTGGCAACAAACATCAAATTGAATGTGCACATGTGTCGGGTGTGTGCACACGTGTCTGGGAGAGGTGTTCATGTCCAGGAAACTAGACACGAACGTGTCCAATCAGAGAAAACCCAGTGTATCAGTACACGTGCAGTACAGTATCAGGTAGGCAGAACATGAGCTTGTGGACACGACACAGTACGCCACTGGCCAGGTGCTCGTGTCTACGTGTTCGCCTAGTATAGGGCTACACGTGTGTCACCCTGCACCGTGTCCATAAGAGTCGTGTCGAGAGTTTGGAGGCCGTATCAGAGCCCAAAACTGTGCATGCGTGCTACAATGTAAGACCCGTGCACACGTATTTCCTCACTCGACACGACACGACACGCAAAAAGGTTTTAGAGGAGTCGTGTCAGACACTTCCCCTACCTCCGTGTTAAAACCCAAGCCCCCACTTGTCCTGTGCAGTGAGCACGAGACCACGAGCAGCAGGACAGCGAGCGTGTGGCTTGCACAGCGTATTCGTGTCCTCGTGTGGACACGACATGACCCCACATTCAAAAATCGAGGACACAAACCTAAGGACAAACCCTAGATCTAGGAATTCAATCAAAAACATTTGCAATAACAGTAAAAAGAATCGGTTTGGGCATTTCATCAAACACCTTAAAGAACACAATGATACATGTCCGATACGGACACAAAACTTAATGCAAATGACACCAAACTTCTACTGTAGCTTGGGGACACCTAGATCTAAGTAACCATGCAATAAAAACAAGAATTAAATGGAATTAGAGGGGTTTACCTATATGTTACAAAGATCAAGAAAAAGCCCCAATTCAAACCGTTCTCTATCCAAATCTTCCAAATTGCTCTTAGACTAAAATTGCTCCTTAAAAGCAGCAAGTAGAGGTTGATTATAATCATATGCAAAAGATTTGGGTCAAAAAGGATTAAAAATAGATTTACTATGAATTTAGGAAGATGGAATTTACCTTTCTTTCTAAAACTTGGTTGAGCACACAAAAGAGGCAAGAACAAGGAAGGGGGCATTAAATAGGTGGGTTTCCTTGTGTGGCCGGCCACTTAGGGTTTAGATAGGGTTAGGGCTTCTAGTTATGGGCCATGGGCTTAAGTCACAAGTCATTGAATTAAAATCATAAGTCATGAAATCAATGCACCTATTATATTCTTCCTATTTGAAAACTAGATTCTAATGGCTAGGATGAGGTTAACTTAAGTTAGACTAGGGTCACCATAGCTAGGGTTAGCTTCTAGGCTAGTCTACTAAGTCTCAATAATTCAAAGTCAAGATAGCAATCACCAATTCAATAAATTAATTAAAAATTCAAAAATTCACCAAATGACAAAAATACCCTCAAGCTAAAAATGTGGTAGTGACAAATCTACCCTCCTTAAAATAATTTTGTCCTCGAAATTAAAAGGCGAAACTAAACTGATGAGAATGATAGATAATCATACCTCAGGGTCCAAACAGATATGGGTATCGCTCCCGCATCTCATCCTCCCGCTCCCAGGTAGACTCTCCTAGAGAATGATGCCTCCATACGATGCGAACCAAGGGTATCACCTGGTTTCTCAGTACCTTCTCTCGGCTATCCAGAATCTCCACTGGCTGCTCTGGATAACTGAGAGTAGGTCCCACCTCAATCTTCGAATAATCAAGTACATGGCTAGGGTCAGCCACGTACCGTCTCAACTGTGATACGTGAAATACGTTGTGGACATCCACTAGTGTAGGTGGCAAGTCTAGCTGGTAAGCCACATCACCGACCCTCCCGCTGATCACGAAAGGTCCGATGAAGCGCGGGCTAAGCTTTCCATCTCCACCAAAATGTATGGTACCACGAGTCGGAGATATTCTCAGAAAAACCATGTCTCTGACCTAAACACAAACAAGGTCTCAAGTTACTAAATAATCAAACATGATCAAACAACAAAAACAAACAACCTACTTATAATCCTATCTCTAATTTGTACCTCAAACTCCAAAGACCTCTAGTGGCTATCAGCCCTGTCACGACCCGCTCCCGAAGAAAGGGCACGAGAACGTGGGTACGTCCAGCCTACGTCGCAGTGTCAGCGGTACAACGTTGTTCTAGGTCACTATCTAATTAACAACTCACGCAATTATATAATATACATGTCACAATCTCAACTCTGAATGGAGGACAAGTATAAGATACGATAATACTCAATCATAATCTAAGCACGATAAGATAATACATGAGTCTAACAACTATATGAAACTCAAGCAAATTAAATAAACTTCTAAACAACATCTCAAATAATCTCAAATACAACTCAATTTCCACTTATTACAAACAAGTTCTAAAAGTGAAACTAAACCATAAACTAGTAATCTACTCCAAGCTTAGTGGCCCTCCAGGCTAGCTGTGAATCTCCAGGTTACCAGTAATATTTTCAACAGGTCCAGTCAGGACAGGAGTGAGCACAATACATCTCACGCAGCTCATAACATGTTAGGAAATATAAAGCATGCAAAAGAGTAAGATACATGAACTGTAAGAAGATGTACATGAAAACGAGAGAGAATTTATAACTGAAATATATACAGAATAAGTAAAACTACAATACTAGTGATTTAGAGCACAATATATTTATGTAAACGGCTTAGGGTGTACAATAACAATAGGTAGCTCCATCATAACGTGAGTGTACAATAGATGCACACAATAGTCGTACAATGGGATTTGATTACATAACCATTTTCTACTCACCCTCCACAATGAATACACAATGATCCAATCCAGTTACGCTACCTTGTACAATAGTTCTCCATGAAGCTCATGTGATCATGAGAGTACAATATGCACAATGAGTATACATGAATAGGGGTGTACAATAAATACAATATGTTCGTGAAACGCACATCATAATATGTATCTATTGAACACAATGGAGATAACATCTCAAGAGAAGATCCATATCGTACCAATCCGTGATAACAATCGTGCCAGTATCAATTAAAGTAATCTAGAGAAAGAATATAAGTCCTGACAAGTATGAAACGATCAGAGAATGTACTCGCCTGTCATCCCGTATGACTGATATGAATGGATGTTCGAACTGGTGTCACAAAGTCCTATTTAGAGTAAAACAAGTTATTAAGAGTTTAATTTATATGGTAATTGAAAATATAATGCAATCTACATGAGACTAAGTCAATCTAGGTCAAAGTAAACACTTGGTCAACTTTGGTCAACTGTAGTCAAACTATCTAGGGTTGGGTCAACAATGGTCAACTAGTCTAGATTAGTCAATTCAAGGTCTAAACAAACTAAGTATATGCAAATCAAGTATCCAAGATAGCTACTAACTCATAGCCTAAGTCACTTGCTAAACCAAGCACAAAACTAGGCCATAAGCTAACAAGGTACACAAACTTAGTCATATAATGTATATATATTATTCATATTCACATATTCATATACATAGATATATATAAAATATATATATATATAGGCACATACATATATATACATAGAGAGAGCGAAGGAGAGGTAAAAGAGTAAGTGAGTGTGTATGTGACATGTGTGTGAAAGGATATGTGTTAATATTCTCAGATTTAGTGATAGGTAGGTGTATGTGACATGGGATACATGGTGTCAAAGGATGTATGAATGCGTGTGTGTAAAAGGATATAGGTTAACTCAGTTTATAGAAATACATACATATATACTTACATTACATACATGCATACATACATATCATATATACATATATACATTGCATACATGCCTACATACATATCTCATATGCATACTTGCATTCTTTTATGCACCTATACATTCATACATAGATGCATACATACATATTTGAATACATTATATACTTGTATACATTATATTTCATATATGCATACTCTACATTATATTACATTCACATATCATTAAGTTGCATACATATACTTATTTTTATTACATACATGTCATTCATGCATATTACATAAATACATAAATTTATACATTATATACATTGTATACAACATGGAAAAAATAGAAGAGGGAAAACTGAAATAGAAAGGAAAAAAAGGAAAAATGTAAGGAAAAGAAAAAATAGTGGACATATACATGCTTGCATCATATATTCTACATTACCATACATGCTATCATTATATATTATATTACATTATGTATACATTATGCATTCATATCTATTATTACATGTATACCTTGCATTCATATCTAGCATTCATTATATACTTTCATGCATACATTGTATATCATTCTTTCATTCATGCATTTATGCATTGCTTACATACATTACATTGATTGCATTCTTACATGCTTGCATTCAACCATATATATAAAAAAAAAAAAAAAAAAAAAAAAAAAAAAAAAAAAAAATATATATATATATATATATATATATATATATATATATATATATATATATATATATATATATATATATATATATTAATGTAAAGATAATACATATCATATATATATATCATTTTATTTATCTAACATATCATGCATTGCATACTTTAAATTCATTTAATATCCATACTATATAGGCTCATAGGTTACACAAAATGTCTATGTCGTATAGTCACTCTTCTACTTAAAATCAATACTGTACCAATTGGTCTTTCACTAAATTCTAGGATTAAAGTATGTTGTGTTCCTTTGTGTTAGCTTTACGAAACTTTAAACGGATCGCATTTTCGTGTCCGAAAGCTCCCGAAATCGCAAAAACCCTAAAATACGTTCGTCTTTCGTACAGCTGACACACAAATAATTTTACAGAAAGTTTTATAATGAATTTGGCTTATTAAAATATATATTTGGAAAGCTAACTTCCATACGGTTCTTTCAAAAAAATGGGAGATAAATCGGAGTTCTAAGCTAAAAGTTATGATATTTCTAAGTTACTTTGGTTAATAAAAACATGGATGAAAATTATGACGAATTTGGGTTGGCCAAGATACTTGGATACCAACATAGGTTTCCAAATGAAATTCATTCTGACCATCCTAACTAAGATCAATCCACTCTCTAACAACTCTAAAACCGAATTTAAATATCTATTTAAACTATTATCATACATATACATGGGATGTCCTAATTTGGGATCTATCAAGTAGGACACAAGACACACCTATAACATCCTCATATGGACTCCAAATGGTCTCAAAATTGAATCTAAAGGGGACACATGCATGGGGGTGGATCCTTTGGATTCAAAACTAATTAATATACAAGGAAATCAAGTTAGAGGATAGGTTTTACCTATTGGGAGTGGAATCCTAATAAAATCTTTAGGACACGGCTCCGATACGAAGATCTATCCAAAAGGACACCTCCCTTTGCACCTTATCCAAATTCTTGGATAGAATCCTTCCTTGATGGTGTGGGATGGATTAGGAGAAGTTTGGATGGAGGAATGTGAGGGAAAGGAAATCAAATCAAAGAGGGAAGCTCTCTAATTTGGGTAAGAACACTTAGGGTTCTATGTAGAGGTAAAAAGAGGCAAGGGTTTTCTTAAGAATTCTTTATAGGAAGGGAGGGAGTATTTGATGGCTGGTCATTAGATGAATTAGGGTTAGTTTTTCATGTAGATGAGTGGCTAGGAGTTGTCCACCCAATTCTAAGCCTTCCTATTGGTTCAACTAGTCATAAGGCTTTCTTTTTCACAAATATCCTAAGGGGTAAATATCCTACTATGAAATATCTAGATATTGTTAATCTAACTTAACCATTAAGTCTCTAACCTTCTAACTAAATCTCCATGAGCATCATTAACATCTAGGTTTAGTCAAAACTAGGTTAGTCTCTAACAATTCAATTAGCACAATACTAATTAATCAAAATTTATTTTCATTAATAAGTCAAAAATGACCAAAATACCCTTAGGCTAAAAAGTCACAATTAGTCATCATAATCATATGGTTAGGTCCCCATGGTCATGGTTAGTCTCTAGGTCATGCAGTCTCTAGGGTTACACTAGTTAACCATCAAAATCAAAATTCAACATTTTAAATAGTTTTAAAATAATTAAAAATTACCAAAAATTATAACATGGTTTAAATATCATTATTAAATAATTATAATTACAAAATTTTAAAATTACCCTCATTTTAGAAATTGGGTGCTACAAGTCTACCCTCCTTAGAAAAATTTTGTCCTCGAAATTAAGATGGTCGTACTCCTTCTAGGTTAAACTCCCAACAATCAAGGTCAAGAAAACTATATCTAAAACATGCAAATTGTGGTCCTATTGGTCGTGATATCACGGTCTTGATCAGGGTCACTATACTATCTATCACAGTACAAAACATCCTGACAGGTACTAATAGAATCACACAACAAGATGGTAAGAAGAACAAGAAAGAAATATCTGCTAACCCGTCACCTGTAGCGTCGGTCTACTTAACTGTCAGCGCAAAAGCCTGCCCCTCTGGGGTATATTCCTCTGATGGTGCAGGGCACGGTGCTGCGCTACATGTGGCCTAGCTCCCTCTATCTAATCCATGATACTCAAGTAATATCTATACTGATATTCTACTCTATTATACTAGGGAACCATCTATATGGTATCTATTCTGCAATCTGATAATCATACCCGTCTATCCAGAACCATGTTACCAGAATCCTCGTCACACCAATAAGTATGGCTGCGATAATTTATAGAGTCTGCAACTAATGTACATACCTCTTGAATTATAGTATTTAAAATTTTTGTATTGTCGCTAGCTTGGCAGCAAAAACTTTAAATTCCTACACCCGAAAAATATATCCAAAATCAGACTCTATCTCATCGCCAAACCAGCTAATATGGCTGTAGAAGACTCTAGATTCCATGACTGAGGCAACCTATCCCATAATGTTATCTTGGTAGAAAATCAAGTCAATAATGAATACCAAGAATCAGATTCAACGATGAACAAGAAAGTAGACAGAAACTGTCAGAATTGAATTTCGAGATAGTTTATAATGAGATTCTCAAGGGTCATCCCAGAAATCTTCTCAAGTAGTCCTAACTGTGATTGAGTAACTCTTTATACTGCCTAATCCTATATTCTAACAGCAGGCTCGTTGCAGCACTCTAAGTCGAGCACCACTACGAAATCGTACTAGTTGCGACTCTGACCTGCATGGACCACCACAAAAACGTATCACGACCCGCTCCCTGAGGAAGGGCACGAGAACATGGGTACGTCCAGCCTACGTCGCCGTGTCGATGGTAGAACGCTATTCTAGGTCACTATCTAATCAGCAACTCACGCAATTATATAATATACCTGTCATAATCTCAACTCCGAATGGAGGACAAGTATAAGATACGATAATAGTCAATAACAATCTAAGTACGATAAGATAACACATGATTCTAACAACTATATGAAACTCAAGCAACTTAAATAAACTTCTAAACAACATCTCAAACAATCTAAAATACAACTCAATTTCCACTTATTACAAACAAGTTCTAAAAGTGAAACTAAACCATAAACTAGTAATCTACTCCAAGCTCTAGTGGTCCTCTAGGCTAGCTATGAATCTCCAGGTTACCTGTAATATTTTCAACAGGTCCAGTCAGGACAGGAGCGAGCACAATACATCTCACGCAGTTCATAACATGTTAGGAAATATAAAGCATGTAAAAGAGTAAGATACATGAACTATAAGAAGATGTACATAAAAACGAGAGAGAACTTATAACTGAAATATATACAGAATAAGTAAAACTACAATACTAGTGATTTAGAGCACAATATGGTTATGTAAACGACTTAGGTTGTACAATAACAATAGGTAGCTCCATCATAACATAAGTGTATAATGGATGCCCACAATAGTCGTACAATAGGATTTGATTACATAACCATTTCCTACTCACCCTCCCCAATCAATACACAAGGATCCAATCCAGTTACGCTACCTTGTACAATAGTTCTCCATGAAGCTCATGTGATCATGAGAGTACAAGATGTACAATGAGTATACATGAATATGGGTGTACAATAAATACAATATGTTTGTAAAACACACATCACAATATGTATCAGTTGAACACAATAGAGATAACATCTCAAGAGAAGATCCATATAGTACCAATCCGTGATAACAATCGTGCCAGTATCAAGTAAATAATCTAGAGCAAGAATATAAGTCCTGACAAGTATGAAACGATCAGAGAATGTACTCGCCTGTCATCCTGTATGACTGATATGAATGGATGTCCGAACTGGTGTCACAAAATCCTCTTTAGAGTAAAACAGGTTATTAAGAGTTTAATTTATATGATAATTGAAATTATAATATAATCTACATGAGTCTAAGTCAATCTAGGTCAAAGTAAACTCTTGGTCAACTCTGGTCAACTGTGGTCAAACAATCTAGGGTTGGGTCAACAATGGCCAACTAGTCTAGATTAGTCAATTCTAGGTCTAAACAAACTAAGTATATGCAAATCAAGTATCCAAGATAGCTACTAACTCATAGCCTAAGTCACTTGCTAAACCAAGCACAAAACTAAGCCATAAGCTAACAAGGCACACAAACTTAGTCATATAATGTATATATATTATTCACATTCACATATTCATATACATAGATATATATAGGAAAGCTATATATATAGACACATACATATAAATACATAGAGAGTGCGAAGGAGAGGTAAAAGAGTAAGTGAGTGTGTATGTGACATATGTGTGAAAGGATATGTGTTAATGTTCTCAGATTTAATGATAGGTAGGTGTATGTGACATGGGATACATGGTGTTAAAGGATGTATGAATGCGTGTGTGTAAAAGGTTATAGGTTAACTCAGTTTATAGAAATACATACATATTTACTTACATTACATACATGCATACATACATATCATATATACATACATACATTGCATACATGCCTACATACATATCACATATGCGTACTTGTATTCTTTCATGCACCTATACATACATACATAGATGCATACATACATATTTGAATACATTATATACTTGTATATATTATATTTCATATATGCATACTCTACATTATATTACATTCACATATCATTAAGTTGCATACATATACTTATTTTCATTACATACATGTCATTCATGCATATTACATAAATATATAAATCTATACATTATATACATTGTATACAACATGGAAAAAATAGAAGAGGAAAAATTGAAATGGAAAGGGAAGAAAAGGAAAAATGTAAGAAAAAGGAAAAAATAGTGGACATATACATGCTTGCATCATATATTCTACATTACCATACATGCTATCATTATATATTATATTACATTATGTATACATTATGCATTCATATCTATTATTACATGTATATCTTGCATTCATATCTAGCATTCATTATATACTTTCATGCATACATTGTATATCATTCTTTCATTCATGCATTTATGCATTGCTTACATACATTACATTGATTGCATTCCTACATGCTTGCATTCAACCATATATATATATTAATGTAAAGAGGATACATATCATATATATATCATTTTATTTATCTAACATATCATGCCTTACATTTATTTAATATCCATACTACATAGGCTCATAGGTTACACAAAATGCCTATGTCGTATAGTCACTCTTCTACTTAAAACCAATATTGTACCAATTGGGCTTTCACTAAATTCTAGGATTAAAGTATGTCGTAGCCCTTTGTTTTATCTTTCTGAAACTTTAAACGGATCACATTTTTTTATCCGAAAGCTCCCGGAATCGCAAAAACAACGAAATACATTCGTCTTTCGTACAGCTGACACTCAAATAATTTTACAGAAAGTTTCAGAATGAATTTGGCTTATTAAAATATATATTTGGAAAGCTAACTTCGAAACGGTTATTTTAAAAAAAACAAAAGATAAATCGGAGTTCTAAGCTAAAAGTTATGACATTTCTAAATTGCTTTGGTTAATAAAAACGTGGATGAAAATTATGATGAATTTGGGTTGGTCAAGATACTTGGATACCAACATAGGTATCCAAATGAAACTCATTCTAACCATCCTAACTAAGATCAATCCACTCTCTAATCATTCTAAAACC
Organism: Iris pallida; assembly: GCA_029216955.1. Taxonomy (NCBI): domain Eukaryota; kingdom Viridiplantae; phylum Streptophyta; class Magnoliopsida; order Asparagales; family Iridaceae; genus Iris; species Iris pallida. The sequence goes on from JANAVB010031220.1 coordinate 1,743,175, forward strand.
GAATTTAAATATCTATTTAAACTATTATCATATATACATACACATGGGGTGTCCTAATTTGGGATCTATCAAGTAGGACACAAGACACACCTATAACATCCTCATATGGACTCCAAATGGTCTCAAAATTGAATCTAAAGGGGACACATGCATGGGGGTGGATCCTTTGGATTCAAAAATAATTAATATACAAGGAAATCAAGTTAGAGGATAGGTTTTACCTATTGGGAGTGGAATTCCAATGAAAATCTTTAGGACACGGCTCCGATACGAAGATCTATCCAAAAGGACACCTCCCTTTGCACCTTATCCAAATTCTTGGATAGAATCCTTCCTTGATGGTGTGGGATGGATTAGGAGAAGTTTGGATGGAGAAATGTGAGGGAAAGGAAATCAAATCTAAGAGGGAAGCTCTCTAATTTGGGGAAGAACACTTAGGGTTCTATGTAGAGGTAAAAAGAGGCAAGGATTTTCTTAAGGATTCTTTATAGGAAGGGAGGGGCCACTTGATGGCTGGTCATTAGATAAATTAGGGTTAGTTTTTTATATAGATGAGTGGCTAGGAGTTGTCCACCCAATTTTAAGCCTTCCTATTGGTTCAACTAGTCATAAGGCTTTCTTTTTCACAAATATCCTAAGGGATAAATATCCTACTATGAAATATCTAGATATTGTTAATCTAACTTAACCATTAAGTCTCTAACCTTCTAACTAAACCTCCATGAGCATCATTAATATCTAGGTTTAGTCAAAACTAGGTTAGTCTCTAACAATTTAATTAGCACAATACTAATTAATCAAAATTTATTTTCATTAATAAGTCAAAAATGACCAAAATACCCTTAGGCTAAAAGTCACAATTAGTCATCATAATCATATGGTTAGGTCCCCATGGTCATGGTTAGTCTCTAGGTCATGCAGTCTCTAGGGTTACAATAGTTAACCATCAAAATCAGAATTCAACATTTTAAATAGTTTTAAAATAATTAAAAATTACCAAAAATCATAACATGGTTTAAATATCATTATTAAATAATTATAATTAGAAAATTTCAAAATTATCCTCATTTTAGAAATTGGGTGCTACAGTCCAGTGCCGATGTCTGTCCTGCGCCACGCAAAGTCTGTCCCTGATGAGCTTCACCTTCTCAGCTGCGTCAACAACCATCTCAGGTCCCAGTAAAGCTCGCTCTCCAACATCATCCCAAGATAAGGGAGTACGACTCTCTGCCCGTACAGAGCCTCGAAAGGTGACATCTCGATGCTGGCCTGATAACTGTTGTTGTAAGCAAACTCCACCAAGTGTAGGTGATCCTCCCAGGAACCTCCAAAATTCAAGATGCACGTCCGCAGCATGTCCTCAAGCGTCTGAATAGTCCTCTCTGACTGTCCGTCCATCTGAGGGTGGTATGCAGTATTAAACCTGTGCTGAGTGTCCAAACTAGTCTGTAGACTCCTTCAGAAGTAGAAAGTAAAGGGACTATCCCGATCAGAGACGATGCTGACCGGAACCCCATAAATCCTGACAATCTGCCGCATGTACATCTCTGCAAGCCTCTCTGTAGACGTATCCACCTTGAATTATAAAAAGTGGGCCGATTTGTACAACCTGTCAACGATGACCCAAATTGCGTCTTTTCTTCCAGGTGTACGCGGCAACCCAGATACAAAATCCATCGTGATATGCTCCCACTTTTACTCTGGAATGGACAATGGCTGCAACAAACCTCCTGGCCTCTGCCTCTCTGCCTTGACCTGCTGACAGACCAAGCATCTATTTACGAAGCGAGCTACCTCCCGCTTCATCCCATACTACCAGACGTGCTCTCTCAGATCCCTGTACATCTTGTTGGCACCAGGATGTATAGAATACTGAGATCTGTGAGCCTCCTGCATGACCTGCTCCCTGAGCTCTCTACTAGGCACACACAACCTGGAACCGTGCCTCAAAGCGCCATCCTCTGTAAGAGAAAACTTACCATCCACTAGCCCTGCTCGAACCTGCTCTCGAATACACCACAGAGTAACATCCTCGAACTGCGTCAACTTGATCCTCTCTATCAATTTCGACTGAATCTAAAGACCCCACATCTGCATCTAAACTCCAGGCACAATCAGCTCAATCCCCAGGCTCTCCAAGTTTGCTAGCAAGTGTCGATCCATAGTCAAACACATGGCTGTCGGATACCAACACAAGGCATCGGCAACCACGTTAGCCTTCCCTGGGTGATACTGTAGTGAGATGTCGAAGTCCTTTATCAGCTCTAGCCACCTGCACTGCCTCATGTTGAGCTCTTTCTGTGTAAACACATACTTCAAGCTCTTATGATCTGTGAAGATCTTCACCCTCTCTCCATACAAGTAGTTCTTCCACAACTTCAGAGCAAAAATCACTGCTGCCAACTCCAGGTCGTGGGTAGGGTAGTTTTTCTCATGGGAACGTAACTGCCTGAAAGCATAGGCAATCACCTTCCTATGCTGCTGTAAGACACAACCCAACCCCCTCCCTAAAGCTTCACTATAGATAGTGAATCCTCTTTAACTTGATGGCAATGTCAGAATCGGAGCTGTCTTAAGCCGCTTCTTCAACTCATCGAAAGCAGCCTGACACTCCTCTGACCAAACAAACTTAGCATCCTTCCGGGTCAGCCTAGTCATCGGCTCTACAATCCGGGAGAAATCCTGCACGAACCTCCTGTAAAATCCTGCCAGCCCCAAGAAGCTTCTGATCTCTGCTACTGAACTCGGCACCGACCAAGCCTCAAATGCTGTGATCTTCTTCGGGTCCACTGAGATCCCATCTCCAGTCACCACATGACCCAAGAAGTTAACTCTGTCCAGAAAGAACTCGTACATCGAGAGCTTGCCATACAGCCTCTCCCTCCTGAGGGTCTCCAGAACCACTCTCAAGTGCTCCTCATGCTCCTCCTCGGTTTTTGGATACACCAGGATATCATCGATGAACACCACCATAAACTTGTCTAAGTACTGTGGAACACCTTGTTCATCAAGTTCATAAATACTGCCGATGCATTGGTCAGCCCAAACGGCATAACCAAGAACTCAAACTGCCCATACCGTGTCCTGAAAGCGGTCTTCGGAATATCCTCCCTCTTCACCTTCACCTGATGATAACCTGACCTCAAATCAATCTTGGAGAAAACCCGAGATCCGCTCAACTGATCAAAGAGATCATTGATCCACGGCAGTGGGTATCTATTCTTGATCGTCAGGTTGTTGAGTGTGTTGTAGTCGATAGACATCCGTACCGACCCATCCTTCTTGGATACAAAGAGTACCGGTGTACCCCAAGGTGAAGAACTCGATCGGATGAAGCCCTTATCCTACAGCTCATCCTCCTGCTTCTTCAGTTCTACCAACTCACTGTTGTTCACTCGATAGACATGCTGAAAAATCGGTTCCGTGCCGGGAACCAAGTCTATCGAGAACTCAATATCCATGTCTGGTGGAAGCCCTGACAACTCCTCCTAAAAGACGTCCATGAACTCTGCAATCAAAGGATGTGGAGCCACCTGCTCCTCAACTGAAGCTCCATAGAAAAGTATGTTATCCTGCTCCGCCTGCCGTCGGGTGTACTCAAACTCTAGCTCTCCTGGTGCTACAAACAGAACTCTACCCCTTCGGTAATCTATGCTGGCGTGATGCCTGCTCAACCAATCCATACCTAGTACGATATCATAGTTCAGTAGTGGCATGACGAGCAGACTCACCTCCAACTCTCGGCCTCCCAAAATAACTCTCCGTCCTCTGCAAACATCACTCACGAGGATAATACCACCCCCGGTCGTGATCTTGCAGGTCCTAGGCAACGGTTCAGATACCAGGCTGTGTCTAATAACAAAACTGTAGGAAGTCCCGAAATCAAATAGAGCAAAAGCTGGAATGGAGTCAAGAAGAACCGAACCTGTAATCAACTCCCCGAAGGCCTCTGCATCCACGGCCGCCATGGCGAAAGCTCGTCCCTGCTGACCTCCCCGAGCCTGCTGCTGATGCTGGATGAACCTCTGCTACTGAGTCTGCAGTGGTCCCTTCTGCTGGCCTGCTGGAGCCCTGGCTCCTCTACCTCCTCTTGATACTGGATGCATCGATGCTACTGGACAGTCTCTCATCTGATGGTCCGATGATCCATACATCAGGCATCTCCTAAGCCTCTTCCTGCAGTCATCCTACCTATGCCCCGGCTTCTTGTAGAAGGTACAAATGATAGCCTGCTGACGGGGTGCCTGCTGCTGCACCCTCGGCTGCTGATGCTGCACCTGCTAGAAAGGTGCCCTGTCCTGTTGTTGGAACTGCTGCTGATGTACTGGCCTCTATGACTGCTGGTACTAAAAATGAGGCCTCTTGGCCTGGCCCCCGCTGTTGCTACCTCCTTGGAATTCCCGACCTCTCTTCAGCTTCAATCACAGGTCTTCCTCCGCTACCATAGCTCCAGAAAAGATCACTATGGAGGTAGCATTCCGGTCACTCTTAGTCAGTGGCCGAACCTCCCTGAGCAAACCTCGACGAAACTTCCTAGCCTTTGTCTTCTCAGCCAGATCATCAATAAATTGGGCCAACCGGCAAAACTCTCCGGCGTACTCAGCAACTGTCTGGTTTCCCTGAAGTAGACTCTCAAACTGTGCCTCAATGCCTTCTAGTGCCATATCTAGGAAGAACTATTTCTTGAACAGCTCCTTGAACTACTCCCAAGTCTGACCCTCTACTCCCACTCTGGGATCTGTCTGATACCAGGTACGGGCTAAGTCCTGCATCTGACTGCCCGTCGCCTCGATATAAAGTCGGGCTGGTATCTCCGCCAGCCGAAAAATCTTCTCGATATGCTCAATCCAATCATCCGCATAGTGAATGCCCCCGGTACCCAGGAAATCTTTAGGATGCATCTTCTGGAAGTCCTGGATATCCTTCTCCCTCCGGCAAGGCTGCGGCTGCGCCCCCTGAACCATCTCCACAGTCATACAGACCAGCTAATGTGCCTCGTCAATCCTCTGACAGAAGTCGGCAATCTGACGCTGCTGCGCTGCTGGTAAGACTCCAGAATCCTCTCTACGAAGAAGAACAGATGAGCAGCATCTATCATCCCCGCAGGTGGAGGCTGCTGCGGCAGAAGGATCTTAGGAATCACCGGGCTCTGCCTCCTAGCTGGTGGAGGTACTCATCTGAATGCAGCTGACACACCCACCCCAGCTGGCATAACTGGGGCTGCGGTACCGGAAGCTGGATGCGCGGGACGAGAGGTGGCAGACCCCTCTACAACGTCCCCCTGTCATGGGCAATGTGATCTCGTCTCAACCATCCTGGAGACACAGATCAAACAAGAAACAATTTCTGAGAATGAGTCAAAAATATCAAAGGAGGACGGTTTAAATTCAAAAGAAGATAATAAGCAGTAAAATGTAGATATACATAATCTGATAAGGAGTTTTTCCTAGTGTGATTGAGTACCTCCAAAATATTCTAATCCTACTGCAGGCTGTAGTGATACTCTAGTTTGAATACTACTATATTTCTAAACTAGACCTGCATAGGCCACCACTAAAAACGTGTCACAACCCGTACCCTAGAGTAAGGACACGAGAAGTGGGTATGTCCAGCCTACGCCGCAGTGTCGGCAGTAGAACGCTGTCCTAGGTCAATCATCTAACAATATATAAGGTACCTGTACAGTATATACACTCCAAATGGAGGTGATATAACAAATACAGTCTCAATCACATCTAAGGTAGAATACGATAAAAAGATAGATAGATATGAAATAAAATAAATCCACAAAGATACAGCCAGATAGAAGTCTAAGTGTCTAAGATAACACAAATCCAGATACATCTCAAAATCCCAATACAGTAATACAGAGAATGTAAATACAATAAAAAAGACATCCTAGTCTAAGGGAGTGTCATCCACTGCTAAAGGGTCCTGCTGCTGATCCAGGTCACAACAGTCCTCTAGGGTAGTCCCGTAATATGTGGAACAGAATGCCTCAGCCTCGTCCTCTCTAATATTTTTAACAGGTCCAGTCAGGACAGGAGCGAGCACAATACATCTCAACGAATTATAACAGGTTAGAAAATATAAACATGCTAGAGAGTAAGATACATTGTCACGACCCGTACCCGGTTTTCGGACGCGAGCTCGTGAGCAAGCCAGCTACGTATCGAGCGGACTCCAGCCCGACTCGAGTACGTATAAACTATCAAGATCGTGGTATCATGTCTAATCTAAACTATATCTCAATCCACAAGAATATATGAAACATGAATGAACAGGTATGGGGTCATGGTCTGCAGCCCATTAGCATATTATTTGATTAGACTCCAAGAATGATATGAGTCTATAAATAAGCAGAATATATCATGGTATGGAATATAATGCACGAGAAGATAATAAAAAAATATCACAAGTAAATACCTGTATCATACATCGTAATCCTCTACCATCCTGCTCTGCTAACTAACTCCATGTAGTCGCTAAACCCGAAGAGATCATCAGGTCCTCAGAGGACTAGCAAGATACATAATATACAAGCCAACATGTAACAGTACAAATATACAAAGAAGTAGGAAACAATCAAGGATATCTAACGAGACAAAATGAACTAAGACACAAGATCTAAACACAAGGATCCTAAGACCCTGGCATGCCATACTAGAAATGGCTAATAGGCCAAAGCTATAGACTGCAGTCAAGGCAAGCACTCACAATCTATAGTGTCTCAATCGCAGTCAAGGAAAGCACTCACAACCAAGACGGTAGCCAATCCTAGTATAAAAATCCTATAGACCGTAGTCAAGGTCAGTACTTACAATCTATAGAATGTTAAAGTCAAGTCCTACTCAAGTCATGTCAAGTCAAGTTAAGTTATAATCAAGTCGAGGGAATCGTGGTGTAGGACTAGACGACTCTATCAAGGAATACATGTAAAACTAACACAGAATAACAGATAGAAATATCATATCAGAAAGGAACAAGAATGTGCAGACAACTAGAAACATGTAAAGTAAAACTATAACAGGATGAGTGTACTAGACATAGAATAAAGCAATCACGAATGTAAGAAAAAGAATAGCAACGAGATAATGAACATGCATATAAATTATATTGTACAAGCTGGCATGGTATACTTGTCTGGTGGTAGCGCGAAGAACCAATAAGATACCGTCAATTGGTACGCCATAAAGTCTAAAATCCACAAATGTCTCCGAAAGATGAAATAGACATCGCCAACATTCTCAGACTAGCCAAATTATCTGGAATTGCCTGTCCATAAGTCCAATTCTGGATACAGGGGCAAAACGATAATTTTGGGCAAAAACGGTGTCCGCCGTTGGACCCGCTTTGCACCGAAAAGCATGCCAGAGTTAATAATCTCTAAAGTCGTCAAACTATATGTCAACAGGTCCAGTTTTTCGATATGAACCCAACCGTATGTCCAAAGTTGGATTTCGGCAGGCCGTGCACAAAATCATCTGTTGAGTCGGATCGTGGGGCCCGCAAAATGGCGATCCGATCAACTGTCTCAGAATCTAATCAAACTTGGCATACAGGACCAAAAAAATGATACGGTCCTGTTGGCGTAAGTTTCATCTCGATTTGACGAGCGTGCACGAAGTAATTGAGAAATTTGTACAGAGGTCGATACGTTGAATTTTGACGGATACGCATCAAATTCGTCGCACACACGCGACCAATTTGAATTCCGTCAAAGCCCACACGACCACGAAGCTATTACGCACCTTTCGATGCTTTCGGTTCACGACCATGTCGCCCGGTTTGGCCGAACGCACGTCGTATCGAAGGATTTTCTAAATTTCTACAGTTTTAAAAACAGATTTTTCTTGGTTTTCAAGGGTGAATAACTTCTTACATAATTGATGAAAAATAATTCTATCTGAAGGGTTTCAATCCTGGTCATGTACTCTTAAACTTTGTTCAAATACAATTTCTAATCTGGTGTTAGATCGATCCGAATCGATCTCCTAATATAGGTACATGGACTGTCATAAGTCATGTTTCGGGACAGGATTTTGCCGATATTGGCGTCAAGTTTCTAGGCAGGTTGTGACACTATCCTTAAATCTCTTTGGTGGGATCTCGAGTGGAATATATCTTCTATGCGTAGGAGTTCGTAGATTGCAAAATAATCAACTAGGGAGGAAGAAAATTTACCTGGAAATCGGCGCGCTGGTGTGCGCTGCTGCCACTGCTATGGCTCTTCTCCGTTACGCCCGGCGGTGTTTGGCCGTGCGTCTGCCGTCCTACGGCGGCCCAGGGCGACGCTGCGGTGGCGCACCGTCGCCTGGGGTCGGGGTGGTCGCTTTGTTAAAGAGTTTAGGGTTGCATTAGTTTTCTCGATCTCGGCCACTCGTTATATATTGGAGTATAAACTCTCGGTTTGGCTGAGAGTAATCGGGTTAGGCCTGTGTTGTTCAGTGGTCTCGGTCGGGTTGTACTGGGCTGAAAGCTACTGCTGGACTTTGTTGAGGGTTCGGTTTCTAAGCTGGGCTGGGCTCTTTTGGGTTCTATTTCTTTTTCTTTATCTTTTTTTCTATTTCCTATTTATTATAACTAATATGCAAATATAAATACATACGCACTTATATTTATATATATACACGTACACACATACGTATGCAAATATATATATTTATATATACACGTATACACGTATACATTTATATATATATATATATATATATATATATATATATATATATATATATATATATATATATATATATATACACGTATGCAAATATATATATATATATATATATACACCTATATATATAAAAAAAAAAATATATATATATATATATATATAAAATATATATATATATATATATATATATATATATATATATATATATATATATATATATATAAATATATATATAATATAAAAAATATATAATATATTTATATATATACACATACATACACATATCCTCCTATATATATGTACATATATACACACACACATTTATTTATATATATACAAACACTTTTATACATTTATGTATTTACATATAAATACTCCTAAACCCATATACATGTATATATTTTTATATAAATACGCATACACACATATATTTATTCTTTTGATAAAGAATAAATTAATAATAACTAATAATAATAAATAGTTTATTTTCAATAACCACAATAATAATTCTACTAGTAATTAAAATAATTTAATAATAGCTCCTGGGTGGGCATATCATATACTCCCATTACTGGGCCCCAGAAAATCATATAAATATTCTAAAACGCTATTTAATATTAATAATACCTATAATTTACATATAATAAAAATTTAGAAAATAATTACCAAATCCTAAAATATATACAAAATCTTTGCATTTACCAAACATGTCTACAAGGCCATATTTGGTCCCACTACATGACTACATGGGCTTGGATTTGACTTGGGTCCAATCTGGACAGGTTCGGTACAACCGGGTTCCCGAAAACTCAATAATATAATTAAATTATAAATAAAATCTTCGATAGGGTTAAGTTGTAACTTGGCCTAGTTTTTCTAGTTAGAACAATCCTATGACTCGGCCTTCCCCTACCATGGCTAAACACTAGTCAAAGCACGCTACTGCACTATCCGTGCCATGATTTCTAGTCGTCTTGTACTCCAAAACTCATCTGTGGCTAAAGTCATCTATCATAATAATTATCTAATAATTATTTACAAAAAAATTTTAAAATCACTATTAAATCAAATAAATGAATAAATATATATATATATATTTCAAAAATATTTTACGGGAAGGGGAGCTACAAATCTACCCACCTTAAAAATAATTTCGTCCTCGAAATTCTAATTCATAACTATTCCTTAAAAATCAAAGTCTACTATTACCTTATTCTTCTCAAATTTAATTTCTCTAAAATATTTTATAACCTTCTCTAGCCATTTGGTATTTACGAAATCTCGAGGACTTCTACCCATCTTAGGTCACACTACTCCCTTGAAACACAGGTCACTAAAATCTTATAATCTTCTAACCAGTAACTAATAATTCTACCAAAATATCTAGGACATATGGTATCTAGAATCTCTCATATCTACAAACAACCAATTATTCAATAATCAAGCAATATTATACTATAACTTAAGAGTTTCTGATTAATTCTAAACAGCACAATTATTCGTCACCCCGAAATAGGAAGGGACGAGAGTCAAGGGTACGAAAAACAAGGAAGTATAATCGAGAGAAAATATAAAATTTCAATGACGTAGAGAATTTTCTAGAAGAATTTTCAAGGCAGAGTTGATTGAGATTTCTAAGGTTTAGTCATATTCGCAGGCTCGTACCGGTACAGTTACGTAACTGATATAATATGCTCTGACCTGCATGGGCCACCCCAAAAACTTGTCACGACCCGTACCCAATTTTCGGATGCGAGCTCGTATGCAAGCCGGCTACGTATCGAGCAAACTCCAGCCCGACTCGAGTAAGTATAAGCTGTCAAGATCATGGTATCATGTCTAATCTAAACTATATCTCAATCCACAAGAATATATGAAACATGAATGAACAGGTTTGGGTCATGGTCTGCAGCCCATTAGCATATTGTTCGATTAGACTCCAAGCATGATATGAGTCTATAAATAAGCAGAATATATCATGGTACAAAATATAACGTACGAGAAGATAATAAAGAAATATCACAAGCAAATACATGTATCATACATCGCAATCCTCTACCATCCCGCTCTGCTAACTAACTCCATGTAGTCGCTAAACCTGAAGAGATCATCAGGTCCTCAGAGGACTAACAAGATATATAATATACAAGCCAACATGTAACAGTACAAATATACAAAGAAGCAGGAAACAATCAAGGATATCCAACGAGACAAAATGAACCAAGACACAAGATCTAAACACAAGGATCCTTAGACACTGGCATGCCATACTAGAAATGGCTAATAGGTCAAAGCTATAGACTGTAGTCAAGGCAAGCACTCACAATCTATAGTGTCTCAATCGCAGTCAAGAAAAGCACTCACAACCAAGACGGTAGCCAATCCTAGTATAAAAATCCTATAGACCGTAATCAAGGTAAGTACTCACAATCTATAGAATGTCAAAGTCAAGTCCTACTCAAGTCATGTCAAGTCAAGTCAAGTTATAATCAAGTCGAGCGAATCGTGGTGTAGGACTAGACGAATCTATCAAGGAATACATATGAAACTAACACAGTGTAACAGATAGAAATATCATATCAGAAAGGAACAAGAATGTGCAGATAACTAGAAACATGTAAAGTAAAACTATAACAGGATGAGTGTACTAGACATGGAATAAAGCAATCACGAATGCAAGGAAAAGAACAGCAATGAGATAATGAACATACATATAAATTATATTGTACAAGCTGGTGTGAAACCCGCTTTCTGGATTTAGATTAATTGTTGGATATTTAGATTAACTAGGATTATTAGTTTAGATTAGGTTATTATTATTATTATTATTATTGACACAAAATTACAGTCAACCATATATTGATACAATTAACAATATGATACTTGCAATATTTCAATACGACACATGAAGACTGAATTCGGTACAAGCCAGACAACAGCTCGCACTTGCAAAGCTTCATAAATTTGAGTTTGTATTTTATACTTTATTTGAGTCTAGATTTATGTAAACTGAGCTGTGCTGAGCATTTTGAGACTTAGACTATACCTATACCTCAAACCAAAAGCCCCACTAAACATCCAAATAGACCATTGGCCCATTTGACCTATTCTGTGCTTTGGAGACAGAGTTCGGGCCGAACTCTGCCTCCACACAGAGTTCGGGCCGAACTCTGCCTCCTAAATTCCAGGACCCTAATTTTTAGGGTTGGCTGGATGCAAGTTGTCCAACGGCCAAATTTTTGAATATTCTAACTAGAATTCTGGCCGAATTCTGCCTGTATGGCATCCTATAAATAGGCCATGAATTCTTTTATTTTGGAATCATCCAATCTTCTCTTCTCTTCTCTCTAAAGCCTTACATAAGCCATACCCTTCTCATCTACTAGCCACAAGCTCCCTAAGCCTCAAAGTGCTCAATACTTTTCAGTTAGGAGTTTGTGCAAGAGTTCAAGAAGTCGCTTGAAAAATTCTAAGCATGCTACTGCGATCTCTGTAAGAAGTTGACGTGCTCTTCTGAAGAAAAGGCACGGGGTGTAACTACTATTTCACAAATAGTGGATTTAATCCTGAGCTAGAGTTCTCAGGCCTGGACTAGTCCTCCACGAGGAAAACTAGGTTAAAATCGGCTGTGTTTGCATATGCTTTCTTGCTCTTTATTATTTTCGCATTTACTCTGATTATTTTCTGTTGTGAAAGAGTTTAATTTTTAATTGGACATTATTGTCATAAACTCTATTCACCCCCCTCTAGAGTTGCCTATTTGTTCTTCAATTGGTATCAGAGCTCTGTTCTCTCAACAAGGACGAACATCCTAGAGCTGATCCATGGCAACCACACAATCCATGATTTCTAATTACGGTGAAGGGCAGTCCACTCATAGGCCTCCCCTATTTGATGGAACTAACTACACCTATTGGAAAACAAGGATGAGTTTTTATCTCAAGTCGCTAGACTTCGACCTGTGGACCATTGTCACCGATGGTTACAAAAAGCCCGCCAGGATAGCTGTCAATGGTGATCTCGTTGAGAAAACCCATGACAAACATTCTAACGAGGAGAAGAAACAGGAAAGTCTAGACGCAAGAGCTATTAATGCTTTATTCTGTGCTATAGACAGGAATGAGTTCAACAGGGTCTCGACATATACCACCTCTCACGAAGTATGAAGACTTCTAGAAGTGACGCATGAAGGAACCACTCAAGTGAAGGAGTCAAAAATAAGTCGTCTCACTCAAGAATATGAGGCTTTCAAGATGAAGCCAAATGAGACGATCACACAAATGATTACAAGATTCTTCGACATCATCAACCTCTTGTCTTCTCTCGGCAAACAATATACAAATCACGAGAAGATCTGCAAGATACTTAGGGGGCTAACAAAGATTTGGAACCCTAAGGTGACAGCCATCATAGAAGGAAATGATCTCACGACTATGCCCATGGAGACTTTGATGAGAAAGCTGATGACTCATGAGCTTGACCTCAAAGACTTCGAAGAGCCTGCTCCTAAGGAAAAGGAGATTGCCCTTAAAGCTCATCGACGAAGGGCTGATCCTGAAGAGACAGATGGCTACAACTTGGAAGGTGAAGATCAAGCTCTCCTTGTCCGCAACTTTAAGAAATTCCTTCGCTTCAATCGAAGAAAGAAGGAACCACAAGAAGATGACGAAGAAGAGCCAACATGCTACGGTTGTAAGAAGTCTGGACACGTCCGAAAAGACTGTCCATTCACAAAGAAGAGCAACCGATATGAGAAACCATATAAGAAAGCTTCCTCAAAGAAATATGCCAACACAAGCATTTGGAATAAAAGCGAAGCTGGTGACTCCGAGGAAGAAAAGGACTCTCCTCAAGACACTGCCAATGTTTGCCTAATGGCTACATCCGACAAGGTAACAAGCAAAACTCTCGATGATTTCACGTTTGATGAACTTGGCGATGCATTCAATGATTTACTCAATGACCACAAGAAAGTCATTGGTAAATATAAACATGACAAGGAAAAGATCAAAAGTTATGAAGTCGAGATTCAAAGACTCTCTTCATTGCTTGATAATAGTAGAGACACTTTACCCACGAAAGTCACAAATGAGGTGTCTAAGCTTAAATTAAGCCTACATGATGTCAAAGCACGTATAGAAAAGAAAACACAAGAGATCACAGAACTCAATACTGAGATCGCTGAAGAAAAGAATAGACACAAGATCTTTATCACTAAGATTTATGGTTTGAACACTAAGATTAATGAACTGCAGGCTGTCTCTAAGAAATTAGAGACTAGATTAGAAAAACAGGTTGCTCAACCTCAAACCCAATCATATGAGACACTCACAAAGCATGACACTACTCATTTTAGTCAACCACATCATCCACCTGCAGCACAAAATCATGCTTATATGTACACCCACTTTCATAAAGCACACAAACCACATGCACGTAGAAATAATTCTCATATGACACAGAATCATCATACTACACATAGATACAATCACTATGTTGCACAAAAAAAAATCACCATCATACTGTTTATGGATATAGACATCATCATCATACTCCACATCACTCTACATATAGACATCATTACCATGCTACTCCACATCACTCTACATATAGACATCATCACCATGCTACTCCACATCACTCTACATATAGACATCATCAACATGCTCCTAACATAAATAGGAATGCTATTTGTACTTATTGTGGATTACATGGACACATTTCACCACAATGTAGAGTTAGGAGATTAGTAGATAGAAACATATATTCATGGTTGTCGAAAACTAACTTTTTAGGACCCTCAAGAACTTGGGTACCAAAGGTCACTTCTACTCTTGATGTAGGTGGACCTTCCCTCCTCAACTAAGAGTAAGTAGATTCTCGATAGTGGATGCTCGTGACATATGACGGGAGACGCAAATCTTTTCGTATCACTAACGATGAAGAGGGAAGGGTATGTATCCTTCGGCAACAACCTTAAAGGGTATATCATTGGTAATGGTACAATAGGTCATCCTCCTTCTCCTATAATAAAGGATGTCTACCTAGTGACCGAGTTAAAGCATAACCTGCTCAGCATAAGTCATCTTACTGATCATGGGTATGATATTAACTTTGGACAAAATAAATGCTTTATTTATGATAGATCAACAGGAGACATTGCTTTTGAAGGGATAAGAGAGGATAATATTTATATTTTCTATCTATCTAGAGACACTAACAGTACAGAAGATGTCTCTATGCTCACAAGGATGAAAGATTACTGTGGCACCAGCGTCTTGGTCATACCAATATGGATACCATATCCAAGCTATCAACTAAGAAGCTAGTTAGAGGCTTGCCCGATATCACATTCAAAAAGGACACTGTATGTGCCGAATGTGAGTTGAATAAGGCAACCAAGTCCTTATTTTATTCTATAAACTCTGTAAGTACTACTAGACCCTTGCAATTACTTCATATGGATTTATTTGGTCCTAGTAGAGTAGCCAATCTTGGTGAAAAACTCTACGTTTTTGTTATAGTAGATGACTTTTCGAGATTTACTTGAATTTTCTTTCTTACAAACAAAAGTGATACCATTTCCGTTTTCAAAATTTTTGCTAAAAAGGTTCAAAACAAAAAAGGCTACATGATTACTCGAATCCGAAGTGATCATGGAGGCGAATTCGAAAATACTGATTTTGAAAAGTTTTGTTATTTAAATGGTTTTAATCATAAGTTTTCTTGTCCAAGAACTCCTCAACAAAATGGTGTTGTGGAGCGGAAGAATAGGACTCTTGGCGATATGGCTAGAGTTATGTTAAATAAATTCTCTCTTCCGAAATATTTTTGGACTGAAGCTGTCAGTACAGCGTGCCATATTTTAAATAGGATGCTAATTCGTCATATTACGAAGAAAACACCCTATGAGCTTTGGTTTGGAAGAACTCCAAACGTTTCATATTTTCGTATTTTTTGTTGTAGATGTTTTATCCTTAACACCAAAGACAACTTAGGTAAATTTGATGCTAAAGCTGACGATGGTATATTTCTTGGCTATGCGGCCAAGAGTAAGGGATATAGAGTGTTCAACAAATGCTCATTAATTGTGGAAGAGTCAACAAATATGACTTTTGATGAGGATAGCAGTGCAGCAGCTACTCTTGATGATGATGTTGAACCATCAACTTCTACTCCAATGAGCATAAACACTGAAACCAATTCTCTGGAGGGCTTGCCAAAGAAATTTTATTTCAAGTCGTCATATCCAGAAAATTTGGTTATAGGCGATGTTTCATGTGGAGTAAGTACTAGATCATCAATAAGAGACTCCATTGCTAGTACTGCCTTTATTTCACAAATTGAGCCAAAAAATATTATAGAAGCTTTTAATGATGAATTTTGGATTTCTGCCATGCAAGAAGAACTCAACCAATTCGAGAGGAGCCAAATTTGGGAACTTGTTCCTAGGCCGGTAAATCACTCGATTATTGGTACTAAATGGGTTTTTCGAAAAAAAGTAAATAAAGATGGTTCAGTTACACGCAACAAAGCTCGTCTAGTAGCTCAAGGATACAACCAAGAGGAAGGTATCGACTACGATGAGACGTATGCTCCTGTTGCGAGATTAGAATCCATACGGATGCTTTGCGCATTTGCTAACTTTCAAAATTTCAAATTATTTCAAATGGATGTTAAAAGTGCTTTCTTGAATGGATTTATTAAGGAGGAAGTTTTTGTAAAACAATCCCCTGGTTTTGAGAATCACAAATTTCCCGACCATGTTTTTAAGCTCAAGAAAGCGCTATATCGCCTCAAACAAGCCCCTAGAGCTTGATATGAACGGCTAAGCAATTTCTTGCTTGAAAAAGGTTTTTCAAAAGGGAAAGTTGACACTACACTTTTTATAAAATCTTTCAAAGACACTATTCTCTTAGTACAAATTTATGTGGATGATATTATATTTGGTTCTACTGATAAAACCCTCTGTCAAGATTTTGTCAAGTGTATGCAGACCGAGTTTGAGATGAGCATGATGGGGGAGCTCAATTATTTTCTTGGACTGCAAGTCAAACAAACGTCAAATGGAACTTTCATCTGTCAATCAAAGTATACAAAGGACATGCTGAAGAAATTCGAGCTTGACAACGTCAAACCAATCAGCACTCCAATGGCTACTACAACTAAACTAGAACCAGATGATAGCGGCAAACCTGTGGATCAACGTAAGTATCGAGGTATGATAGGCAGTCTACTTTATTTAACTGCTAGTCGCCCTGGTATTATGTTTAGCGTTTGCTTGTATGCTAGATATCAAGCTAATCCTAAGGAATCACACATGACTGCTGTTAAGCGTATCTTTCGATACCTTAAGGGTACGGTTACAGTGGGCCTATGGTATCCCAAGTCAACATCATTTAACCTCATTTGTTACTCTAATGCTGATTTCTCCGGATGCAAGGTCGACCGTAAAAGTATGAGCGGCACATATCATTTATTAGGAAAGGCTCTAGTCTCTTGGTTTAGCAAGAAGCAAAATTCTGTCGTACTATCCACAACAGAAGCTGAATATATTACAGCTGGTCATTATTGTGCACAAATTTTGTGGATGAAGCAAACCCTTGAAGACTATAACTTATCGTTTATGCACATTCCTATATTTTGTGACAACACTAGTACTATAAATCTCACTAAGAACCCCATATGTCACTCACACACGAAGCACATTGAAATACGTCACCACTTTTTGCGTGATCATCAACAAAATGGCACTATTAACTTAGAATTTATTGACACCGATCATCAGCTAGCAGATTTTTTTACCAAACCTCTATCCGAAGAGCGTTTTAACTTTCTTTGTCGTGAACTAGGAATTTTGGATGAAGCTGTTATTCATTAAAGTAACCTGCATAAATATCGATTATGTCTTGATTCTTTATGACGAACTTGCCATGGGTACAAGCCAAAAGGGTCCTTCTGACAACAAGGCGTAAAAGCCTAAGCGACACGGTGCACTAGTCCTCAGGACTACCGCTAGCTGGGATCCGGCCCCTGCAGCTACCCCATGGCAGCTTCAAAATATTGAATTGGGGCATATTTTCTTGTTTATTACATGGTCTACTTTTTATATTTTTTTATCTACTTATTATTTTTGTCTTTCTTACTTGATCAAATTTTTTCTCTAGCCTGATTTCTGTTCTGGTACCATAAACCAGAATTCGGGCCGAACTCTGCCTTACCCAAAGTTCGAGCCGAATTTGGTCTGGCTGTTCCAGAACCGAAAGCAGCCTCAGCCGCTGATCAGATTTTGATCCAATGGTCCACATTTGCTTCGACCATTCGAACCTCTACACTAAAAATCGGGTTCCCCTCTTCTCTCTCCTTCATTGCCACCTTCCTAACTTCTCCAAACTATTTTTCTCCAAACCCTAACCCTAGTTCTTCCTTCCTAGAGCATAATTCTTCTCAAAACTCAAGGAGAAGGATTCTCTCACCATTCTCCTTCATCTTTCATCATCAAATTGAGGTATATTTCCACACTTCTCTCCATCTACAATTCCTCAACTTTTTTTATTATTTCATGGCTCTCAAGTTGTTCAATAGGGGGAAGAGACTTCGAACCGAGGGTGCGTCCTCTTCGAATGCTCCTCCTCGTGTTGAACCACCTATTGAACAACCCAATCAACAACCCATTCATCCATTATTCAACCCACCTCATCCACTCGACCCCAACACGTATGATGACCAGATATTTGTATCACTTGATGCTTCCAATGAATGGTTTAGTGATTTTCGGTCACGTCCGGTGTATACGGGTCATCCTATAAATTTTACTATATTTTCTCAATATGATTCACTTTTTCATGATCTTTGTCTTGATGAACTTGTCACTACCAATTCGGTTATATATCTCAATGCCATAAAAATATTTTACTGCAACCTTACTCACAATGATACACATATATTCTCATGGGTTGCGGGCATTGATATTTCTTTCGATGATTTTGACTTGGCCGAACACCTTGAACTCCCAGAGCCAAACTCATGGAAAAAACTTGTTGAATCTCGAAAGTTTCTATTTTTCGATGGGTCATCCCTAAAAAGTTTTAAGGACGACTTGTGTACCCCTAACACACGTCCTCGTAAGCTTCTCGTCAAGTTTCTCAATCCTTACTTTTATGAACTTCATCGGATCGTCTTTAACACGATTCTGCCCAAAACAGGATCGACCGATGAGGTTACATACTTTGAAATCTCTACTTTGTATCACCTCCATTTTCATGTTCCTTTTAATCTTCCACGTACCATGGTGGACTGGATGATTAATGCTAGGAAGAAACCAAGGTCCTTGGTTTATGCTCTTTGTCTTCCTATGCTCTTTCGTACTTTTTGTGTACCTCTTGATGAGTGCCAGTTCCTACCTGACCCTGCCTTCCTCTCTAAGGTACGGCAGCTTCAGGCAGCAGTTGTCTTACCTGTTGTGTCTGAGCACTCTGACGATGAGTCCGACGCCCCTCCTCTTGGACATGATCCTCCTCCTCCTCCTGCTACTCTTGAGTCACTCCAGACTATGCTTCGCGATCGATTCACCTTAGAGGATGATTGCTGGACTCAGCTTGACTACCGGACAATCTTACAAATGAGTGCCATTAGCAACTCACTGCACGATATTCGGTACTCTATGTCCCGGCATCCTTCTATGCCTATTTCTATGGAGCGGGACCCTGCTCACGATGGATACCGTATCGATGACCCTTGGGTTATCCGCTACCTGGATCCGGATACGGCTTTCGTGGACCCTCGTCGTTCATTCACTGATCCATCCGACGACGGTGGGCCTTCACGAGCTCGATGATGGATATGGATTTCTCTTTGCTGCTGCTGCTGAGGATCGTAGTTTATGCTTTTCTGCATTTTTAGTTGATGTAGTTGTTTTTGTTTCTGCACTTTGGTTGTACTAGAACTCATTATGTGACTCTTGGAGACATTTTACTTGTAGTTTCTCAGTTTTATGCAGTTTATCATGGTGTGCTTGCCATTCATTATTCTGGTTGTTTGATAACTGACAAAAGGGGGAGAAATATTTTAATATATTCATATTATATTATCATATTTTTTTGTGTATTTGTGCTTTGGGAAAAGAATATTGTTATCAGGACTACAAGCAATGTTTATGGGGGAGCTATTGCTAGCAGCACCTATTACGGGGGAGCTACGCTATTTTTTAAATGTGTCTAAGTATGAATATTGAATATACAAATATCATTTTGTCAATTATCAATATGGGGGAGATTGTTGACACAAAATCACAGTCAACCATATATTGATACAATTGACAACATGATACTTGTAATATTTCAATACGACACATGAAGACTGAATTCGGTACAAGCCAGACGACAGCTCGCACCTGCAAAGCTTCATAAATTTGAGTCTGTATTTTATACTTTATTTGAGTCAAGATTTATGTAAACTGAGCTGTGCTGAGCATTTTGAGACTTAGACTAGCTATACCTATACCTCAAACCAAAAGCCCCACTAAACATCCAAATAGACCATTGGCCCATTTGACCTATTCTATGCTCTGGAGACAGAGTTCGGGCCAAACTCTGCCTCCACACAGAGTTCGGGCCGAACTCTGCCTCCTAAATTCCAGGACCCTAATTTTTAGGGTTGGCTGGATGCAAGTTGTCCAACGGCCAAATTTTTGAATATTTCAACCAGAATTCAGGCCGAATTCTGCCTGTATGGTATCCTATATATAGGCCATGAATTCTTTCATTTTAGAATCATCCAATCTTCTCTTCTCTTCTCTCTAAAGCCTTATACAAGCCATACCCTTCTCATCTACTAGCCACAAGCTCCCTAAGCCTCAAAGTGCTCAGTACTTTTCAGTTAGGAGTTTGTGCAAGAGTTCAAGAAGTCGCTTAGAAAATTCCAAGCATCGCCACTGCGATCTCTGTAAGAAGTTGACGTGCTCTTCTGAAGAAAAGACACGGGGTGTAACTACTATTTCACAAATAGTGGATTTAATCCTGAGCTAGAGTTCTAAGGCCTGGACTAGTCCTCCACGAGGGAAACCAGGTTAAAATCAGTTGTGTTTGCGTATGCTTTCTTGCTCTTTACTATTTTCGTATTTACTCTGATTATTTTCTGTTGTGAAAGAGTTTAATTTTTAATTGGACATTATTGTCATAAACTCTATTCACCACCCCTCTAGATTTGCCTATTTGTTCTTCAATTATTATTATTATTATAATAGTCGGGTCAGAAAATATTGTTTTTTAAATTAATTATGGTATCCTTGATTGCTGCCTGTCCCGATCCCGTGCCCGGGATCCGACCCCGACCCAAACCCAATTTTTTCGAAATCCCGTTTCCCGAACCCATTCCCAAATCCTTCTTTTAATGTAATATATATATATATATATATATATATATATATATATATTAGTTTTTCTTAAAAATATATAAAATAAATAAACCCTCCCCATCACTCCCGTGGACACTCCGTCCACCTTCCCCCTTTTTCTTAACTCCTTCCCACATTTTTCTATTTTTTCTCCACATCTCCTCCTTTTTCTTCATTTTCTTTTTCACATCTCCTCCACCTCCTTCTCCATATCTTCCTCACTCTCAAAAACCCACCCCTCCTCTCTTTTCCCTGATTCCCATTCCCTCTCACTCAATCTCAAACACCCTCATTCTACAGAACCACCTCCAACCCCAGCCCCCGGCACTCCCGCCGTGCCCTAGCTGTCAGCCAACTCTGACGCCTCCGCCCGACCTACGACCCAGTAGCGCCCCACGCCTGGCCAGCAACTCCCGCACCGGCCAGACCCCGCCGGCCGCCTACCGAGGCCCCAGCGGCCTCCGCCCGGCTAGATCCACCTCCCGGCGGCCCACCTCCGCCCGAGCTGCGACTCGAGCCCTGCCGTGCCCGCCCGGCCAGCACTTTCCAGCGTGTTCCGAGCCCCGAGCTAACCCCCGGCGGCTCACCCGAGGCCGCGCCTGTCTCCCGCCGGCCGTGCCCGTCCGGCCAGCGCTGTCCCTCCGGCCAGATCCGCCCCGGTGACCCCCGAGTCCTCGTGCAGCCGGCCAGCGCCTTTCCGGCGTGACCCCGAGCCCTGTCGGCTCCGTCCCAGCCCTGCTTCGAGTTCCACAGCCCTTTTTCGAGCCATTTCCCGCTGTCCGCAGAATTCTTTCTTCTAATATTTGCATCTGATAGCTCTAACCGAGCAATTGAGGTATAACTTCCTGTCCCAGTGTCCCTCCCGTAGATAGTCTGTGATGACGCGGTCCCGATCCCGTTTCAGAATCGGTATTTTTATCGGTGCTTTTGGGTTATACGTAGAGTATCGGTTACGTCGCGGCATATTTTTCTATGGTTGGATATATTGTGCTGTGTTCATTTTTGGGTTGGATATTCATTTTTGGTTGGTGATCCCTGGTTTGGAATATTTAATTGTGTTGTGGTTGGCATCCTCCCAGGATTGGGTTGTCCCAATTACAGAAGAGATGCTGCCCGAATTTTCAGGAAATATTTTAAAAAGGGATTTTCTTATAAAAACTAGCAATTTGAATAAAATCTATTTTTCAAAGAAAACCGGTCTTTGCAAAATGATTTATAAATAGGATTTTGTTGGTTTTTATGGATTTTGTATCACAGGTTAGGCGACGATCATATCGGTCGAATGAGCCTCGGCGAAACGCAAACAATACAAGGTCACCTGTACGTTGAGGCGTTAGCCAGCACAATGAGATTGCACGACCAAGTCTGAGACTCTTTAATTTTTAATTTAATTATAATTTATTTTTTTAGAACTGGTACAGCTCTTAGTATTTATGGTGCAGGGCCTCGACCTACTGTTTGGACCGTTCGCGGCACTCAGAGCTCGCCTCAGGAATTAATTAATTTATGTAAATAATTTGTAAAGGGCATAAGCCCAGTTTTTCCTTTATTTTTCTGTGACCATGTATTGTGTAGCGTAGCTTCTTATTATTTTTCTGGGATGTTGATTTTGCCGCTAAACGCATAGAATATAAAATGGATATATATTTTATAAAGAAATTAATAAGTTTTCTCATAATAAATAATCTAGTAATTTAGCAATTGACATGTTTTTTCATTTAAAAGAAAAAGGCTAGTTTTATATATATATTTAAAATACAAAGTTTTTGCCAAATTAACCGATAATTGCTATTTTTCCAATTAATCAGTAACCGACTTATTTAATTAAAATGATAACGAACATAGATTGCTACGTTAGACATTTTCCGGTAGATTATTAATACCTTAAAATCTGACTAGGGTCTGCTTCTAGAGATTGTAACTAGCACACCTAGAATCGTTTCATTATGGTTCTAAGTCAAGGTTCTCAACTGTAGGATCTCGGAGACGAACTTGACTTCCTCCTCGGTAACGACATTTCCGATCCAGTCAATTAACAGAGGCAAGTTACGGATATGTTTTCTTGTATTTTATTTAGTAATTGTCAAGATGCATCTAAAACCACATTGCTACACGGAACCCTCTCCTAGGGTTGATTGATATTGATTGTGGGAATTAGGAGAATAGTGTAACGTTTATGGCCAATAACCCTCATATTTCATATTGTGCGTGTAACGTTCCAGTCCCAAAATACGTAGAACTAAGAACGTAGACATGCCAGCTGTATTCATACAAAGTACGGGGCCTTGTATGAATACATAAGCTATAAAATGTAGTAATCCAAGACAAACTAAATCTCATCCACAATGAAAAGAATAATAATATAAATATCAACTCGAATATTTATGATACAATCGTTGGACGGAGACAAAGTCCACTGCCAACTAATAAAAAGAAAAGAGATACATGACATTCGAAAAGAATTGGCGAAAGTAGCAAGAAAGGTCCAAAGCACGTCATCTTCGAAGAAATGGAGAAGACCGCGCCTCGGCTAGGATACCTGCGGAATACATGAACACATACCTGGGGAAAAACCAGGTCCTCAGACGGACGTAGCAAGATACAGGAAGAACATGCTAATATGAACTGTCAGAATAATAAAATAATATATAAACTAGAAATAAATATGCAAAAGAGACTCTAACCGCCTAATATGCAATTTAGAGGACAACTTTCATGCGCATGGGTGGGATTTTAGGCTCATGTGTACGTAACTGGCATCCAGTCATCTGTATCCGTCCGTAACGTCTAAAACGTCAGAGGGCATCTGCAAATAAATTGCCACAGTTCCATCCGGAGACTGTGGTTTACCTGTTTGGATTCCCATACGCACTAGCACTGTCCTCCCCCAATATTTCCCACACTGTTCAAGTCATGTTCCTGGCTCATCCAGTTTTGTAACTGCTTGAGTCTCTAAAACCCTAATTATGGAGCAGTTACGATCATCTACTGTCACACGACTTTAGAGATAGCTAGTCAATAAGTCGTGCTCCTAATAACATGTCTCAAACCGTTTAGTGTGAGTGTCACAGCCAAAGGAGATATAAGGATATTCCCCAACAAGAAGGTAGTCCGCTAACACTAAGTCATCATGCATAAAATAAAATAACGACTAATAAAGTCGCTTGCACCCAAGTGTGGCTTGGACGCACAGTTTATAACAAAGGAAACTAACAATATGAAACAAAATAAATAATGTAGAAAATAAATAATTTGACAGTAAATTAGCAAGGTATACTTGTCTGTTGCGACGCCTGGTGAGCTACCTAGTGTGGTATATCAAGGTGGCACGAAATTGACTACGATGTTGCAACTATGCATGACGGCCTCGGATGATAGCATGGACTTGAGTTGGTTGCAGTTGATGCGCGTATGACTGTGTTGGCACAAAATAGTCGTAGATGCCAAAAGTACGCAAGATGATCTCCATCGATGGGACGGACCGTGTCATTGAGTCCGGAATAGCCAAATTAGCTAGAGACGATATAAAGTAATTCGAGAGTTGCAAGAAGATAGGAATACGACTAGCCAGGGACAAGATTGATAATTGAAGATAATTGGTATAAATAAATATTTAATAACTTTTAGAAAACATCTATATATATAGATATATTTGAAATTTCTACTATAGTCAAAATATATTTAGACAAATACTTGGTAAACCCCAAAAATTTGTTTAGGGCTTAAAAACATAAGTTTTGTCAAACTATAGTTTTTGTTCAAAATCATAATTAAAATTCCATAAAAATAATATAGCAATATTCTTTTAGTATTTTGAAATCAGATTTGAAAATACATATATGACTAGCCTAATATATATCTTGTTACACATATAACTTTAAAAATACTTAGTATATACTTTATTTGAAATAACTATAATAATAATAACACTAGCTACATATATCTAATACATATACTGTTATTATTTATAAATTAATAAGATAACAAAAATAATACAAATAATAATAAAAGAAAATAATAATAATAATAATAATAATAATAATAATAATAATAATAATGACAATTAATAGATAATAACAGTAACAATATTCTTAATAATAATAATAATAATAATGTTTATAAAGGAAAACAAAAGATTATTAAAATAAACAACAAAACAATCAAAACCATTAATAAAATGAATTAAAACATAATCTAGGAATGACAGTGTTGTCCTCTTTAAGAATGAAAGAGAAAAATCAAGAACCGACATAAGGAGAGGGAATCGAAGAGAACGGAAGGAGTGGGAGAAATCGAGAGAGAGAGGTAAGCGGAGGAAGGGGAAAGGGGAAGAGGCGGTGGTATGGCGCGGCGGTCGGCGGCCTTGAGGAGGAGTCTCGGAGAGGACGGAAGGGAAGGGGCTGTCAGGCGGTGGAGCTCGGCGGACGGCGAGGATCGACGGCGGAGAGGGAAGTCGGAGGGGTCGCCGGGCTCACCGCTCCGGCGGCGGCCAGGGAGGATGACGCACGGGAGGCACCGGCCGAAGGGGATCCTGTCGGGCTCGCTGGCGGAGGGTTTTGGCGGCTTGCCAGCTCGCGCGGAGGAGGAAGGGCTACGGCGGTTGGTCGGAGTGCCGGGCGGTGGTGGCAGGCGTGGCGCACGCCGGCGATGGCGCATGCCGGCGATGGCGGATGAAGTGGGGGTCAAGGTCTGTGTGCTGGTCGGGGAAGACGCCCGCAGTGGCGGGGTCGGGATCCGGCCCAAGGGGGCGGCGCTCCGGCTCGTCGGCGGAGGCACAGAGGTGAGTACGGTGATGGTTTATTTTTATTTTTGGGATTTTCTTTGGTTGACGGTGGTGGTGTTTTGGGGTTGCCGCGGTGGTCGTCGTGATGATGATGGTGGTGGTGGTGGTAGGGTTTGGCTGGGGTTTAGTTGGGAAGAAGGGTTCGGTCGGGGAGACGATGACGCCGGTGGTGGTGTGGGCCGGCCGGGGCGAGGGTGTGCTGGTGGTGATGAGTTTGATGGCAGTTGGGGGTTCTTGGCCGGATCGGTGGCCGAAACACGGTGGGAGGCTGCTAGCCAAAACAGATGGCCGGGGAGGTGCTCAGGCAGGGGACAGGCTAGTTAGGGTTAGGATTTAGGATAGCTGTAATTTGTGTCGTCGTGTCCGGGTATCGGACAAGACAAGGGGCATTGGGATTAGGGTTAGAGGATTTGGGTTGCTGAATTGTGTCGGGGTTTGTCCGACACGAAGAAAATTTTATGTGTAAAAAGTGGAATAAGACTTTGGATGGACACAGACACGATGCACGCACTATTATGGGTGGTGAAGAATTTGTGGAGAAAAATTTGGCTTGTGGAATTATGGAGGAGTACCTGCCTATTTATAGGATGTGGGAATTCCCATTTAGATAAGAACTAGGAATAGTTTTGGGGGCTTGCCAGCTCGCGCGGAGGAGGAAGGGCTACGGTAGTTGGTCGGAGTGCCGGGCGGTGGTGGCAGGCGTGGCGCACGCCGGCGATGGCGCACGCCGGCAATGGCGGATGAAGTGGGGGTCAAGGTCGGGGTGCTGGTCGGAGAAGACACCCGCAGTGGCGGGGTCGGGATCCGGCCCAAGGGGGCGGCGCTCCGGCTCGTCGGCGGGGGCGCGGAGGTGAGTACGGTGATGGTTTATTTTTATTTTTGGGATTTTCTTTGGTTGACGGTGGTGGTGTTTTGGGGCTGCCGTCGCGGTTGCCGCGGTGGTCGTCGTGATGATGATGGTGGTGGTGGTGGTAGGGTTTGGCTGGGGTTCGGTTGGGAAGAAGGGTTCGGTCGGGGAGACGATGACTCCGGTGGTGGTGTGGGCCGGTCGGGGCGAGGGTGTGCTGGTGGTGGTGAGTTTGATGGCAGTTGGGGGTTCTTGGCCGGATCGGTGGCCGAAACGCGATGGGTGGCTGCTAGCGAGAACAGATGGCCGGGGAGGTGCTCAGGCAGGGGGCAGGCTAGTTAGGATTAGGATTTGGGATAGCTGTAATTTGTGTCGTCGTGTCCGGGTGTCGGACAAGACAAGGGGCATTGGGATTAGGGTTAGAGGATTTGGGTTGCTGAATTGTGTCGGGGTTTGTCCGACACGAAGAAAATTGTATGTGTAAAAAGTGGAATAAGACTTTGGATGGACACAGACACGATGCACGCACTATTATGGGTGGTGGAGAATTTGTGGAGAAAAATTTGGCTTGTGGAATTATGGAGGAGTACCTGCCTATTTATAGGATATGGGAATTCCCATTTAGATAAGAACTAGGAATAGTTTAAACCCAAAATAGATAATTCGTAATTTAATTTAAATTAATTTAAATTCAAATCCAAATACAAATCCAATTTAAATCTAATTAAATTTACATCCTTTAATTTAAAACCAAATGAGATAATTCTAATTCCAAATATAGATATTAATTTAATCTATTTAAATAAATCTAAAAATTAAATCAAGATTTAAATGGCCACAATAACTTCCAAATATATTTTTCAAAATACCAATATTAATAATTTCAAAAATAATAAATATTTTTAAATATCTTTTTGAATAATAAAATATTAATATTAATATCAAAATTTACATTTTTATTTAAAATAGACTAATAAATAATTACAAAATATATGTATGCACGAATAATGCATACATGATTATGCTTTTCCTAGTATACAATAAAATATTATTTATGATTAATAACTGCTAAAAATAAAAGGTCTCTTTTAGCAAGAATAATAATTATATAATATTTTGAAAGTGTATAATAAAATAGAAAAAAAATATTTTTATAAAATATGTACGCTCGCACATATTCGTACTCGACGAGCAACTACAAAAAATAAAATTTCGTGCGCGACGTACAATACGACTACGTGACGTACAATACAAAATTTTTAAATCAGTACTAAATTTAATAAAAAAAATAGTAGAAATTTAGGGGTTTTACATCCTACCCAACTTAAAAGAATTTCGTTCTCGAAATTAAGAATTCGTAGAAGGACGAGAAGGTACAAGGGATATGACAAGTCTTCCGGCTAGGCAAAGAAATAACATCTTAACATAAACAAGCATTTAGTAGGTCACGATGGTAGGTTTAGGATCGAGGGAAAAGACAAATAGTTTTAGGATAAGGATATAGTCACGGTTTGGTAATGGCTAATTACAGTGGTCATAAGTGATCGGGCAACTAAAGGGATACTCGGCACGAGGGATTTCGTCCTTCTAAAATAGGAGGAAGACGAAAGTGATAAAGGGTTCCAAAGGTGAATTTATCGAATACGAATACGTGGTTCAAAGGCGATCGAAAAATTTCAAAAAGAATTTTCAAGGCAGTCGTGGATGGGGTTCTAAGGGTGAGTTTAACTATGTTTCATCCACGTAGAATAATAGACAAAAGCGAACCAAAGTGCACTTGGTTGATTAGACCATTATACATCGGTTCTGATTAGACAATAAGCTAGTGAGTGACCACTCCATAGCATATGCCTTGATCAAGCTCGATAAAGAATTAGCTTGCAAATACTAGGCTATATTAGCATCATTAGTCTAGATAGTAGAACATATGCACTATGATAGATAAAAAAAACAAATATGAATAGTCTAAGAATCATAAGGATCTAAGTCTTGTTTATTCCTATACCATCATTCTACGGTCTTATTGACCAAGGCTTGGTTGACCAAATTGGTTAAATTCCTCAAGTCTCTATGGTCTAGATAATATTATTTGCATTCCCTTAATGGTTAAGGGTGTGTCAGGTCGTGGGGTATTCTACCCAACTTAAAGAATTAAGCTAAGGATGTTTGGGACATCTAACTAGTAGGGTCAATCTCTAGCAAGCACGAAGGGAAGATAGGAATAAATGATAGAATGAATCAAGCAAGATGCAGTCAATGGGTCGAACGATAGTTCGAATATGGAAACGAAAAAGGAGATCAAGTATGTGGATGAGATCCTAGACTTCTAATCCTATCCGCATGCTTGCTTGGTATGGTAAAGTAACCAAACAATTTATCTTAACCTGCATGGGCCACCACAAAAACATGTAACATTCCAGTCCCAAAATACGTAAGACTAGGAACGTAGACATGCCAGCTGTATTCATACAAAATACGGGGCCTTGTATGAATACATAAGCTGTAAAATATAGTAATCCAAGACAAACTAAATCTCATCCACAATGAAAAGAATAATAATATAAATATCAACTCGAATATTTATGATACAATCGTTGGGCGGAGACAAAGTCCACTGCCAACTAATAAAAAGAAAAGAGATACATGACATTCGAAAAGAATTGGCGAAAGTAGCAAGAAAGGTCCAAAGCACGTCATCTTCGAAGAAATGAAGAAGACCGCGCCTCGGCTAAGATACCTGCGGAATACATGAACACACACCTGGGGAAAAACCAGGTCCCCAGACGGACGTAGCAAGATACAGGAAGAACATGCTAATATGAACTGTCAGAATAATAAAATAATATATAAACTAGACATAAATATGCAAAGGAGATTTTAACCGCCTAATGTGCAATTTAGAGGATAACTTTCATGCGCATGGGTGGGATTTTAGGCTCATGTGTACGTAACTGGCATCCAGTCATCTGTATCCGCCCGTAACGTCTAAAACGTCGGGCATCTGCAAATAAATCGCCATAGTTCCATCCGGAGACTGTGGTTTACCTGTTTGGATTCTCATACGCACTAGCGACTGTCCTCCCCTAATATTTCCCACACTGTTCAAGTCATGTCCATGGCTCGTCCAGTTTTGTAACTGCTTGAGTCTCTAAAACCCTAATCATAGCAGTTACGATCATCTATCGTCACACGACTTTAGAGATAGCTAGTCAATAAGTCGTGCCCCTAACAACATGTCTCAAACCGTGTAGTGTGAGTGTCACAGCCAAAGGAGATATAAGGATATCCCCCAACAAGAAGATAGTCCGCTAACACTAAGTCATCATGCATAAAATAAAATAACGACTAATAAAGTCGCTTGCACCCAAGTGTGGCTTGGACGCGCAGTTTATAACAAAGGAAACTAACAATATAAAATAAAATAAATAATACAGAAAATAAATAATTTGACAGTAAATTAGCAAGGTATACTTGCCTGTTGCGACGCCTGGTGAGCTGCCTGGTGTGGTACATCAAGGTGGCACGAAATTGACTACGATGTTGCAACTATACATGACGGCCTCTCGGATGATAGCATGGACTTGAGTTGGTTGCAGTTGATGCGTGTATGACTGTGTTGGCACAAAATAGTCGTAGATGCCAAAAGTATGCAAGATGATCTCCATCGATGGGACGGACCGTGTCATTGAGTCCGGAATAGCCAAATTAGCTAGAGACGATATAAAGTAATTCGAGAGTTGCAAGAAGATAGGAATACGACTAGCCAGGGACAAGATTGATAATTGAAGATAATTGGTATAAATAAATATTTAATAACTTTTAGAAAACATCTATATATATAGATATATTTGAAATTTCTACTATAGTCAAAATATATTTAGACAAATACTTGGTAAACCCCAAAAATTTGTTTAGGGCTTAAAAACATAAGTTTTGTCAAACTATAGTTTTTGTTCAAAATCATAATTAAAATTCCATAAAAATAATATAGCAATATTCTTTTAGTATTTTGAAACCAGATTTGAAAATACATATATGACTAGCCTAATATATATCTTGTTACACATATAACTTTAAAAATACTTAGTATATACTTTATTTGAAATAACTATAATAATAATAACACTAGCTACATATATCTAATACATATACTGTTATTATTTATGAATTAATAAAATAACAAAAATAATACAAATAATAATAAAAGAAAATAATAATAATAATAATAATGATAATTAATCGATAATAACAGTAACAATATTCTTAATAATAATAATAATAATAATAATAATAATAATAATAATATTTATAAAGGAAAATAAAAGATTATTAAAACAAACAACAAAACAATCAAAACCATTAATAAAATGAATTAAAACATAATCTAGGAGTGACAGTGTTGTCCTCTTTAAGAATGAAAGAGAAAAATCAATAACCGACATAAGGAGAGGGAATCGAAGAGAACGGGAGGAGTGGAAGAAATCGAGAGAGAGAGAGGTGAGCGGAGGAAGGGGAAAGGGGAAGAGGCGGTGGTATGGCGCGGCGGTCGGCGGCCTTGAGGAGGAGTCTCGGAGAGGACGGAAGGGAAGGGTGCTGTCGGGCGGTGGAGCTCGGCGGACGGCAAGGATCGACGGCAGAGAGGAAAGTCGAAGGGGTCGCCGGGCTCACCGCTCCGGCGGCGGCCAGGAAGGATGACGCGCGGGACGCACCGGCCGGAGGGGATCCGGTCGGGCTAGCCGGCGGAGGGTTTTGGGGGCTTGCCAGCTCGCGCGGAGGAGGAAGGGCTACGGCGGTTGGTCGGAGTGCCGGGCGGTGGTGGCAGGCGTGGCGCACGCCGGCGATGGCGCACGCCGGCAATGGCGGATGAAGTGGGGGTCAAGGTCGGGGTGCTGGTCGGGGAAGACACCCGCAGTGGCGGGGTCGGGATCCGGCCCAAGGGGGCGGCGCTCCGGCTCGTCGCCGGGGGCACGGAGGTGAGTACGGTGATGGTTTATTTTTATTTTTGGGATTTTCTTTGGTTGACGGTGGTGGTGTTTTGGGGCTGCCCACGCGGTTGCCGCGGTGGTCGTCGTGATGATGATGGTGGTGGTGGTGGTAGGGTTTGGCTGGGGTTCGGTTGGAAAGAAGGGTTCGGTCGGGGAGACGATGACGTCGGTGGTGGTGTGGGCCGGTCGGGGCGAGGGTGTGCTGGTGGTGGTGAGTTTGATGGCAGTTGGGGGTTCTTGGCCGGATCGGTGGCCGAAACGCTGTGGGTGGCTGCTAGCCAGAACAGATGGCCGGGGAGGTGCTCAGGCAGGGGGCAGGCTAGTTAGGATTAGGATTTGGGATAGCTGTAATTTGTGTCGTCGTGTCCGGGTGTCGGACAAGACAAGGGGCATTGGGATTAGGGTTAGAGGATTTGGGTTGCTGAATTGTGTCAGGGTTTGTCTGACACGGAGAAAATTGTATGTGTAAAAAGTGGAATAAGACTTTGGATGGACACAGACACGATGCACGCGCTATTATGGGTGGTGAAGAATTTGTGGAGAAAAATTTGGCTTGTGGAATTATGGAGGAGTACCTGCCTATTTATAGGATGTGGGAATTCCCATTTAGATAAGAACTAGGAATTGTTTAAACCCAAAATAGATAATTCGTAATTTAATTTAAATCAATTTAAATTCAAATCCAAATACAAATCCAATTTAAATCTAATTAAATTTACATCCTTTAATTTAAAACCAAATGAGATAATTCTAATTCCAAATATAGATATTAATTTAATCTATTTAAATAAATCTAAAAATTAAATCAAGATTTAAATGGCCACAATAACTTCCAAATATATTTTTCAAAATACCAATATTAATAATTTTGAAAATAATAAATATTTTTAAATATCTTTTTGAATAATAAAATATTAATATTAATAAATCTCAAAAATTATATTTTTATTTAAAATAGACTAATAAATAATTACGAAATATATGTATAAACGAATTATGTATACATGATTATGCTTTTCCTAGTATACAATAAAATATTATTTATGATAAATAACTGCTAAAAATAAAAGGTCTTTAATAGCAAGAATAATAATTATATAATATTTTGAAAGTGTATAATAAAATAGAAAAAAAATGTTTTTATAAAATATGTACGCTCGCACATATTCGTACTCGACGAGCAACTACGAAAAATAAAATTTCGTGCGCGACGTACAATACGACTACGTGACGTACAATACGACTACATGACGTACAATACAAAATTTTTAAATCAGTACTAAATTTAATAAAAAAATAGTAGAAATTTAGGGGTTTTACAGTGCGAGCTTATCCCTCTTACACACGGGGATAAGCCGTATCACGTCGCTAGGATGCTATTGTATAACCCAAGCCGGTCATAGACGATTATACATTCAAATCACATTGTTTTTTATTGTTAAATTGCTAGAAAATATTGTTTCAACTGTTTAGCCTGCACTTTTCCATTATTACTTAAAATGTGAGATACATATTCGTACTTGCTCCCTCCTGACTGGAGACCACATTTTTAGGTGACATTGAGGATGCTGAGCTATTGTACAATAGCTACTATGACCCAATTGTGTACCATATGGTGTTGCCAGAGTCCCCCTTGGAGGACGCAGGACCTGAGGTCGACGAGCCGACCGCCTAGCTAGTTGTTTCCAGTTTTTCTAGTTTTATTGTTTTAGAGTTTGTTAATTTGAATTCAGTTCTTTATTTCAGTTCTTTCATTTTCAGTTGTACTTTTCAATTGTTGAATAAAAAGTTTTAAAATTTTCGTATATTCAAGTTGTGACAAATTAGATGTTGTTGTGAATACCTGTATATAGAACAGCTTACTGCCGCCGTCTCACAAAGGTGCAGGATGGGCATGATCGGGTTCGACCCAATAATTTGGGATCGGGTCGTGACATATTTTTAGTGTTGGCCTATGTAGGTCAGAAACAACAACTTAGGAAAACATATCTAGAAACAATTAGAACACTAGAATATTGATTTGTCACAACATAGGACCGAATTATCTATATATAAGTAACTATTTTTGCTTGCTTATAGAACGGTAGGTTACCTTGTTTATGCTTGCCCCTAAACTTGCCAGGCTTTGAAGACAATCTAACCTATTCCTATCAGTCGGTACTAGCAAGATCTCATTTTCTATGCATGACGCAAGAAAATATGACAAGAGAATCGTAGTAGTAGATTGAGCAGCGGGAGGCTGCTCGAACCAGACTAGGACCAGAAGAGCTAATGATACCTAGAATTATTGATTAGCACTAGATGATACCCTACCGAAGCATAACATAGTACCCTTGATTACACTTTACATGGTGAACGGAGAGTCTACTATATTCACCATGTTATAGTATAGGACCGAAATTATTTATTTTAAAATATTTATTTTGGCTTGCTTATAGTTTTCTATGTTACCTTGCTTACGTTTGTACCTAAACCTTATCTAGATTAGGCCGATTGTATGATGGTATGTTTTACTGCCTATTTTATTTTCTAGATTTTTGGTATATTTTAGTGTCCCATGGCTTTCGGGATTATTTTCTTTCATATCTCATATCTTTATCAGATTCTAGCATACTTTAGGATCCATACTCTTTTGTTGTTTATTGATTAAGATTAGATTTTTATCTCCTTCTTTAGCAAACCTATTCCAACTTCTTCATTTGTTGATCAAATCTTACTCCTCTATCTTTATTTGGAATCTAGATCCATTCGCTATTTAGAGTTTCAAATTCTTCTCTAGCAAACCTAATAAACTCTTATCTACCCAAAGTATTTCTACGACTAGTGTATCCAACCATTTCTCTTGACCTTATTTCCAATTAACTTTCTCAGAACCAATTTCGAACCGAATTCTTTTGGAACCATAAAGATCAAAGGTTAATTGTTACCAAAGAATTGGTTCAACTTAGCTGGTTCACATATCTCCCAAGGGAACTATTTTTCGAAAAATAATTCCAATATGGATTGACATTTCCTACGTTATTCCAAGTACCAAAAATATTTTCATTTGTTGACATCCTCCACTCAACTTGAAACCTTACCCTCTCTATGCAACTTATTGATCAATTCAAGGCCTAGAAAGCTTCTTAACTCAATGCTTGAGTATCATGAAGCAGGAATGGCCAGAGAATTGAATCTATTCTATTATTGAAATAGCCTAAGTCATAGGCGTCGCCTGCGTGAATGCTTGGTAAAGCATACACGGTCCCGTCGTTTTGCCCCAACACTCGAATCAGCCTAAGTCATAGGCGTCGCCCGTATGAATGCTTAATAAAGCATGCACGGTCCTGTCCCGCAAGGCTTGGCATAGCCTTCGCACGTCCCGCAAGTTAAGTCGTCTCGTACGGCTCGTTGGCTTAAGTCTAGGCACCCGAAAAGTTGGTTGTCCAAGTCGACCCCGTGCCTAGCACGTTCCCTCGATGCGAAGCTCGGCGTAGCCTTTGCTCGTCGAGTCGTTGCCCAAAAAAGTTAGACAAGAGTTGTGCTGGGCTATCGAAGCCATTTCTAGCACTATCCCGCTCTATCTGCGATTGTCAAGTCGCATAGTCCCTTGAGAATAAGGCTCGTCGTGTAAAGTATATAACTTGAGCGTTAGCGTCGCCTAGAGAACCGGGTCTGTCTAAGGCACGAGCTACGGTCGGTTTAGTGAAAAGCTTGCCACGAATAAAGGAAGTCCACGCGACTTGTTGTCTCCGAGATTGGTCCCGCTACTTGGGAGTCTCGCTAAGTCTTGATATGTCCCGCACACGAGACCGTTCCCGCGGCTTGGGAGTCTCGCTAAGTCTTGATAAGTCCTGCACATGAGATCGGTCCCGTGCCTTGGGAGTCTCGTTAAGTCTCGAAAGAAAGAAGGAATGTATGGTCATGTTAAGGAAGGATTGGTTAGATCGAGTTGAGACTTGCATGGTCATTGGACAACTTGTTGACAAGGTGTAGTCTTCTCGAATGATCACCAGGGCGCCAGGATCATTCGGCCCGGAGGAAGCGAGTGTGGCTCAAAGTAGGATGCTGGATGACCGCATGGGAGAGTTCGACCCCACCGGGCTAGCTACCCATGTAGGTACAGGCCGATATCCCACGAGCCATGTCCAAGATAGCTTGACATTGCTAGTGACCTCCTTATGTAGATGTGTCGGCAGATAGCGGCACACCGCGTGTATGCCTTTGGATTGAGTCTAGAACTTGAATGTTGGTCTAGTCTGTAATACAATTTCTGGGCCTAAGACTGGGCTGCAGCATAGACACCGTGCTTGGCACGCTAGATGGCATCGAAATGTTCATAGATTCATCACTACGGTTCATAAGTCTTGTCTAAGTTAACAAATGAGTTGAACAGGAAGGCCGCAAGGCAGTAGCAGGACAAGTCTGGATAAGTTGCGAGGTACGCCCTCAATCTTGAAGCATGTACAAGTCTAAGCCTATCTTAAGGCACGAATCAAGTCTAGCGGCATGACCTGCACGAGTCGTTCCCCCTTGACGTCGCTAGCACGAGAATTGATCTAGTAGGCTTGAGTTTAAGTAAAAGTCTTGGCACGACCGAGTGCGCATAAGTTGCTCCTAGGCGAAGCACTGTCCCGAACATGTTAAGTTACGAATAGAATACGGCACGACCCCGCCATCCCGAGTTCAAGTTTGGTCAAGTAGCTAGACGATGAGGCACTGTCTCGATCGGAATACACGTTGGCATGATAGCACGACTATGTCGTCGCATATCGAGTTGGTTAGGCATCGTGGTCTTAAAACTGATCCTAAGGTAAGACTAGAAAGACAATCGAAAGGGACTTAAGCTGCATAAAGTAAATAAACGTGTCGGTTATGTATGGGTGGGCAAGAAGCTCACTCCACCAGTACAGTTGAGTACTGACACCCACACAGTATTCATGTGCAGGCACAGCTAGAAGCTCGTGGCGTAGAGCTCGCTTGGATGCGTCGAGGCATGGAGTTCCTTGGCGACTCGAAGCGTGTGGTCACGTGGATTGAAGACTTATACAGGACATAATGTATGGACATCGCCTTCTGATGCTTCCGCTGACATCAAATATTGTATCGAGAGATGAGAGAGAGCAGAGTGAATTGTAAATGAGAGAAAAGTGAGCACGAGTGACTTGTAATTTGGCCTTGCGCCCACAAATGTAATCTTGTATTCAATATCAATAAAAGAGTTTCTTTTGAATGACTTGTGTTCATGTGTGTATGTTCTAAATTTTTGTTGCGTATTCAATGTATCTGCTTGGGACTTCTGTGCGACGACCCCGTCGCCGCCGCTGTAACCGGCCGTTATGGAACCTGCCTTACACGAGCGCAATCTAGGCTCGTGCGGCATCACACCTTAGCGAGGACGATCACTCCTACGGGAGCGGGGTGTGACATGTAGTGCCCCGTCCCGCAAAGTCAATCGGAGAAATCGAAACGCCGACGGCGTTGGAACTTAGCCTTGCAACGGCTGCTCGAAGGCTCGCTTGTCTGAGGCGACTCCTCGTTCAGGTGGGGTAGTTTCGGTGAACTTGCCTCATCTTAGCCTTCACTTAATAACGTGCATGTTTTCAACTTGCACAAGTAGGCTAATATAAATGCTACGAACGCACATAGCTAAGGGAATAATTTCGACCCGTTGGAATATCTTAGAACATGGAAAATGGTCCCACGGTCTTCATAGAAGTCGGCTCAGCGTGTTTTCAAATGACACTCGATCCTTCGATCCTGTGGCTTGGGAGAAGGAAGTTGGCTTAAGTTGCTAAGTTATCCCGACACTTGAAATAGCCTAAGTCGTAGGCGTCGCCTGCGTGAATGCTTGGTAAAGCATGTACGGTCCCGTCGTTTTGCCCCAACACTCGAATCAGCCTAAGTCATAGGCGTCGCCCGTATGAATGCTTAATAAAGCATGCACGGTCCTGTCCCGCAAGGCTTGTCATAGCCTTCGTACGTCCCGCAAGTTAAGTCGTCTCGCACGGCTCGTTGGCTTAAGTCTAGGCACCCAAAAAGTTGGTTGTCCAAGTCGACCCCGTGCCTAGCACGTTCCCTCGATGCGAAGCTCGGCGTAGCCTTTGCTCGTCGAGTCGTTGCCCGAATAAGTTAGACAAGAGTTGTGCTGGGCTATCGAAACCATTTCTAGCACTGTCCCGCTCTATCTGCGGTTGTCAAGTCGTATAGTCCCTTGAGAACAAGGCTCGTCGTGTAAAGTATATGACTTGAGCGTTAGCATCGCCTAGAGAACCGGGTCTGTCTAAGGCACGAGCTACGGTCGGTTTAGTAAAAAGCTTACCACGAATAAAGGAAGTCCACGCGACTTATTGTCTCCGAGATTGGTCCCGCTACTTGGGAGTCTCGCTAAGTCTTGATATGTCCCGCACACGAGACCGTTCTAGCGGCTTGGGAGTCTCGCTAAGTCTTGATAAGTCCCGCACATGAGATCGGTCCCGCGGCTTGGGAGTCTCGTTAACTCTCGAAAGAAAGAAGGAATGTATGGTCATGTTAAAGAAGGATTGGTTAGATCGAGTTGAGACTTGCATGGTCATTGGACAACTTGTTGACAAGGTGTAGTCTTCTCGAATGATCACCGGGGCGCCGGGATCATTCGGCCCGGAGGAAGCGAGTGTGGCTCAAAGTAGGATGCTGGATGACCGCATGGGAGAGTTCGACCCCACCGGGCTAGCTACCCGTGTAGGTACAGGCCGATATCCCATGAGCCATGTCCAAGATAGCTTGACATTGCTAGTGACCTCCTTATGTAGATGTGTCGGCAGATAGCGGCACACCGCGTGTATACCTTTGGATTGAGTCTAGAACTTGAATGTTGGTCTAGTCTGTAATACAATGTCTGGGCCTAAGACTGGGCTGCAGCATAGGCACCATGCTTGGCACGCTAGATGGCGTCGAAATGTTCATGGATTCGTCACTACGGTTCATAAGTCTTGTCTAAGTTAACAAATGAGTTGAACAGGAAGGCCGCAAGGCAGTAGCAGGACAAGTCTGGATAAGTTATGAGGTACGCCCTCAATCTTGAAGCATGTACAAGTCTAAGCCTATCTTAAGGCACGAATCAAGTCTAGCGGCATGACCTGCACGAGTCGTTCCCCCTTGACATCGCTAGCACGAGAATTGGTCTAGTAGGCTTGAGTTTAAGTAAAAGTCTTGGCACGGCCGAGTGCACATAAGTTGCTCCTAGGCGAAGCACTGTCCCGAACATGTTAAGTTACGAATTGAATACGGCACGACCCTGCCGTCCCGAGTTCAAGTTTGGTCAAGTACCTAGACGATGAGGTACTGTCTCGAACGAAATACATGTTGGCATGATAGCACGACTATGTCGTCGCATATCGAGTTGATTAGGCGTCGTGGTCTTAAAACTGATCCTAAGGCAAGACTAGAAAGACTATCGAAAGGGACTTAAGCTGTACAAAGTAAATGAACGTGTCGGTTATATATGGGTGGGCGAGAAGCTCACTCCACCAGTACAGTTGAGTACTGACACCCATACAGTGTTCATGTGCAGGCACAGGTAGAAGCTCGTGGCGTGGAGCTCGCTTGGATGCGTCGAGGCACGGAGTTCCTTGGCGACTCGAAGCGTGCGGCCGCGTGAATTGAAGACTTATACAGGACATAATGTATGGACATCGCCTTCTGAAGCTTCCGCTGACATCAAACATTGTCACGCCCCGATCCCGGAGGATCGAAAACTAGCCACTGGGCGTGATGCCGTACAAGTCTAGATTGTACTTGTACAAGGCAAAACTATTACAGTTCCTGGTAATTCTCAGAAAACATCGACAACGCAGCGGAACCAAGCAAATAAATTGAAGTTACACAATTTATGAAGAAATATATCTCTTTATTGATAATCAAAATGGATTGCAAGACTTGCAGCGGAATACAAACTTTACAACTGATTACAAGGCTCTTAAATAGCCAACTGAATGTATACACTTGCCCTTTAGGCTATAATAAATATACCGACTTCTTTACGATGAACTTGCCAATTTGGCTACAATCTCACTGGTACAACTGAGTTCCCCTGTTCCATACATTATGTCTCGTATAGCAGAAGACATCGTCTTGAAAGAAGAGCTTCTGGACACCCATCCGATTCATCGATGCTAAGCACTGATTCACAGAATTTCCCCCAAGCAAACACCTGTAATATTGCCCACAACGTGGGTCAGTACATCATCAATGTACTGGCGAGCGGTGCTGGCCCAACTCACCTAAGAAGACAACACTAAGTAATCATGTTATAGCACATTATTAACAGTGGTCTTTCTCGTTGCCTTAGGGTCAATTTCATGTTATAGCCGACAAGAAGTAAAGCATGCAAATCTCATAGCCAACATAATTTAAAGCATGCAGTTATCACCCTTTGGTGATTCTTACCCACGGTCGTATAGCCATCCCTGTATATTTAAAATACTTACTCCGCCTGCACAAGACATTGTTAGGAACAATATCATGATTCAATATAAATATCACCATTCAGGTGATTCTTACCAACAGCCAACATCCTTTCCTGTATTTGAGTAATAACTTACTCTGCCTGCATAAGACATCATTAGCACCTGACCTATCTATATGAAGGTCACTGGCGACACGCCATATT
This sequence comes from Iris pallida, assembly GCA_029216955.1. NCBI lineage: Eukaryota > Viridiplantae > Streptophyta > Magnoliopsida > Asparagales > Iridaceae > Iris > Iris pallida. The sequence continues at coordinate 1,783,490 of JANAVB010031220.1, forward strand.
GGACCGTCTTACAGGTATACAGCGCCCTTGCCAGTGCAGGTAGCTAGCCCTACTGCAAGTCCTGTATACCGTGCTACTACTTCAGTACTGCTACTACTTCAGCATTGGTTTCCCCCAGGACGAACCGGGTTCCATGGCCCAGAAATACCGTTCGAGAAACCACCTTGTCGACAAGTTGTCCATGACCATGCAACTATATGCAACTTATCTAAGAAGAAAACATATAATGCATGATAAGGAAAACTAAGTAATTCAGCCACCATTCTCATTCATATTGCCATCTTGTCATCTAGCCATCTTGCCATCTTTTCAGGATCTTGGCGTAATCAACATTCTACATCGGCGACAGGATAATAGAATATTGTTACCCAATCCCTTGTACCATATCTTTGATACCATATATCTTTCCAACCAAACTCAGTGTACTCACCGCCCAATTCCTGGGACTTAGCATCTGTTTAGCATTCATTCATTCGAATGCAATTCAAGCATACTCACTGCCCAATTCTTGGGTCTTAACATCTGTTTTGTCATCTATTCATTGAGCCAAAGCTCGATATACTCACCGCCCAAGTATTTGGGACTTTGCCTTTATCTGTCATGTAATTCATCGCAACAGCGTACAAGCATACAATTTATTTAGCCACAACAGTTTACGTTCAGGTGATTATTATCTTTCATTATCTTTCCAAATTCCATGCAAGATGTTATTGAGCAATTCAACAAGAATCATAGCACACTATCCTTATTTTAAGCGTGAAGCTAAAGGATCTTTGAAGGGTTCAACACTACTCATATTAATAGGACGATTCCCGCCACGATCGCATAGCCTTCCAAGCGATCCTTCGCATAATCCCAAGTCCAACAAGGCTTCATCGAACCAACTATCCAACATAAGGCATCTTGCGGGTCGGGGCACTACAAACATTGTATCGAGAGATGAGAGAGAGCAGAATAAATTATAAATAAGAGAAAAGTGAGCACGAGTGACTTGTAATTCGGCCTTGCATCCACAAATGTAATCTTGTATTCAATATCAATAAAAGAGTTTTTTTTGAATGACTTATGTTCATGTGTGCATGTTCTAAATTTTTGCTGCGTATTCAATGTATCTGCTTAGGACTTCTGTGCGACGACCCCGTCGCCGCCGCTGTAACCGGCCGTTATGGAACCTGCCTTGCACGAGCGCAATCTAGGCTCGTGCGACATCACGCCTTAGCGAGGACGATCGCTCCTACGGGAGCGGGACGTGACATAATGGTATCAGAGGACGGCTTTACGTCCTTGGACTTTACGTCGATTTCACAGTTTTGAAAGCTCGTTCGTTGATAAAGAAGTGTGCGCTCTCTCTAGAATGTCCCTCGGCATGTCCATACAATAAGTCTAAATATTTTCAAAGCTCGTACAAGTGTTCAATCGAACACATCGATAGGCGACGGCCTTTGTGCCGAACGATGTTAAACTTGACTCGATAGAGAACACATGCTAAGTTAACATGTCGCATGCGTGCCCGACTAGTCTTGCGTCGACCTAGCAAATGAGCATACAAACTCGAATATATAGTCCGTCTGGGATAGCTATGCACACGACCTTTTGGCTAATTTATGCTGCGTGTCGCGCACCTCGACCTTATGGTGCAAACGAGTTACGAGCGATATCAAGTACCGCTCGGTCGGAAGCGAAGCTGCACTTAGAGTGTCTATCGATAGGAATGCTATCGAGTTAACGCTTAGGCGTATGCGGAAGATTGACTTGGGTTTCGAGGAATAGTGCAAACGACTTATTACGTCGAGACGACGTAAACGATTACGCTAGAGATTCGTCGAACGAATCAGAAGGATGTCTTAGCGAATGATGCAAACGTGATTATGGACTAGATCGGATGGCTCGAATCCGAGTGGTGTATGATTTGTCTGGAAATCATTCTAGCAAATATTGAGGATTACGAGTATGTCGACGAGGCGATGCGATCGTGCAAAACCTTAGAACGCGTCACGCTTAGTTGGTCGTGACTTCGAATGTCCCGAACGAGCATCTCGTTCGGACAACTTGTGAATAGGCAACGCGAGTTAGAAAATGACATCGAATCATGCTCGAAATGATGAATGAAAATGAAGGACGTGATCGAGGAAAACTTAAATGATCGCGCGTACGATTTTGGATTGTTTCAAATGGAATGTAACTTGAGTTTTGAACAATGATCTTGAAACGAGCTTTTGAGGAATAGCGACCGAACTTGATCTTGAATATCGAAAAAATTGTGAAGTATTCAGTTCGGACAATAGCATCAGTCGTACGACTCGAAATTGGTTGTAAAGGAAGATCGTCAGGTTACGCATATCGTCGATGGTATTTGTCACGCCCCGATTCGAAAATTGTTCGCCTCCGCTTTGATTCACGCCGAATCGTTCATCCTCGCAAAGGCGTGATGCCGTACAAGTCTGGAATTGCACTTGTACAAGGCGTGCTCGTGTTCCTTTTATAAAAGAGACATTTTGAATAAAGATTCGCAGCAGATGATAAAGAAGTTTTGGCAACACAGATATGATCTGAAATAAGTTCTTTATTGATATCTTTGAAATTACATTGCATAAACATAAGGCTCTCAAACAGCCGAGATGAAAGGCCAAACTTGGCTACAACTTGCAGAAATATTGAAATGAGATACAACTTGTTCCATACATCATATCCCTTTATTAATAATGCGGCAATAACCACCTTCAGCAAAATGCCTTCTTCTTCAAGTAGAAACTTCAAGACGTACGAAGCTTCTAAAGAGTCGGACAGCAAGCCTTCAGCGTCTATGATTATCCACTAGGTTCCCGGCACCTGTGGAGACGAGGGTCAGTACATGCCACATATGTACTGGTGAGCGGCCGTAACTAATCTCACCATAAATCAACAGTAGTAAAATTACATGAATGTTTACCATTGATTTGTATTCTTTCTATCTTGCCTTAGGGTCCATTAACAATTCATATATTTGATGAGAAATATAAGGAGCATACAGTGATGTTAGAAACATAAGCAATTCATGTTGATCTAACATAAGCAGTTCATATTGATCACCAATTTGGTGAATCTTACCCACGGTCGATAGCCATCCCTGTACATATTTATGAATACCACTTACTCTGCCTGCATAAGATAATATTAGCTATGCCACCTGTCTATATGAAGGTCACTGACTACACGCCATCTGGGACATCTTGGTCGGACGGCTCCCCTTCAGCGGTGGGTAGCTAGCCCATCCGGAAGGTTTCCGAAAGACCGTGCTACTACTTCAGCACTGTGCTACTACTTCAGCACGGTGTTCCTCCTAGGCCGAATCGGTTCCATGGCCTCGGAGTACCGTTCGAGGAACTACCTTGTATACAAGTTGTCCATGACCATGCATGCAATGCAACTTAACTAATAAGGGACATGACATGCATGATAATAGCATCTTCCACACATAGTCATAGTTCTCATTTTATCTTGCCATTTTCCCATCTTTCCAACTTGCCATCTTACCAGCTTACTTTGAGCCATAGGCTCGCATATTCGTTCATCCAACCAAGGGACTATTCATGTTTAACACATTCTTTCGAACCGAAGTCCGATATACTTACCGCCTAATACTTGGGTCTTTGCATCACCTGTTAAACAATTCATATAGCATACGAGCATCATTCGATTTACAGCATAAGCCTAGCCATGTGATAATTTATCTTTCATTATCTTTCCCATATTATTACTAGGCATCTTTTATTAAGCACCGAACGCAATAACAAGTCTACCATTGTTATGCGCGAAGATCAAGGATCGTCGAAGGATCAAAGTCACTCACTAGTTGGTGAATTGTCGAGAGAAAGAGGTCTTCCACGCAACGTCACCCTAGGTTCACCGCGTTAGCACCTGTATTGGCACCAACGTCTGGTCAGCATACTTCTTCTCTCTCTCTCAGTTATTCGATATAAAATGCGTAGACGGTGAAAGTAAATCCATGAAAACATTCATCGAAAACAATCACGAAAACGCACACAAAAGCCAACAGCAAAAGCGACATCGAAAACCAGCAGGGCAACGGTCTCGGGGCAAGCGACTCTTATATAGAACTCTTCCTCCAAGATGCGCGCCACTGCATCTTGGGCATCATTTCAAAAGAGTCCATTCCATAACGAGGAAAGGATCTCAATTTATTATCCCGCAATCCTGGTAAAGTTTCCCCAATTCTCATCCGACTCGGCCATTCGGCCGCTAGCCCGCACCGTGCTCCGCAACGGATTCAGGATATTACAGTATTGAGGCGTATCAAAGATCGATATGCGATAATTCGGGGGTACTCTGACTCGACGAATGACGATCGTACAAATGTCACTGTTTCGATGGATGCTATACTCGGGATATTGAAACGTGTCGAGGAAAAGATAAACTTGGCTCGAGGATTTTCTAGTTGAATGAATGACGGTTGGACTATCGAACTTGGATTGGATGAAAATGATATGTTTGGACTTGCTTCGTCGATAACCACAATATTGACGTTCTTGTCTTATGCGAGCACAACTCCAGCCTCGTACATGCGTCACGTCGGTTAAGGCGATCACTCTACGTGAGCGCTGGTATGGTGATTCATACAGTGGGGGTGATTAAACTAGCTTGGCGTGGCAACTTGTGTGCTTCGACTTATGGTTTAACGTGAAGGTAGACTCGAAAATGAATCAGCGTGTTTGACGGTTGAATTTGAGGATTGCGTAGGTCCAATCCGCGTATCGAGAATGAACGAGTCTAGACTCAAACAAGAGTTACGCCCCGATGAGAATGATTATTCTGCGGGTGCGTTGCATGGTGATTCATGAACCGCCGTGGATAATCGGACTCGTATGAGATTGGGGCGCAATGTATTGTCAAGCTAGATGACCTCGTGATCGAATGCACGAATTGGTTAGAGTTGGTGATTTGGACAAAATCGAATATGTACAACGCATACATTGATGCGAATAGGTGATCGTGCTCGATGTTTAGAAATCTGAGTGACGCAAGCTTGGGTAGAAAACCCCGTATTACCATCCTTGGTTTGACCCTAGGATTGGGGTCAGTGTTGGCATTATTGTTGGGGAACTATGATTCCAATCCTGACATTGACTTAGCCTCGAAAAGATTGGCCTAGCGGTTAGGCGAGACACCCTGTTTCATGAGTTATCAATCGAAGGATTGATCTTGAAGATTGACATGGATGGATTGAACGAATCAAGGATAGGAAAACCCCGCTCACTAGCTTCGGCTGACATGTATATATTTCAGGGACGCCTGGGTATGTGCACGATGCGACTCGAGTGAGAATGACAAATTCTCTATCATGCGGCTTGGCTGAATACATGTGTTCTGGGGACGCCTGGAATGCGTGCACGATCCAGCCAAGTGATACAATGAGTTCAAGCAAGACTTGAAAAATGGGAGTGTGTCGAGATCTTGAAATCATGTTAACGGAAGGATTGATAGTCATGAGAGCGTGGCTCAGAATTGAGGAACGCATAGGCAAAATGTGTACGATTAAGACTTGGCCATAGAAATGGTAGGATGGCTTACCTTCAGGAAAGTCTCGAGGACGAGACTTGTTCTGAGTGGTGTATGTTGTAGTGCCCCGTCCCGTAAAGTCAAACGGAGAAATCGAAACGCCGACGGCATTGGAACTTAGCCTTGCAACGGCTGCACGAAGGCTCGCTCGTCCGAGGCGACTCCTCGCTCAGGTGGGGTAGTTTCGGTGAACTTGCCTCATCTTAGCCTTCATTTAATAATGCGCATGTTTTCAACTTGCACAAGTAGGCTAATATAAAAGCTACGAACGCACATAGCTAAGGGAATAATCCTGACCCGTCGGAATGTCTTAGAACATGAAAAATGGTTCCACGATCTTCATAGAAGTCGGCTCAGCGTGTTTTCAAATGACACTCGATCCTTCGATCCCGTGGCTTGGGAGAAAGAAGTTGGCTTAAGTTGCTAAGTTGTCCTGACACTTGAAATAGCCTAAGTCATAGGTGTCGCCTGCGTGAATGCTTGGTAAAGCATGCACGGTCCCGTCGTTTTGCCCCAACACTCGAATCAGCCTAAGTCATAGGCGTCGCCCGTATGAATGCTTAATAAAGCATGCACGGTCCTGTCCCGCAAGGCTTGGCATAGCCTTCGCATGTCCCGTAAGTTAAGTCGCCTCGTACGGCTCGTTGGCTTAAGTCTAGGCACCCGAAAAGGTGGTTGTCCAAGTCGACCCCGTGCCTAGCACATTCCCTCGATGCGAAGCTCGGCGTAGCCTTTGTTCGTCGAGTCATTGCCCGAATAAGTTAGACAAGAGTTGTGCTGGGCTATCGAAGCCATTTCTAACACTGTCCCGCTCTATCTGCGGTTGTCAAGTCGCATAGTCCCTTGAGAACAAGGCTCATCGTGTAAAGTATATGACTTGAGCGTTAGCGTCGTCTAGAGAACCGGGTCTGTCTAAGGCACGAGCTACGGTCGGTTTAGTGAAAAGCTTGCCACAAATAAAGGAAGTCCACGCGACTTGTTGTCGCCGAGATTGGTCCCGCTACTTGGGAGTCTCACTAAGTCTTGATATGTCCCGCACACGAGACCGTTCCCGCGGCTTGGGAGTCTCGCTAAGTCTTGATAAGTCCCACACACGAGATCGGTCCCGCGGCTTGGGAGTCTCGTTAAGTCTCGAAAGAAAGAAGGAATGTATGGTCATGTTAAGAAAGGATTGGTTAGATCGAGTTGAGACTTGCATGGTCATTGGACAACTTGTCGACAAGGTGTAGTCTTCTCGAATGATCACCGGGGCACCGGGATCATTCGGCCCAGGGAAAGCGAGTGTGGCTCAAAGTAGAATGCTGGATGACCGCATGGGAGAGTTCGACCCTACCGGGCTAGCTACCCGTGTAGGTACAGGTCGATATCCCACGAGCCATGTCCAAGATAGCTTGACATTGCTAGTGACCTCCTCATATAGATGTGTTGACAGATAGCGGCACACCGCGTGTATGCCTTTAGATTAAGTCTAGAACTTGAATGCTGTTCTAGTCTGTAATATAATGTCTGGGCCTAAGACTGGGCGGCAGCATAGGTACCGTGCTTGGCACGCTAGATGGCGTCGAAATGTTCATGGATTTGTCACTACGGTTCATAAGTCTTGTCTAAGTTAACATATGAGTTGAACAGGAAGGCCGCAAGGCAGTAGCAGGACAAGTCTGGATAAGTTGCGAGGCACACCCTCAATCTTGAAGCATGTACAAGTCTAAGCCTATCTTAAGGCACGAATCAAGTCTAGCGGCACGACCTGCACAAGTCGTTCCCCCTTGACGTCGCTAGCACGAGAATTGGTCTAGTAGGCTTGAGTTTAAGTAAAAGTCTTGGCACGGCCGAGTGCGCATAAGTTGCTCCTAGGCGAAGCACTGTCCCGAATATGTTAAGTTACGAATAGAATACGGCACGACCCTGCCGTCCCGAGTTCAAGTTTGATCAAGTACCTAGGCGATGAGGCACTGTCTCGATCGGAATACACATTGGCATGATAGCATGACTATGTCGTCGTATATCGAGTTGGTTAGGCGTCGTGGTCTTAAAACTGATCCTAAGGCAAGACTAGAAAGACAATCGAAAGGGACTTAAGCTGCACAAAGTAAATGAATGTGTCGGTTATGTATGGGTGGGTGAGAAGCTCACTTCACCAGTACAGTTGAGCACTGACACCCACACAGTGTTCATGTGCAGGCACAGGTAGAAGCTCGTGGCATGGAGCTCGCTTGGATGCGTCGAGGCACAGAGTTCCTTGGCGACTCGAAGCGTGCGGCCGCGTGGATTGAAGACTTATACAGGATATAATGTATGGACATCGCCTTCCGAAGCTTCCGCTGACATCAAACATTGTATCGAGAGATGAGAAAGAGCAGAGTGAATTGTAAATGAGAGAAAAGTGAGCACGAGTGACTTGTAATTCGGCCTTGCGCCCACAAATATAATCTTGTATTCAATATCAATAAAAGAGTTTCTTTTGAATGACTTGTGTTCATGTTTGCATGTTTTAAATTTCTGCTGCGTATTCAATGTATCTGCTTGGGACTTCTGTGCGACGACCCCGTCGCCGCCGCTGTAACCGGCCGTTATGGAACCTGTCTTGCACGAACGCAATCTAGGCTCGTGCGGCATCACGCCTTAGCGAGGACGATCGCTCCTACGGGAGCGGGGCGTGACAAGTAATTTTATGTGTTCATAGGTTTTCGGATATTATTGAGACTATGTCCTAAATGCATCATATTTGTCTCCTATGTTGTTCAGCCAGAAAATGAATAAAGTTGTTAGACTACTCGGTAACCTATCATTATTCAAGTTGTGGAGCCAAAAATTTACTGCAGTCAGGTGCACTCTGGCGAGGCATGAATTTGAGGCAAAATAACTTCGGATATATTTGGTTTTCGAATATTATTAAGACTATATCCATACCATGATTATCTTTTTAGCACCATCAAATTATTCTGACTTTTGCCCGATTCGAAGATTTGTATTTCTAGCGGATGTCTCCATTTCAGAAATCTCTTATCACAGCCAGAAAGAATATATTTCCTATGAAGTTCTACTTGATTTTCCTAGAAACTTATTAGGACCATATCAATCTCTTTTGACTCAAACTCTTTCAAGGTTCAATTTTAGGGTGTTGTATATATTTTGTGGATAGCTTTATATATTAATAGTTGATACATCTTGTGGATGACTTTACGTATATAGTTAATAGCAATATGCGGAAGAAGCATAGATTGCTACCTATCCCATTTCTAGTAAGGGCATCTTTGGGATCAATATTAGTTAGCTAAAGGGGTAGAAAATGTAGAAGAATACCTGGAGTAAGCTAGTCTTGAGAGAGTGGTACATCTTAGCTTGTGACTTATTTGGGTTAGAACCGTGGTGGTGTTCACTAGTGTATAAACCTCATTCAAACAAATGATGGTATTTGACGATTTTGAATTTTATTGAAGATAAAGGAAGACGTAGGTAGAGTTAGCGAGAAAAGTATAGGATTTGGTAATGTTCTCCATGGAGGAAGTGGATTTGGATAATATGTATAAACATGTGAATATAATGATCAAGTAAAGAAACACTTGACGAGAATCAACTTTTATGGTTAGATAACTACTATAGAAGGGACGGATATAGCCAAGGAAGGAATAACACGAGCAATGGAATGATAGGTTCTAGAGAAGGAATAAGCAGAGAGGAATTGAGATAAGACCATTGGTATACAACGATGGATGAAAAAAATTTATTTAGGTGATTTATGATTCCATATATATTTTTTGTTTTAATACCTTGACAGATATCTTAGTTTTATGTGGATACCGAAAGTTCAGCTAGTTGGAGATTGGTTTTGCATGGTATTAATAAGATAGTTATCTTGTAAGTCTTTTTCCTGCGTATATTATCTTCTGACCGTTGAAATAGTGAAACGATATTCTTTCTATTTTTTTTTATCATCACTCGGCCCTCAGTGGAAATATCTTACTCGATTTACATTCCTAACATAATTTTATTATTCTAATCATCTTTGCTATCCTACCAACATACAACCTTTTATCTTTTCTGAGTCACAAACCCTTGTACCCCATTCCAACTTGATTTGACATTTTAGTCCCTCATCTCAAAACATTCCATTACTTGTTGCCTTCTCAATAAACTGTTGACATTCGCTTCTTTCTTGCCTTTTCTGTTTCACGAGACCTCATTTGATTTTTTTTTTCTATTTTATGATCATAATTGTACCTAGAATTTTCTCGTGCCTAAAATAATTTTTGATCACAACAACAATCTAACCTTATCTCAGATCATATCATGATAATTCTGGTCCTGTCGATATTTTATCATTGTACCTAGTGATCATGCCTAGAATCAGATCGTGCCTGATGATTTAAATTCCATGTTTGATCAAGGTTAAGTGATTTTGATTGTACCCCGGCCCTTATCTTTGAAATTTCGAGGACGAAATTTTCTAAGGAGGGAAGGTTGTGAAACCCACTTTCTGGATTTAGATTAATTATTGGATATTTAGATTAACTAGGATTATTAGTTTAAATTAGGTTATTATTATTATTATTATTTATTATTATTATTATTATTGTTATTATAATAGTCGGGTTAGGAAAATATTATTTTTTAAATTAACTATGGGATCCTTGATTGCTGCCTGTCCCGATCCCGTGCCCGGGATCCGACCCCGACCCAAATCCAATTTTTTCGAAATCCCGTTTCCCGAACCCATTCTCAAATCCTTTTTTTATTGTAATATATATATATATATTTATATATATATATATATATATATATATATATATATATATTTATATATATATATATATATATATATATATATATATATATATAATAGTTTTTCTTAAAAAAAAAAAAAAAAAACCCTCCCCATCACTCCCGATCACTCCCGTGGACACTCCTTCCACCTTCCCCCTTTTTCTCCACTCCTTCCTACATTTTTCTATTTTTTCTCCACATCTTCTCCTTTTTCTTCATTTTCTTTTTCACATCTCCTCCACCTCCTTCTCCATATCTCCCTCACTCTCAAAAACCTACCCCTGCTCTCTTTTCCCTCATTACCATTCCCTCTCACTCATTCTCAAACACCCTCATTCTTCAGAACCACCTTCAACCCGAGCCTCCGGCACTCCCGCTGTGCCCTAGCTGCCGGCCAACTCCGGCGCCTCCACCCGTCCTCCGACCCAGCAGCGCCCCGCGCCCGGCCAGCAACTCCCACGCCGGCCAGACCCCGTCGGCCGCCTTCCGAGGCCCCAACGGCCTCCGCCCGGCCAGATCCACCTCCCGGCGGCCCACCTCTGCCCGAGCTGTGACCCGAGCCCTGTCGTGCCCGCCCGGCTAGCGCTTCCTAGCGTGCCCCGAGCCCCGAGCCAACCCCCGGCGGCTCACCCGAGGCCGCGCCTGTCTCCCGCCGGCCGTGCCCGTCCGGTCAGCGCTGTCCCATCGGCCAGATCTGCCCCGATGACCCCCGATTCCCCGTGCAACTGGCCAGCGCCTTTCCAGCGTGACCCCGAGCCCTGTCGGCTCCGCTCCAGTACTGCCCCGAGTTCCGTAGCATATTTTCGAACCATTTTCCGATGTCCGCGGAATTCTTTCTTCTAATATTTGCATCTGAAATCTCTAGCCGAGCAATTGAGGTATAACTTCGTGTCCCCGTGTCCCTCCCATAGATAGTCTGTGATGACGCGGTCCCGATCCCGTTTCGGAATCGGTATTTTTATCGTTGCTTTTGGGTTATACGTAAAGTATCGGTTACGTCGCGGCATATTTTTCTATGGTTGGATATATTGTGTTGTGTTCATTTTTTGGTTGGATATTCATTTTGGGTTGGTGATCCCTGGTTTGGAATATTTAATTGTGTTGTGGTTGGCATCCTCCCAGGATTGGGTTGTCCCAATTACAGAAGAGATGCTGCCCAAATTTTCAGAAAATATTTTAAAAAGGGATTTTCTTATAAAAACTAGCAATTTGAATAAAATCTATTTTTCAAAGAAAACCGGTCTTTGCAAAATGATTTATAAATAAGATTTTGTTGGTTTTTATGGATTTTGTATCACCGGTTAGGCGACGATCATATCGGTCGAATGAGCCTCGGCGAAACGCAAACAATACAAGGTCACCTGTACGTTGAGGCGTTAGCCAGCAACATGAGATTGCACGACCAAGTCTGAGACTCTTTAATTTTTAATTTAATTATAATTTATTTTTTTAGAACTGGTACTGCTCTTAGTATTTATGGTGCAGGGCCTCGACCTACTGTTTGGACCATTCGCGGCACTTAGAGCTCGCCTTAGAAATTAATTAATTTATGTAAATAACTTGTAAAGGGCATAAGCCCAGTTTTTCCTTTATTTCTCTGTGACCATGTATTGTGTAGCATAGCTTCTTATTATTTTTCTGGGATTTTGATTTTGCCGCTAAACGCGTAGAATATAAAATGGATATATATTTTATAAAAAAATTAATAAGTTTTCTCATAATAAATAATCTAGTAATTTAGCAATTGACATGTTTTCTCATTTAAAAGAAAAAACCTAGTTTTATATATATATATATATTTAAAATACAAAGTTTTTGCCAGATTAACCGGTAATTGCTATTTTTCCCAATTAATCAGTAACCGACTTATTTAATTAAAATGATAACGAACATAGATTGCGACGTTAGACATTTTTTGGTAGATTATTAATACCTTAAAATCTGACTAGGATCTGCTTCTAGAGATTGTAACTAGCACACCTAGAATGGTTTCATTATGGTTCTAAGTCAAGGTTCTCAACTGTAGGATCTCGGAGACGAACTTGACTTCCTCGGTACCGACATTTCCGATCTAGTTAATTAATAGAGGCAAGTTACGGTTATGTTTTCTTGTATTTTATTTAGTAATTGTCAAGCTACATGTTAAACCACATTGTTACACGGAACCCTCTCCTAGGGTTGATTGATATTAATTGTGGGAATTGGGGGAATAGTGTAACGTTTATGGCCAATACCCCTCATATTGCATATTGTGCGAGCTTATCCCTCTTACACATGGGGATAAGCCGTATCGCGTCGCTAGGATGCTATTGTATAACCCAAGCCGATCATAGACGACTACATATTCAAATCATATTATTTTTAATTGTTAAATTGCTGGAAAATATTGTTTCAACTGTTTAGCCTGCACTTTTTCATTATTAATTAAAATGTGAGATACATATTCGTACTTGCTCCCTCCTGACTGGAGACCATATTTTTAGGTGACATTGAGGATGCTGAGGTATTGTACAATAGCTACTATGACCCGATTTTGTACCCTGTGGTGTTGCCAGAGTCCCCTTGGAGGACACAGGACATGAGGCCGACGAGCCGACCGCCTAGCTAGTTGTTTCCAGTTTTTCTAGTTTTATTGTTTTGGAGTTTGTTAATTTGAATTCAGTTCTTTATTTCAGTTCTTTCATTTCCAATTGTACTTTTCAATTGTTGAATAAAAAGTTTTAAAATTTTCGTATATTCAAGTTGTGACAAATATATAGATGTTATTGTGAATACCTGCATATAGAACAGCTTACTACCGCCGTCTCACAACGGTGCAGGCTGGACATGATCCGGTTCGACCCAATAATTTGGGATCGAAACGTGACAGCTGGCAAGGTATACTTGCCTGGGGGTAGCGCGAAGAACCAATAAGATACCGTCAATTGGTACGCCATAAAGTCTAAAATCCAAAAATATCTCCGAAAGCTGAAACAGACATCGCCAACATTCTCAGAATAGCCAAATTAGCTGGAATTGCCTGTCCTTAAGTCCAATTCTGGACACAGGAGCAAAACGGTAATTTTGGGCAAAAACGGTGTCCGCCGTTGGACCCGCTTTGTACCGAAAAGCGTACTAGAGTCAATGGTCTCTATTGTCGTCAAACTACATGTCAACAGATCCAGTTTTCCGATACGAATCCAACCATATGTCAAAAGTTGGATTCCGGCGGGCCGTGCACAAAATCACCCGTTGAGTCGGATCGTGGGGCCCGCAAAACGGCGACCCGATCAATTATCTCAGAATCTGACCAAACTTGGCATACAGGACCAGAAAAAATGATACGGTCCTTTTGGCGCAAGTTTCGTCTCGATCTGACGAGCATGTACGAAGTAATTGAGAAATTTGTACAGAGGTCGATACGGTGAATTTTGACGAATACGCATCAAATTCGTCGTACGCACGCGACCAATTAAATTCCGTCAAAGCCCACACGACCACGAAGCCATTATGCACCTTTTGATGCTTTCGGTTCGTGACCACGTCGTCCAGTTTGGCGGGACGCACGTCGTATCGAAGGGTTTTCTAAATTTCTACAGTTTTAAAAACATATTTTTCTTGGTTTTCAAGGGTGAATAACTTCTTACATAATTGATAAAAAATAATTCTATCTGAAGGGTTTCAATCCTGGTCATGTACTCTAAAACTTTGTTCGAATACAATTTTTAATCTGGTGTTAGATCGATCCGAATCGATCTCCTAATATATGTACATGGACTGTCACAAGTCCTGTTTCGGGATAGGGTTTTGCCGATATTGGCATCCAGTTTCTGGGCAGGTTGTGACACTATCCTTAAATTCCTTTGGTGGAATCTCGAGTGGGTTATATTTTCTATGCGTAGGAGTTCGTAGATTGCAAAATGATCAACTAGGGAGGAAGAAAATTTACCTGGAAATTGGCACGCTGGTGTCGCTGCTGCCACTGCTGTGGCTCTTCTTCGTTGCGCCCGACGGTGTTTGGCCGTGCGTCTGCCGGCCGACGACGCCCCAGGGCGGCGCTGCGGTGGCGCACGGCCGCCTAGGGTCGGGGTGGTCGCTCTGTTAAGGAGTTTAGGGTTGTATTAGTTTTCTCGATCTCGGCCACTTGTTATATATTGGAGTATAAACTCTCGGTTTGGCTGAGAGTAATCAGGTTAGGCCTGTGTTGTTCAGTGGTCTCGGGTCTCGGGTTGCACTGGGCTGAAAGCTACTGCTGGACTTTGTTGAGGGTTCGGTTTCTAAGCTGGGCTGGGCTCTTTTGGCTTCTATTTCTTTTTCTTTATCTTTTTTTTTTCTATTTCATATTTATTATAACTAATATGCAATATAAATACATACACACTTATATATACACATACACACATACGTATGCACATATATATATTTATATATACACGTATACATTTATATATATACACACCTATATATATATTTATATATTTATATATATACACATACACATATCCTCCTATATATGTATATATATACACACACACACACACATATTTATTTATATATATACAAACACTTTTATACATTTATGTATTTATATATAAATACACCTACACCCATATACATATATATATTTTTATATAAATACGCATACACACATATATTTATTCTTTTGATAAAGAATAAATTAATAATAACTAATAATAATAAATAGTTTATTTTCAATAACCACAATAATAATATTATTAATAATAATAATTCTACTAGTAATTAAAATAATTTAATAATAGCTCTTGGGTGGACATATCATATACTCCCATTATTGGGCCCCAAAAAATCGTGTAAATATTCTAAAACGCTATTTAATATTAATAATACCTATAATTTACATATAATAAACATTTAGAAAATAATTGCCAAATCCTAAAATATATACAAAATCTTTGCATTTACCAAACATGTCTACAAGGCTGTATTTGGTCCCACTACATGACTACATGGGCTTGGATTTGACTTGGGTCCAATCTGGACAGGTTCAGTACAACCGGGTTCCCGAAAACTCAATAATATAATTAAATAATAAATAAAATCTTCAGTAGGGTTAAGTTGCAACTTGGCCTGGTTTTCTTAGGTAGAACAATCCTATGACTCGGCCTTCCCCTACCATGGCTAAACACTAGTCAAAGCACGCTACTGCACTATCCGTGCCAATATTCCTAGTCGTCTTGTACTCCAAAACTCATCTGTGGGAGATTGTAAGTAAATAGCTACAATATATAAGAGAACTAATCAGTGCTAGTGATTCAGAGTACAAGATGGTTATGTAAACGGCACGATGTTGTACACGAGTAATCTACAGAGGTTGTACACGAGTAATCTATAAGATTGAATACATAACCATTTCTACTCTCCCGTCCCAATTAATACACAAGGATCCAGTCAAGTTATGTTATTGCACACGAAGTATAGTTGTACACGATGATCATGTGAGCACATAAGTATATACGATTTCATACGATTTGTATACGAAAGTCACAAAATAAGGAGTACACGATGCTCATGATAAATTACACGAACATAAAATACCCGAAGTATTCGCTAAGAGGATAACATCGCACGACAAGATCCATATAGTACTAATCCGTGTTACCAACGTGTCAGCATCGAGTAAAGTAATCTAAAGCAGGAAATATAATCCTAAACAAGATATGAAATGATCAGAGAATGTACTCGCCTGGTATCCTGAATATCTGAAGAGAATCTACTGTCTGAGGAGTGGTGTTTGGCTCCTATAGAATAGTACGAGTCACTACATGTCTAAAATAGTATAACAGACTGCTACAATGCATCTACATGATATTTGGGGTCAATCTAGGCTAAAGTCAACCCTTGGTCAACTCTAGTCAACTACACTAGTCAAACTAGGTCAAGCCTAACCCAAACAAGTCTCACTAGGCCTAGCCATGTCTATCCTAGCATCCACACACAATACAAGTCAAACTAGTCATCAACACTCACCATTGGTGTATTCATGCCATACACATAGGCTATGTGCCATATATATATAGCCTATAGGCCATATAGGCTATTTTACACATTTTACACATATTGTATATATATACTAAGTTAATATAAATTATCATACACATATACATATAGGCCATATCATTATATCAAGCATTTAGATAATATATTTATATACACATATAGTGAGATAGAGAGAGGGATACATGGCATGTATGTCTATGTGTGCATGGCTATAGTTAATAGGTGTAAATAGGATAACAGTAGGGTGTATCTTAGGTGTGTACATGTAATGTGTCAATGTGTAACATTAGAAATAGTATTGTGTGTAGAGCTATAGCTACTAGGGATTAGGAAATAGTAGATTGGTTTGTGTGTGTGTAATCTGAAAGCAGGGAAACAATGAGTGTATCATGTGAGTGTCAAACTCAGGAAGAGTGTTGTGTCAAAGTGTGAGTTATCAAAACAGTGTAATGTTTCCATGTGTCCCAGGGAATCAGTACAAGGTGAGTGAAGAGTGTGATAGCTAATCTCACGAAAATGGAATTAAGGTAATGTGTGTGTGATACATGACCAAGTGTGTGTGATACAACATGTTCTCAGTAATTTCAATAGGACAAAGCAGTGTATCAATGTGAAACAGTGAGAAATGTGACAGTCAATGTGTGTGAGACAATGTGTTAGTTGTAGGGTGTTATGTGTACAGTTAATAGGGAACCTCTGTGTGTAATCAGTGAGGGTGTTAGATAATCTCAGTAAATTAGTTCTCAGGAAAACTGAGAAACAAGTGACAGTTTGTGATACCATGTGTGAATGAGTGTGAATCCCAGGAAAAAGAATAGTATTCATAGGAGTTAAAACAAAATGACAGCAAAAGGAAAATCAATGTAATGTGTAATCTCAGGAAACTTAAATCAGTGTGTTAAATCAGTTGTAATGTGTGTGCATGGAGTAGAATGAGAAATCAGTTGACAGTTCTTTAATAGTTAGCATCAATTTTTCAGTTACACATTCAACCCCAAACCAATTTTGATATCCCAATCCTCAAACACAACTCTTAAACCAACATTTAAGTATTCTAATACATATGTAAATGAAATAATCTAGGAAATTAGTTTTGAAAACACATCAAATTTTAGAAAACCCACACAGTGAACCAAGTATCAGGAATTACACAGAAAGCCCAATTTCGAATTCAAAATTGGCAACAAACATCAAATTGAACGTGCACATGTGTCGGGTGTGTGCACACATATCTGGGAGAAGTGTTCGTGTCTAGGAAACTGGACACGAACGTGTCCAATCAGAGAAAACCCAGTGTATCAGTATACTGTAGTGCAGTGTTGTACAGGCAGAACATGAGCTCGTGGACACGACACAGTGTGCCACTAGCCACGTGCTCGTGTCCACGTGTTTGCCTAGCATAGGGAAACACGTGTGTCACCCTGCACCGTGTCCACAAGAGTCGTATCGAGAGTTTGGAGACCATATCAGAGCCCAAAACTATGTGTGCGTACGACAGTGTAAGACCCGTGCACACGTTTTTTATCATTCGACATGACACAACACATGACAAGGTTTTAGGGGAGTCATGTCAGACACTACCCCTACCTCCGTGTCAAAACCCAAGCCCCCACGTGTCCTGTGCAGTGAGCACGAGGCCACGAGCAGCAGGACAACGCGCGTGCGGCCTGCACAGCGTGTTCGTGTCCTCATATGGGTACGACATGACCCCACATTCACAAATCAAGGAAACAAACCTAAAGACAAACCCTAGATCTAGGAATTGAATCAAAAATATTTGCAAAAACAGTAAAAAAAATTAGTTTGGGCATTTCATCAAACACCTTAAAGAACAAAATGATACGTGTCCGATACGGACGCGAAACTTAATGCAAACGACACCAAACTTCTACTGTAGCTAGGGGACACCTAGATCTAGGCTACCATGCAATAAAAAAGGAATTAAATTGAATTAGAGGGTTTGCCAATATGTTTCAAAGATCAAGAAAAAGCCCCAATTCAAACCGTTTCCGTTGATATCAAAATCCTTCAAATTACTTTTAGACTAAAATTGCTCCTCAAAATTAGCAAATAGAGGTTGATTAGAATCATATGCAAAAGATTTGTATCAAAAAGGATTAAAAATGGATTTACTATGAATTTAGGAAGATGGGATTTACCTTTCTTTCTAAAACTTGGTTGAGCACACAAAAGAGGCAAGAACAAGGAAGTGGGTATTAAATAGGAGGATTTCCTTGTGTGTCCGGCCACTTAGGGTTTATTTAAGGTTAGGGCTTCTAGTTATGGGCCATGGGCTTAAGTCACAAGTCATTGAATTAAAATCATAAGTCATGAAATCAATGCACCTATTCTATTCTTCCTATTTGAAAACTAGATTCTAATGGCTAGGATGAGGTTAACTTAAGTTATACTAGGATCACTATAGCTAGGGCTAGATTCTAGGCTAGTCTACTAAGTCTCAATAAGTCAAAGTCAATATAGCAATCACCAATTCAATAAATTAATTAAAAATTCAAAAAAATCACCAAATGACAAAAATACCCTCAAGCTAGAAATGTGGTAGTGCAACCAGAGTTGACCAAGGGTTAACTTTGACCATGAAGGACCTAGAATCATTTAGAATGCATTATAGATTACTCTTATTTCATATTAGACACTTTGTAACCTGTGGTTGCTCTAAATAGGACTCTATGGCTCCAGTTTGGACTTGTATTCTCATCAGACATTCGGGATACCAGGCGAGTACATTCTCTGACTGTTTCATACTTGTTAGGAATTATATTCTTATTATAGACTAATTTACTTGATGCTGACACGATGTTATCACAGATTAGTACTATATAGATTTTTACATGAGATGTTATCCCCCTCGGGTGCATCGAATACATCATATCATGTGCTTTTTACGAACATCATGTATTCTATAGACTCTTATTATTCATGTACACTCATGTGCTCTCATGTACTCTCATGATCTTATGAGCTTCATGTATAAAACTTTCATGTATAATAACATAACCTGTATAGATCTTTGTATATTGATTAGGGTACGGGGGAGTAAAAGTAGTCATGTGGACAATTTCAAAGTAGTGTAATCATGTATAAACTTTGTAGTGTAATCATGTATAAATCAAATCGTTCACATGTCTATCTTATACTTTAAATCACATAGTCACTTACAGTTCTATATTAACATATATAGATATCTTTTGTTTATCAGATTCTCTCTTTCTTTTCATGTTTATTCTTATAGCATTTCATGTATCTTATTCTATAGCATGCTTTACATTTTCTGTCATGATATAAACTGCGTGAGATGTATTGTGCTCGTTCTTGTCCTGATTGGACCTGTTGATAAAATTTTTCAAGTAACTTGGAGGATCACATCTAGCCTAGAGGACACTAGTAGAGCTTGGAGTAGATGTCTAGAGTTTGTTATCTTATTCCTTGTTGTCTTGGAGATGTATTTTATTTTAGATATTGAGATTTTGTGTTGTTAAACAATTGACTTATTTCACTTATGGTTGTATTCCTTTTGTGGATTTTTTATCTATTTCATCGTGCTAATTATCTACCTCTAGTTTGTGATTGAGATTGTATCATCCTGTGATTGTCCTTCGTTTGGAGATTATATTATATAGTATTAGTTGTGATGGTGACCTAGAATAGCGTTCTACCGTCGACACTGCGGCGTAGGCTAGACGTACCCACTTCTCGTGCCCTTATACTGGGTGCGGGTCGTGACAATATGATTGTGAGGTATAGATATTGGAGGGGTACAATTACTAGGCACGTAGACAAATTTCGATTGTATTGTTGGCAACTCTTCTTTTACGGGGACGGGCCATTTATAACCTCATCGTTCGCCCAAGACGTCCATGTGTAGGAACATTGTATTTCTCATGACATGTACACTATTATTGTTTACATGAGTCTCTGCCTTTCACACTTGCTATTCCTATTTAGTTTATCTTCTTGCAAGTTTTCTTATTCATATTGTTCATGTTTTCATTGATCATTATTTTACATGTTTAGTATTATATTGTATTTGTATTGTGATGGCTAAACTTGTACTTATTTCCAGACTGACTGGATATTTTTTTCAGTTGACAGATTCTTGATGACTTGCGATCTTGCTTTGGGTTCCTTCAAGTGGAGTTAGAGGTATCTTGGAGGCCAAACATAAATTCTAGTTAGATATATAGTTTTTGAATTTAATATTTAGTAGGTTGTTCTCAAATATTATTTCGATTTATTAATGGATTTATAAATTGAACAGTTATTGTGAATAAGCAAATAAATTATTTTTGTGAGTAAATATTTATATTGATGATTATTACTGAGGCCTAGACAACGTACTGTCGTTGATACTGCGGCGTAGGTTGAACTTGGCCATGTACTCGTATTCCAAAAGCGGGAGCGGATCGTGACAAGTTTTTATGGTGGTCCATGCAGGTCCGTGTTCACAAAAATTGTGCGAACTCATGGTAGTACCTATATTAGTTATATTACTGCGAGCCTGCAACTAGGAAAGTGCTCATTCACAATTAGGATTGATCTAAATTTTAGGAAAATGACTAGGACTAGGAATAATAGGAAAGCCCTGACTAAATTTAACTGTTTGGGTAGTTAGTCTATCTCGAGCGAACGACCCCAAGATCTTCTGCACGTATTCCTTCCTCGAGTTGGACGTCGTGTGGGCGACGATCTCCCAACCTTTTCTTCTCCTTGGCAGCACTCTCTTTCTCTCCTTACGTGAATCACAAATTTAGAGAAAATTTCAGATTTTTGATCAGTAATCTGGCGGCCAGAGAATAGAGGATATATATAGGCTACGGCAGGGACCATGAGGAGAAATTAGGGTTAGGTCTCCTAACGAATCTGGATATCACGTGTTCAGCCCGAACACACAATCCAGGCCCATTAACAATAGCTCGGTCCACTAATGAGCTATTGTTGCACTACCTCCCTAATCCTAAATTATGTTTGTGGGCTCCTTTTATTATATGCTCGTTTGGCTCCCCATGTTAAGATATCGTATGTCCGTCGATCAAATTAAGTTACTGACAACTATATTGATTCGACATCTTTTATCCTTAAGTAGTACCGCTCAACTTTATTTGTCATATCGGATATAATCCACCTGCAGGGTTTACATGACAATCCTTATGAGCTCCTTAAGAGGACATCATCAACCCGATGTATCGGGACATGGATTCCATTTATAATCAACAGCCCATCATACATACAATATTATTACCCAATTCATAGAGGTTGTTGATCCATAATGAATCTCACTCTTTTATGAGTCAAAGTAATGCATATTGCATATACATGTCCATTATTATATTCGGATTAAGAGTACAAGCATCCATAATAACAGAGGTGTTTGTTCTCTTATGTAGTCAGTACAAAGAGAACAACCTCAAGTGGTCCTTTTCAATACACACAAAGTGTACTAGTGTAAACCTATAGTCAAGATAGACTAATACCAGATTACACTACAACCTTTCCAATAGATTGTCCAAGTCCATCTAGGTTGTGAACTATTTATATACTCCATAGGAAACTGATAATATGATCTTCTGTGTGACACCACACACCATATTATCTATAATATAGAATATCAGACATTTGCATTAACACTTGCAACAAATACAATATGCAAACATTTGCCCATATGATTCTCATTCAAAATTTAAGGAAATAAGGTTACTACAAAAGTGATGCTTTCAGTATATAACCCTAACAAAGGTTGCCACATAGGCTATGTGGTTAAGATATGAATAAACGTTGAGTTTTGATATTAGATGGAATTGAGGAATTTCCATATGAGAGTATGTTATTATGTTTTGATATGACATCAGGATCAAAGGTGGATGGTTTGTCAATTGATAATTTAGATCTTCGAGGTTAATCAATTATTGAATATTAGAGCTGTTAAAAAATTTCGTGTTTTGAAATTCAATTTTTATGAAAATTTATGAATATGAATTTGGTGCTAAGGTTAAACTTTTGAAAGAGGATGATTTTCAAAATTGTGATTAAGAAGTTAAAGATCTAGTAAATTTTAAAGATTGAGGAGATGAGGGAATAGTTATTTTAAATATTTTGAGGAATTTGATTTTGAAGAATATGAAAAGATCATTGGATATGAATTTGAGAAATTGGATAGTAAATTATTTATCTAGATTGAATAATTGAGTTGAGAATTTTTAGGATATCCGATTTATGGGAATGATAGAATTTTAGATACTAATCGAGATAATAGGATACTGATGGGATGTTAGGTAGGTCAGACTCCTCATTGATCATAGTCTTTTCCATCTATCTAAATTTGTTTTTTTTTCTTATATTTCCTGCCCCTATCCAAAATTCTGTGAATCTCCTAGAATTCAAGACCATAACCTAGTTCTCATATATTTTATTCCTTCCCTATCCATCCTTCTTTGACCAATGATTAGATCAATCTTTCTATTTTCAATTTTTTTTTGCTATTTTTCATTTAATGATTTATGTTTTCTTGTTTTGATACTTTATTGATACTTATCATAGATATGTTAGATATTTTTTAAATTCAAGGACAAATTTATTTCTAACGTGGGTAGATTTGTAACCCCCATTTTCAAAAGTTTAAAATTTTCATTTATTTTAATTATTTTAAATATTTTGCCTTAGATAATAATTTTTGTATTTGAATTTCTATGAAGGAAATCCTTAATATTTTTCGATATACAAAAAGGGTTTACCAATTATAATTTCTAAAATCAGATTTTGGGTTTATAAAAATACTATTTAAATTATTCGATGTTATTAAATATTAATTTTGAATTATTTTGTAAACAAGTATTAGAATTAAATTTGATTTAGCTTGAATTATATATTATTATTTTTGATCAATAAAAGCTATAGCTATATTATTTTAGATAAGATTGTACTTATGAAAATCTATTTTTACAGATTACTGATAATATTGAATATTGTTTTAAACTATTATTTTAATTGTGATTTGATCTATATTGTTTGCTTTAAATTTATAAAAATTATTGATTATAATTTTTGACAAATAAAATCTATTGTTATATTATTTTTCTATTTATGGAAAGATATTTCATAAATTATTTGATTTATTATAGATCAATTTTTTGAATTTTGAATTTATAAAGTATTATATATTATTTGTAAATGATTAAGGTAATTAATTTATGGGTTAAGGATTTAATCAATCTATATCTAATGGATTTTAATCTATGGAAATATTTAATCCATAGGATTCTTAGTCCTTTCCTAATTAGGAATCACCATCCCTATATAAAAGGGGTGCTTTCCTTTGTTTCCTCAAAAATTCCCAACCCAAACTACTTGCCATCCATAATTTTTATTGTGCATGCACCGTGTCCATGTCCATACAATTTCATTATTTTTCTATTTTCTATTACATATACATTTCTTGTCACGTCTGATACCCCGGACACAATATCAACCCCAAATTCTTGTGTCTCGCAGGATACAACCCAATCTTTCCTGAGTTGTGTCTCGCAGGACACAAAATCTTTAACCCTGACCCTAATCTAGCCGAGCTTCCCAGCAGCCCTGTCTCCGAGCTTCCCGGCCAGTACCACCCCGCAACTTCCCCGCTCCACCCTTGCAACTGCCACCACCGCCTCCTTAGACACCTCACCAGAACTCCTTCCCTGCCAAGACGCCGCCTCACCCCGTATAGAGCTACACACCCGTGACTCCAGCGACCGTCGAGACACAGACCCGTACTGCCTCCCTGTTCTCCAATAGCAGTCCATGATAACCCTGTTGGGTTTTTTAGCCTTTTATTTTGGTTTTTAGTCCCACATCGGCTAGAAAGGAATATGTATCTCCATATATATGAGTCTTTGCTCTTTATGGAGATGCACATGTAGTGCACATGGGTGTGTGCCATGTGGGATTAATTATTGATGGTATAAAGGCTTAATCAACAATTAATAAGCTGTAAGCTTTTTGCTCTTGGGAAATTTATTTCCATAGGAGCTAAGCTCCGTTGGGGCTTAGCGACTCGGACTCGAACTCGGACTCGGACTCGGACTCGGACACGGACTCGGACTCGGACTCAGACTCGGACTTGGGCTCGGGCTCGGACTCGGGCTCAAGGGCTCATGAGGCGTAATGTGGCATTTTGTTGGCACACTTTGCACTTAGCACGTCAGCATTGTCGCTAGGCGCATAGTGCGCTTAAGTTGCGCTCGTTGCGCGAGCCACTTGCGCGACCATGTTGCACGGCCCGTTACGCGAGCCCAATTACGCTGGCCCAGTTACGCAGCCCAGTACGCAGCCCAGTGTGCGCAGTGTGCGCAGCGTACGCAGCGTACGCAGAGTGCGCAGTGTGCGCAGCGTACGCAGCGTACGCAGTGTACGTAGAGTGCGTATGTACGTATGGCTGGCTGCATATTAGAGCGAGAACGGTTGCAGCAGTTGCTGCATGTTCAGAAGTGGTTCTGCCACTACCCTGAAGTGCAGGCAACTGCTTGGCAACCGCCCCGTGGGCTATATATGCAGGTTCTCTCCTCTCTCTCAGTTAGTAGAAGTAATCAGAATTCCAGAGAGAAAACTCTAAGTGCTCCTTAATACAACAGAGTAGTGAGCGTGTTGTTTAACACAAACACTAGTACTTTTTAGTACGCGTGAGTTCTGTTACTTCAAACAGAGAAAGAAGAGTA
Source organism: Iris pallida (assembly GCA_029216955.1). Classification (NCBI taxonomy): domain Eukaryota; kingdom Viridiplantae; phylum Streptophyta; class Magnoliopsida; order Asparagales; family Iridaceae; genus Iris; species Iris pallida. Next base: position 1,808,539 of record JANAVB010031220.1, read on the forward strand.
CCATTGCCAGAGGAGTTCGCCGTCTTCCGAGGAGTCAGAAGAGCAGGAGTGTTCCAAGGTTTTCCGTCAACCTTGCTGGTTCCTGGAAGCTGTTCGCAGAGGGCGAATAAAGCTTTGAGCAACGGTGATAATTCACCCCAGCAATTCCATCTCTCGTCTATCATCCTTCTGTTGCCTTTAGCAGTTCTGTCAGTATCTTCTTTTTAGAAGGCACTACTGCCAGTTTGCTATGATCATGAAAATCTCTTTAGATTATTCATGTATTACGATATCTTTTTAGATTTCGTAATTTACAGAATCCTTCTGGATCTCTGTTGCAAAACCTTCTTTAAGGAGTTGCATTAGAAACGTTGTCTTTATAACTGTTTCATTTTTTCAGTTTTCTATCGAAAAATTGTGCCCCGGCGTTCCCGGCACTAACAATCTCAAAGCTTTATTGCTACGATGGAAAACATTAATGCTTCACTCCTCAACACTGACTTCTGTAAGTTAGAAAAGTTTGATGGAGAGCATTATCAAGTCTGGAAAAGGAAGGTTTATCTCACTCTTCAACTCAGAGACGTTGATCACGTACTGCTTGAAGAGGAACCTACTGTTCCAGATACTGGGTCTGCTGCTGCAATATCTGCGGCTACTAAACTTCAGGCCAAGTAGAGAAGAGAAAATAGCATTTGCAGGCTCCTTATCCTGAATGCTATGGAGGATTCCCTTGCAGAATCCTATTCTAAGAAGAATATCGCTAGAGACATATGGGAGTCTCTAGAAAAACTCTACGAAGAAGACAAGAACCGCAGTAAAATATTTGTGGTTGAAAAATATCACAAGTGGTTCTTTGAGGATGAAAAGTCTATGCTGTCGCAGGTGAAGGAGTTCCTGAAACTGCGACAGAAGTTGGAAGACGAGGCGATGCCCCTCCCCGATAAGTTTGTTGTTGGAGGGATTGTCTCAAAGCTCCCCGCTGGGTGGAGCAAGTTCTATGCAAACATGCATAGGAAGAAGTTGGAGATCACCCTTGAAGATCTCCTACAGAAAATCTATGTTGAGGACCAGATACGGGCTCAACTGAAGGTGGACACACTGTCCAAGCAATTGCAACGCCAATCTGGTTCAGACCAAGGGACCAAAGGGAAAGCAGGCGGCTTTCCACAGCAAGAAGAAGAACCCTGACAATCTAAAAGTCAAGGGAACTTCTATCAAAAAAAAGAAGCCAAAGTCAGAAATGCCTTGCTTCAAGTGTGGCAAGAAGGGCCACTTTAAGAATGAGTGTAAAGAAAAGACCAAGCAATCAGAGCAAGGAGAGCCTAGTATGGTATCTATGATCACTGACGTAGTTGCTATGATTGCACAGGTTGATGCAGTAAGGACTGACTCTGACTGGTGGGTAGACACTGGAGCCTCCTGCCATGTATGCTCCAGTAAGGAATGGTTCACCACCTATACACCTACTTCTGAAGTGGTTATGATGGCAAACCAGGCACAAGATGAAGTGCTCGGGATCGGGACGGTGGTGTTGAAGCTGACTTCGGGCAAGTCTCTGACGCTTCAAGGCGTGAAGCATGTTCCTGCTATCGCCAAGAACCTGATCTCGGGAGGCCTACTCTGCAATGCAGGCCTCAGGATGGACATCAATGCTGGCCAGATGGTGATGTCTATCAAGGAAACATATTTTGGGAAAGCTTTTTATACCGAAGGAATGTTCAAGATTCAGCTTGTAAATCAGTCCAATGTAATTAATGAAGTCACTCATTCTGCTTATACTCTTGAGTTGTGGCATAATAGGCTAGGACATGTTCATTGTAAACGAATAAACAGAATGTCTAGTCTAGGACTTATCTCCAAATGTGGGGATAAGGTAGAGAAATGTGAAGTTTGTGCTCAAACGAAGATCACAAGAAAATCCTTTCCTCGGGTTAATCGAAGTACAGATCTTCTGGAGTTGGTTCACTCCGATATCTGTGACTTCAAACAGTTCTCTACAAAGGCCGGGATGAAGTATTTCATAACCTTCATCGATGACTTCTCAAAGTATGCATTCGTCTACTTGCTGAAGGCTAAAGACGAAGCATTCGAGAAGTTCAAGGAGTTCAAAGCTGAAGCTGAGCGACAGACTGGACAACAACTCAAAAGGATAAGAAGTGATCGAGGTAGGGAGTACAGGTCTCATGAATTCACATCGTTCTGTAAGGAACGTGGAATTGTCAATAAGACTACGGCTCCGTACTCTCCTCAATCAAACGGAGTAGCTGAGAGGAAGAACAGGACGTTGACAGAAATGATAAATTCAATGTTGTTGACTGCTGGCCTTCCTAAGTGCTACTGGAGAGAAGCTGCATTGACGGCCACTTTTATTCTAAATAGAGTGCCTCATGCAACTTCTGATATTACTCCTCATGAACTCTGGTTCAAAGTCAGACCTAACTTGAATGTTATTCGAGTGTGGGGGTGTTTGGCATATGTCAAGCTTCCAGATCTGAAGATTCTGAAGCTTGGGACAAGGACTACAAAGACGATCTTCTTGGGGTATGTCGAGAAGAGTGATGCTCGGAGATTTCTTGATATTGAGTCAAATCATATCATTGAATCTCGCGATACAGAATATTTTGAAGACAAGTTTGCAAGGCACAAAAATATTGTTCTTCCGGATGTTCCGGAGAATAATGAGGGTGCACAAGAGACTGAAGTCTTCAATGAAGATGTGGTCCAAGAAGATGTTGTTGTTGAAACAACGGTTGAACCAGAACAAGCTGAACCGTCAGCTAAGCGTGTGAGGAGGCCGAAGGACTTCGGAAGTGACTTTTTTACCTATCATGTGGAAGCAGATCCACTTACCTATGATGAGGCGATGAAGACCAGAGACGCGGTTTTCTGGAAGGAGGCGATTGACAATGAGATTGATTCCATCACCTCAAATAACACTTGGGTGTTGGTTGATCTTCCTGAAGGAGCGAAACCCATCGGATGTAAATGGATCTTCAAGAAGAAGATGAAAGCAGACGGAACTATTGACAAGTTCAAGGCTAGGTTGGTAGCCAAGGGGTTTTCTCAGAAGCAGGGGATTGACTACTTTGACACATATGCTCCAGTAGCCCGGATGACCGCCATCAGAATGTTGATTGCTCTCGCAGCAATAAATAAGATGGTGATACATCAGATGGATGTGAATACGGCTTTCCTAAATGGCGAGCTGACCGAAGAGATTTACATACAACAGCCAGAGGGATTTGTCATCAGAGGTCTTGAAGACAAAGTCTGCAAGTTGGTGAAATCCTTGTACGGTCTTAAACAGGCTCCCAAGATGTGGCATGAGAAATTTGACAAAGTTATAAGGTCAAATGGCTACATGGTCAGCGATACAGACAAGTATGTTTACACGAAGTTCGTTGATGAAAGAGGTGTGATCGTTTGTCTGTACGTGGACGACATGCTTATCCTAGGTACAGATATTAGATGTGTCACGGAGACAAAGAAATTCATCTCAAGCAAGTTCAGTATGAAGGACTTGGGGGAAGCTGATGTGATCTTAGGGATCAAGATCATCCGGACAGACACTGGACTAGCGCTGTCACAGTCTCATTATATTGAGAAAATGATCACTCGTTATGGGTATCGGGATCTTCCAGGGATCGATACGCCGTACAGGTGTGATCTGAAGCTAAAGCCTAATTCAAGGGAAAGCGTCAGGCAGCTGGAGTATGCAAGCGTAATCGGGAGTTTGATGTATGCTACTACTGCCACAAGGCCTGACATAGCTTTCGCCGTGGGAATGCTGAGTCGTTTTACGAGCAATCCAGGTGTTGAACACTGGAAAGCTGTGGAACGGGTTATGAGATATCTCAAGAAGACTCAGACATATGTACTGTACTACAGCGGAGATCCGCAGGTAGTGGAAGGCTTCAGTGATGCCAGTTGGTGCTCAGAGGTGGAGAGCGAGAGGTCCACAGGTGGATACATTTTCACAATGGGTGGAGCTGCTATATCGTGGAAGTCGAAGAAGCAGACTATGCTCTTGCGGTCATCCATGGAATCTGAGTTCTTTGCACTTGATACCGCAGCCGAGGAAGCAGAATGGCTTCGGGAGCTCATGTATGATCTTTCAGTGGTTGGGGTGCAAGTACCGGTGATACCGATATACTGCGACAACCAGGCGACTGCGGCGGTGGCATCAAATGATCTCTTCAACGGGAAGAAGAGGACTGTGCAGTTGAAGCACAGGGCAGTACATGATCTTATCAAGAGAGGTGTTATTGCAGTGATTGATGTTCGGAGTCAGGAGAACCTGGCGGATCCGTTCACCAAGGGCCTCAAGCGCCAGCTGGTCGATGACACAGCTTGTAAAATAGGCTTGAAGGCATTCTGATATTATATTATTGTATTCCTACCATAAAGTTTTATGCAATTAGTTCAAAGATTTATCTACTAGGCATCTAGATTTTGGTTCAAGGGAGGACCACTAATCGAAAGAATATCAGGAACGGTAGGTACATGTTCTATTGGGCATGGAGAGGTTACGGACCTATAACCACTGTTGTCTACTGTTGTGTTCTGCGAAAAACAGGTCCTGTGGGAGGTTGGCTTAAATGCCTTAATGAGTTCTCAGGCATTTGGAATGTCTGGTATGCTTTATAGGAAGCATGGTAGCACAGCACTTCAAGGAGTGTGACTCCATGCTATGTGTGGCGGTGACTCCACCATGAGGTTCTCGAAGGAGGTAAAGCCTCGGCTATGTTAGCCAAGTCACAGCGACGTAGTACCGCAAATAGGCAGTTGGCCTAATACTGTATATTGAATTAAAGAGGGATGTAGTCAGCACTACAAAGAGGAGGTGTTCCTCATGTTACGGGTGGCACGACACCACAATGAGGTAAACCCGGCTAGGGATAAAGCCTCGGCCTTGCAAGTCATGTCGTAGCGGCGTAACACCGCACAGAAGCATAAGGCTTCATGCTGGGTAGTTTGGCACTACAAAGGGGCTAGACCTCATGCTACGGGTAGTATGACACTACGATGAGGTTCCCGGTGATTCGGGGTAAGGTCCTCGGCTTAAGGCCATGTCATAGCGGCGTAGCACCGCAAAGGAAGCGTTGGACGCTTCATGCCATGTCTCTTTAATAAAGAACTCACCTATAGTGTATGGACAAAGAGATATCAGGCCGTCTCTTGAGGGTAAACTTGTAGACGTCTAATATTATACACTGAAACCAGGCTGGCACACGGCCTTAAATGTGCAGCCAGAGGCACATGTAACTATATTATGTGAGTGGAAAGAATTTTAGCTATGATGCAGAATTCAAGGCTTAGTCCATTCTTGTATTATAGTTTGACTTTTGACTCACGTGGGAAGATTCAAGTCTTAAGTGGCATCTATCCTAAAAGCATAGTGGACAGTTACTGTGGGGAACACTCGTACTCATATATATAGAGATATGTGGGGAATGTTGGGTTTTTTAGCCTTTTGTTTTGGTTTTTAGTCCCATATCGGCTAGAAAGGAATGTGTATCTCCATATATGAGTCTTTACTCTTTATGGAGATGCACATGTAATGCACATGGGTGTGTGCCATGTGGGATTAATTATTGATGGTATAAAGGCTTAATCAACAATTAATAAGCTGTAAGCTTTTTGCTCTTGGGAAATTTATTTCCATAGGAGCTAAGCCCCGTTGGGGCTTAGCGACTCGAACTCGGACTCGGACTCAGACTCGGACTCGGACTCGGACTCGGACTTAGGCTCGGGCTCGGACTCGGGCTCAAGGGCTCATGAGGCGTAATATGGCATTTTGTTGGCGTACTTTGCACTTAGCACGTCAGCATCGTCGCTAGGCGCATAGTGCGCTTAAGTTGCGCTCGTTGTGCGAGCCACTTGCGCGACCACGTTGCGCGGCCCGTTACGCGAGCCCAGTTACGCTGGCCTAGTTACGCAGCCCAGTACGCAGCCCAGTGCGCGCAGTGTGCACAGCGTACGCAGCGTACGTAGAGTGCGCAGTGTGCACAGCGTACGCAGTGTGCGTAGAGTGCGTATGTGCATATGGCTGGCTGCATATTAGAGCGGGAACGGTTGCAGCAGTTGCTGCATATTCAGGAGTGGTTCTGCCACTACCCTGAAGTGCAGGCAACTGCTTGGCAACCGCCCCGTGGGCTATATATGCAGGTTCTCTCCTCTCTCTCAGTTAGTAGAAGTAATCAGAATTCCAGAGAGAAAACTCTAAGTGTTCTTTAACACAACAGAGTAGTGAGCGTGTTGTTTAACACAAACACTAGTACTTTTTAGTACGCGTGAGTTCTGTTACTTCAAACAGAGAGAGAAGAGTACCATTGCCAGAGGAGTTCGCCGTCTTCCGAGGAGTCAGAAGAGCAAGAGTGTTCCAAGGTTTTCCGTCAACCTTGCTGGTTCCTGGAAGCTGTTCGCAGAGGACGAATAAAGCTTTGAGCAACGGTGATAATTCACCCCAGCAATTCCATCTCTCGCCTGTCATCCTTCTGTTGCCTTTAGCAGTTCTGTCAGTATCTTCTTTTTAGAAGGTACTACTGCCAGTTTGCTACGATCACGAAAATCTCTTTAGATTATTCGTGTATTACGATATCTTTTTAGATTTCATAATTTGCAGAATCCTTCTGGATCTCTGTTGCAAAACCTTCTTTAAGGAGTTGCATTAGAAACGTTGTCTTTACAACTGTTTTATTTTCTCAATTTTCCATCGAAAAATTGTGCCCCGGCATTACCGGCACTAACAAACCCCTATAGACCATCCCCATTGCCGCTGTCACCATCTCTGAGACCCTTACCACCGTCAGAAAGCCTCGTACGCCTCCACAACCACCAGTGCCACCACCACAATTTCCCTATCAAAGCAAAAATAATTGAAAACCCTAACCTCGCTGACCTCGTGGCCGATCTGTAGCCGCTCCGGCGCTCGATCTCCCATCGTCAGCGACCCCATAATTTCCACCATGGCCTCCTTCTCTGTGATGACAAGCGCCATCATCGGCCCAACCTCCGGCCGTCTCATTCAGCGCGACGACTCCGCATCCGTGTCGCCTCAACTCTGCCGCGCGGAGCCCTCTCCGGCAACAGATTTGAACGTCAGCCCCACGCCTGTGCATCGCACTCGTAGGTCAGCGCCGTCGGCGTCTCGTCGAGCCCCGCCTCCCTCGAGAGTCGCCACCGTCATTCCCTCGGCGAGCATAGCCCTCTCACACTCTCTATCGTTTTCTCTTTTTCGAAAGACGAGATCTCTCTCTCCCTCAACTTCTTTGACTGCTTCGTTTTCTTAGTTTCTCTGGAGAAGAGACCATCTGACTCGCTCTCTATCTCTTTCCATTGTGTTTATCATTTTTCATGGAAAATGCACAATCTTCCATTTTTCTCCCCCTTTCCAAGGAAACGCAGGGAAAGAGAAAGTATGATTATATAATATGTTACATATTTTATAATTACTATATTATTAAATAATATATAAATACTATTGTTGTTATTATTATATTTAGTATATTAATTAGTATCTATAGGGATATTGGTATGGGTGCGGCTATCCGCACCCCATGGATTACTAAGGACACCCTAAAAAAAAAATTTCCTATTCTACCCCCCCTTCCCATGCTCTGTCTTCCACCCCCGCCCACCCCCGCAGGCGACCCTGACCGGCGACCCCGACGGTCCGACCTCCGCCCCCCCTCCCCTGCTCCTCCGGCCCCCCTCGCCTCCTCCTCCCTCCTCCTTCCCTGGTCCTCCGACCCCCTCTCCTCCTCCTCCGACCCCACTCCCCGCATCCTCCTCCGACCCCCTCCCCTCCTCCTCCGACGAACCCCCTCCCCTCCCCCTCGCTCTTTCGATCCCCCTTGGGTTGAGCGGGGCGGGGGAGGTGTTCGGAGGAGGAGGAGGGAGGAGGAGGCGGTGAGGGGGGTCGGAGGAGGAGGCGGGGAGGGGGGTCGGAGGAGGAGGAGGAGAGGGGGTCGGGGGAGCAGGGGAGGGGGGTCGGGGGAGCAGGGGAGGGGGGTCGGAGGAGGAGGGAGGAGGAAGGAAGAAGGGTTGGTGGAGGAGGGAGGAGGAGGGGAGGGGGGTCGGGGGAGCAGGGAAGGAGGGGGAGGGGGTCGAGGGAGGAGGGAGGAGGAGGGGAGGGGGGTCGGGGGAGGAAGGGAGGGGGGCGGAGGTCGGTCGGCGTCGGGTGGTGGTGGTGGTGGGGGCAGCAGCATGGGGAGAATGGGAGAGAGGGGGTAGAATAGGAATTCCATTTTTTTTTGGGTGTCCTTAGTAACCCATGTGTAATGCCTGTTGTTCGTATTACGTATTTGGAATACGTATACGTATTTTATCTTTTATTTGCATATCTCCTTGGTTTGGCTTGGCTTGTTTATTCTTGGTTGGGTTGGCTTGGTTCGGTTCGGTTTGTGTGGGTTTGGGTTTGGTTTTATATGGTGAACCCCCTACCTACCACCACCAACCCCTTTATTAATCCATTCCTTCATTATCTCTCTTCATAACTCATCTTCTTCTTCCCCATTACTTCCTTCACCTACCAAAGAGAGGGAGAGAGAGGTCTAGGCAAGTGCAACTTGCTTCCACAAAAGAGCTCATTTTTATTGTTCTATTAGCTTCTTCTCATATTTCTAAGACATATTAGAACTTGTCATTTTCCATTTCGAGGCTTTAATTTTGTAGATCTAGAAATTAGTTACTTTCGGATTTTGGTGGTTTTGATCTATTAAACTTCTTTGTTTTCAAGTTTTGATGGTTCTATGTTGTAGAGCATTTTATTCTACCCAATTTTGACCTTTGAAAAGTTGGATTTGGACTTATTTTGACCAAGTTATGGACTTTTGAAGCTTTGGGTTCAACCATGGAGTTCTTGCTGATTTGGAGAAGACAGTGAGCAGTGCACGAGCTTTTTAGCTTGTGCCACTGAGCTGCGCGTGCTCTTTAGCGCAGCGCAGTCGACCCCATACGCTGTCTTTTGGGAGCGTATGACTCGCATACGCTCGCTTGCTTGACAAGGAGTCGTATCGACCCCATACGCTGCCTTTTGGGAGCGTATGACTCGCATACGCTCGCTCGCTTGACTAGGAGTCGTATGGAGTGCATACGCTGCCTTTTGTGAGCGTTTGACCTGAGCGTAGCTTGCCCTGAGCGTACACTGGCTTGAGCGTATGTTGACCTGAGCGTACGCTGGCTTAAGCATAGCCTAGCCTGAGCGTAGCCTGACCTGAGCGTAGCCTGATTACCCTGGATCTTCTATAGCCTTGTATATTGATATTTTATCAGATATTTAACGCCCATTTTATATCCTTACGTCTTTTGTCCTGAACTTGATAATCACGAATTTATGTAATATGTTTGGAAAGGATAACTGAGCCTGACACGATAGTGACCCGTAGTGGTGCACTCCTGACATGAGTAACATGACATGACCTGATAGTGGCCCGTCGTGGCGCACTCCTGACTGGTACACTTGACCTGATAACCTGACATGATTATCTCGAATAGCCGTTACGACGGCTACCTGACATGACATGACTTGTATAATTAACCTGGACACCGTGGGTGATTGTGCTTGTATAAATAAACCAGTCCTGTCTTGCATCATGTCTAGGATGGGACTCCTGAGTACCACGGTCAGGAGTACCTATTGAAATGAACTAAGGACTAATAACTAGATTAATACATTAGTCATGAAGAGATTTCCCAGCTACAGGCAATCCCGTTATCTGGGCACGCCTTGGGATCTGTAGCCTGCCGTCGAGTAGGGCACATTTCCAGCACACTGTCATGTATTGCACCCTTCAAGCTACCTAAGGGTACATTCGTTTCCTGGATGATGTACCCACCTGAATTCAACTCTAATCTTTTAACCCGGGTAACCTGGATGGTCTGCAGGACTTGTGGCTGTGGAATAATCTCACTGCATCTTGTTAGTAATTAGGCTTGTGACAACCCTAGTTAGTTAATGTATCAAGCCGTAATTCTTGCTTGGCCGTGAAGTGATTGGACAGAGTCTAACCCGTCTAGTCTTGCCCTGAATCCTGTTCCAGATTATTGAATGACCAGAATGCTTGTATTTATTTTTCGATAAATGGTGAGAATTCCAAGTTCTGTTCAGACGAAGGGTTACAACCCTGGTCCTTGTTTGGTTTACGGGTTGTAACCTGGTTATCTGAATAGTTCCATGGTTATCTCGTCGTATATCATCCTGGTGTATTTTCTTTATTTTCAGTTCTTACTTTTATTTATATCTTGTGCTGATTGCTGGTTTTAGTTCTTAAGTGAAGCTTCCTTTGTGGCACTTGCTCTTTCTGGGGTCTGACCCAGCTGGTTTTGTGTGGCCAGATTTCGGAGCAGCTCCAGAGGATCTACCGACCTTCCAGCCAGATGGTGGCCACTAGACGGAACCCTGGCAACGAGTGGGTTATTTTTGGCTCTTCCACTCTATTGTAAAAATATTCTTTTGAGGCGTTTAGCCGACGAGCACCTGTTTAGCTCGATTGCACTTTATTTACTGTCTGCCTACGGGCTGTAACATGATTAACAGATCCTAGGGTTGATCATGTATGACTAAACTCTTGCTAGTCCTAACATTTTGTAACGACTAGCTTCATGATCAGCTGAATATGTAATATTTGGGACGCCTTATTATTGTATATTTAATGATCATACATCTTGTAACATTTACTTACTTGCTTGTGATTGAGACACTAGGCTTGTTCATGACCATAGGAGACTGTTGGCTTGTAGTAAACCCTCATGTATCTAGACAGCCGTGACCGTATAGCGAGATGGATTCTATTTCATATACGTAGCTGGCTATGTCTGCCCCCGCTTTCTAGTATTCTGGTTCTGGGGCGTGACACCATGGGGTGCGGATAGCCGTACCCTATTGGTATACTATGTATGTATGCTGTTATTTATGATTAATACTTTAAGTATTATCCGTATATAGTATTTTACTAAATGAACATATGATAAATAACTTCCTAAAATATATTTATTATTTTTATGGTATTTTTAAATATGGTTTTTCGGACCCCCAAACCGGTAGTTTGGAAGAAAAAAATTATGTTTTAGCTCTAAATTGATTTTCAAAAGTATTTATCTAAGTTTTTTTAACATATAAAATATAATTCCTAGTATCATAAATATTTTCTAGAAAGTTACAAAGATTATCGTAGTATTTTACTATCTATTTAAAACTATAGCTTTTGACCTATAAGTATTTTATAAAAATAGTTATATATATTTATTTTATCCATGACCAACCGTTCGTTTCCTATCCCTTTGTGAAATCTCCAACTTCTTTATATTGTTCTTAGCTAATTCGACTATTCTGGACTCAATGAAATAGTCCGTCCCATCATCCGAGATCTGTAGAAGCATGAAAAAGAATAATAATTCATATGCGACCCAGACTCAACATGCGGCTCAAAAGCTCGAAGAATATTATGCGGCTCGGAGAGACCCAGAAGCCGCATGCGGCTCAGGGACTTTATGCGGCTCAGGAAGAGCCACGTGGCCTTATGCGGCTCAAAACGGGCCGATGACAGCTGGCCATAATTACTTCATGCAGCTGGCCATTTAATGTTCTGACATAAAGTGACAGCTCTGACGGCTCTGACATAATGAGGAGACGCGTCAGGCTCCTCAAAAGACGAGAAAATCTCTGAGACAGCCGGCACAATCCATAAAGTCCAAAGAATCTCTCTATGCGGACCGCCTAGACCACCCGTATGCGGTTCAGATTGGGGTTCACCCCTATACGGCTGCCACCCTCATGCGGATGCCACTCTCATACGGCTTGGATTATGGGGGCCACCCTTATGCGGTTCAGTTGGAGGCCACCCCCCCATGCGGCTGCCACTCTCATGCGGCTCGGATTGTGGGGGCCACCCTTATGCGGTTCAGTTGGAGGCCACCCCCCCATGCGGCTGCCACTCTCATGAGGCTCGGACATTGGGGGCCACCCTTATACGGTTCAGTTTGAGGCCACCCCCATGCGGCTGCCACTCTCATGCGGCTCGGATTGTAGGGGCCACCTTTATGCGGTTCAGTTGGGGTTCACTCTTATGCGGCTGTCACTCTCATGCGGCTGCCACCTTCATGCGGCTCGGTAGTCGGGGCCACACTCATGCGGCTCTGCCCGGACGCCCCGTCTATGCGGCTCGCAGCATAATGGCAGTTGGGACACGTGGCAGAAGATCGACTAAGACTTATCCACCCGCGTTCATACGGCTCTCAGCATAATGGCGGCTGGGACACGTGGCAGAAGATTGACCAAGATTTATTCACTCGAATTTGCTGCTATCAACAAATCATCACAATGCAGATTTATTGCAATCAACATAACTGCCCGGATCAATTTCTAACAAACAATACAGATTTGTTGCAATCAATATAATAGCCCAGATTGATTTCCAACAAACAAGATCAAGGCTAATCTTAACCAAATCCCTAACCGCCCACTTTTCAAGGAGCAATTACTGCACACCCTACTTATCACAAGGCCCTATAAATAGCAAGGTGCCATTCCCTTGCAAAAGGGGCTGAAGAAAGAGAGCGGCGGAGACACACAGAGAGATATAAAGCAGAGAACACCCAGCAAGAGCATTTCTTCATCAGAGCAGAAGCGACGTCCGATCGTCCAAGGAGTAAGACAGAGTTGATAGCACTCTCCCGAGCCTCTACCGTCACCTCCCCAGAAAAATAAAACAATTGTACTTTAGATTGCTTTTCCTAGGTTTTGTTTCTAGGCTCTCTTCTGTACAAGCGAGTTTGTAGTTGTGAAGTAAAAGTCCAGTCCTCCCATAAAATTGTTCTGTTCTTTTATAATCAATGGCAAACACGATGGCGACTCTGCTGGGGACTAACTTCTCCACGGCTGAGAAGTTGGTGACGCGATCGGACTCCGCCAAGCTCGGTTCCACGCAACAGATGTTGGTCGTCCGCTTCGACCAGCAGGCGTTTGAAGAAATGCTCTCCGACGGGAGCGCTGGCCCGGTCCAGAAGCGAGCCCGCATGAAGAAGGCCCACAGGGAGTGGAGGCCCAAATCATTTGCTCCTTCCCAAGCTCTAGAAGAAATGCTCTCTGCTGCCCAAGACGGCGGAGAAGGATCTCATGCGGTCCCACTTCCGACCGTAGAGGACTCTCCTATCCCCAAGTCTGACAGAGAAAAACACTATAATGCTGGACTTGCAGGGGCAAAGAGGGACTCTATGTAACTCCACCTTTCTAATTTTGAAAAAAAATAATAATTAATTTTAGAAAAATATTTTTATATTAATAATAATTGATGTTAAGTTTCAAATAATAATTTTTTTGATTTTAAAATATTAAATATGGTGATTGATATTTTGGAGGAAAATTAGTTGGGCAGAATTTATTTTTATTTTACTTTTGAAAGTTGGTTATAACAAACTTTAGGGCCCACTATTTGATTTCTAACTAATTTTACAGATTTTTGTAAATAGAGAAAAGGGGAGGGATTCAATTGCAAAATTATCTTTTGTAGAGGGGCTGAAGTAAAAAATTTCACTTCTCCTATTTTATTATCAATTGGGGAGAGAGGACTCATTTTACTGAGTCCTCAAAACTCCAGTCCCCCTTTCTTTTTTCCTCTCGGCCGATCTCAGCAGTGGCGGAGCAAGGCGGTAGCGGAGCAGGCGGTGGCGACCGACGGCAAGCTGATGGCGACAGAGCGACGATCTTCACTTCCCCGACGGCGGTTCTCGATAGCAGCGGCAGCTCGGCGATTCCTCGGCGTCCGTACGACCTAAGCCCTAAGTGTCGAAGGAAATTCGGCCATGGCGATGGAGGCGCTGCGCATTTCCGGCGACTTCGATGGATATGGTGATGATGATGCTTCCACCCCTCGACAAGTCAACGGTGCAGAGCCACCACTCTGATCATGGCGGCGACGCTCACCAATCCCTCGGTGGTGCGTGCGATTCTCCGGCAGGCGATTCTCCATCTCCGACAATGGCGAGGTCGTGTCCGCGTTGTAGGACGTAGACACAGGTCTGAATCGAGTGTGAGCGGTCCTGTCCCCACCTCCGGCAGTTGCTCGACTTCGATGACTGGAACATCAATTTCTCGACAGATGATAGTGACGACAAGGTGAGTCCCTATCGATCATTTCTTCTTCCTAGTTTCGATCGGGTTCGATCTGAACTATCGATCTCTATTTTGATCTCGTCAGGGTTTGTGAGATCGGAACGATAAGTGAGAAGGACGAACTCGACCTACCTCGACGAGTTGATTCGACCAGCGACAACGATGACGCGGACTCCTGGCTACTGACGAGTCTACCTCGATTTGGTGAGTTCTTGAATCATCGTTTTCCCTATCTTTCGAATTTAGAATCCGTGGTTCGCCTTGATCTAATGTTCGATCGGATTAGTTCATAAATTAAGCGGTTCGAGTGAAGTTTAGCTCTGATCGAACTCCTTAATTTGGACAGAGCGTCGGTTTGATCAATTTCTCTACATCTTCGACCTGTTCCAAAACCTCATGATCATGGTCGAATTAAGAACGGTAAGTTCCAGCTTAATTTATTATTACAAGTATGATTGCTGGAGCTTGATCTTACAATTCTGGTTTGAACCTTCTTCTTTAGGATTCTTGATCTGTCTGTTTATCGAGTAGGAACTATGTGATCACTGGATCAGAACATAGGTGAGCCTATCCTGTGAATTTGAGAAATTTCTTATAAATCATAAGTCAATGCAGTATTCATGACTTAATAACTTTCACTGTGTTGTTTTGGTTGTGTTGATGAGTAATGCAGTAAACGTTGGGGTTCAAGTTTTTGTGTCCGACACTTGGAGAAGTGTCCTAGTTCGGCAGATTTCTTTTTCCAGGTACTTATGCTATCTTTCTGTCTATTCTAAATTCTTATTACTCGGTTTTATGCTTGGGTGTCTTGATCGTAATTCCAGTGGGTTTTTGTTTGTTCTTGTGCTGTATCGAACGTGTGTTCGTGGTTGCTCGTGTCCAAGATTCATGTTGATGTGGGGAGCGTGTCCAGTTGATTAGAGTTGATTAGAGTTATATGCAGAGTCGGCTAGGAATTTAGCAAGATCGGGGTTCCTTTCATATATCATCTAAATTTATGTTTTAGAATTTCGATATGGTTGTATATTTTGGTTTTGAAATTTTGTTAAGTTGTATTAACATTTGGGACTTAGAGCTAAGTTGCTGGATTTTACTCAAGTGAAAACAAGCATATCTTTGGGTTCAGTTAGCTATCAGATGAGTTGTAGTTAGGAAATGGGTGAACTAGGTTTGTATGCTAATGTTGGAATGGAGACAATTTCGTTTTGCTCAAGACAGTAGGTTGGGTTGGCATCAGGTGGGAGTATTTTAAATGGTTGAACTAAACTACAGTCAGTGGCCTGACTTGGGTTTAAGTATCATTTTGTTGGAAGTAGTTCTTATGCTAAAGGGCATATTGTAATATTGCTATTCTCATTATCACTATTTTGTTGTATTATTATTCTTGGAGTAACGATATTCTACTAAAGGATTTTATTAAAATGGTCCATGTTTGGTTTGGAAATATTATCATTTTACTAAGGGTTAAATAAAAACTATTTTTTCTCTAATAAAAGGTTTATCTTAATAATAAACAATTGTGTTTAGTTATTGAGTAGCTAATAGAAAGCTGGATTATAGGATAGATTAAGTAGAAAACTTGATTAATGTATTTTAATCAGGATTAGAAATTGTTGATAACCAAATAGATTTACCCTGTTATTAACCAACTTGTACTAAAATTCAGGTGAACATAGAGACTACTATTCCCGATCTTCCCGGAGCAAAGGCAAGTACATTCTATGGTCTTGTGCATTTTATTTTATCCTGTGCATTCCTGATTGACACGTTATAACACGTCATGTACTTTTTGGTGCTCATGTTCTCTTGTTCTTACTTGTACCTGGGGTGGGGAAATATACTATTTATGTGACCAATCCCAAGTAACAACTCAGGTGTGTTTAGCTTAGACCCTGCATCGTGCACGCGGGTCCTAAGCCGCCCATTCATGTGCTTTCATGTGCTTACCCCTAGCCGGTCACATACTTAGTTATATTTTAAATATAGTACACACATGTTCAGGAGATATACCTTGTACTTATTTCCTGTGATTCCATGATATCATGTTCTTTCAGGTGCTTACATATCATGTACTTTCATGTTCTTACATACCATGTTCTTTCATGTACTTTACACACCATGTTCTTTCATGTGCTTATACACCATGTTCTTTCCTGTACTTTACCTACCATGTTCCCTTGTACTTTCATATCATGATGTCTTGTTCATTACCTAGAACTGTACTTTGCTCCGCTCCTGAATAGGATATGTTGCAGGTATGCTTGCAGGACATTGTTCTACTCTATGGGCCAGAGCCCAGGATTTAGCTGAGCAGGATGAGGCTTAGCTTGAGGCTTCAGGTTTAGATTACTTAGCTTTACTTTGAGATATTGACTTTAGAATTCATAGCACTTTTCATTCCTGTTGATTCTGGTACATTACGATATCTGGATTTGTGGATTATGGTGATCATTCTGGGATACATTTTTAGATGCTGTGATTCTATACTCTCATGTTTATCTGGTTAGTTTTTCCCTAGCTTGGTACAGTTTACTTCGTCGTGTCTAACGACGAAGGCTGGGCGTGTCCGACTCGTGTCCGATTATTTTGGGAGCGGGTCGTGACATGTTTTTAGTGGTGGCCCATACAGGTCTATCCTAATGGTACCTAGGTTTTAGTGTACTATTAGGGGACTTGATTTACACTAGGGAAACTTGATCACAGCATAGGAAAATCGGGAAATTAGGGTATATCAGGTATATCAGGTGTATCAGGTATTTTAATATTCTATAAACACTTGTTGTATGTAGGTCTAGGTTATTTTAACAGTTTTCTGTTTTGCAGATTGTTCAAAAGCATGCGACACCAGAACTGTCAACTCACCTGCACTTGACGTTTCCAAGCTTCCACTACCTTCTATCACTCTACTATTTCCATGGGTAGTACGTAGTTGACGGAGACGTCTGAAGAGTCCCTTGACAACCAGAGGAAGCAGGCTATCCTTTCCAAGTCAGACTTGTGGATACACTCTCTGAGCCAGGAAGGACTTCTGATTTTCAGACTCTCAGACACTTGGACTTTTTCGACACCGAGCGCATATCTTACACCAAGGAGCAGATCGAGAACCTGGAGTTACCACTGAAGATCACCCAAATTTCTGAGGACCCGACTTCTCTGAAGATTTGAGCCACCTGCCAGGAGATCCAGAATGTAGCACAGACAATAGGACACAACGGGAAACTGAAGCTCAGAAGGAACATGAAGATTTATGACAAAGACAACAACTGTCCTGGACCCGCAAAGCGTCACGACACTCAGTCAGCATTTCTTCGGTCACATCACCAGTCACATCATCAGGAGCAGATCTCAGCAGCCAGCACGCCAGCAGTCATATATTCCTGCCAGAGGCCTGCACTTCAGCCCAACGGGAGATCCAGATTCAGATCCAGCCGACGATCATTTACAATTTCTGCCACCTCTCAGGATGCCACTAGGAAGAGTGCCGCAAAAGATGGAGTCTATGCTTGTTCTACAGATCGTCTGCCCACCCAGTCAGGGATTGCCGGAGACCATTGATCACACTGCCCAAGGGCGAACACGAAAAGCACCAGGACTACAGCAAGGGAACCAGCCTCTCTAGATTCAGCAACCACGTGGAGTACTACCGCAGGGATCAACCTACGCCAGGACAATTGAAGAAGGATTTCCGTTCCGGAGGAATACTGAAGACAGATTGAAGACAGAAGATTTCTTTTGCATGGTTGGGAAAACCATGTATCTTGATTAGCAATCCAGTTTTTCTTAAATTTCTTCTAGCATCTAGACCATTTATTGAAACTTCTTGTTTTCTATTTTGGAACCTTGGTTGATATTCAAAACTTAATTCGAGATATTATTTCCTATTCGTTGATTGATACTCCTCCATCCATTCTTCGTAACCTTGCTCTTTTCGAGATTCTACTCAGGAATTTTGTTTCCTATTCAGGACTAGTTACAATTTGTAAATTTTGTTTTCTTTCTGAAGTTCAATTTTCTATTTGGGGCTTGTTGGAATTTGATTTTTTATTCAATATTTGTTTCTATTCACCATTCAAGGCATCGTTTGAAAACTTCGGTTTCGACCTGTTCCCTATGTGAGATTTCGTTTCCTACGTGGCTTGTTTTCTATTTTTGAAAATTGTTCTGTTCACAACTTTGCTTCGATCTTGTTCCCTATTTGAGGTATCGCTTGTTCATGGATATTGTCCTACTCACCCATTGATTTTTTTTCCTACTCGTAACTTGATTCCATTCGAGAATTTAAGATCATGTTTCCTATTTCGAGACTTTGTTTTGTTCGTGATTTTGTCTTCCATCCAAGATTTACCGGACTTTGAATTTCAGTTCCTACTCGTGACTCGATGAGCCCTTGTTCCCTATTTGATATCTTGTTTTTTCGTTAAGATTTTCTATTCGAGATTTTATTTCCTTATTCACGACTTTGTTGATACTTGTTTTTCTATTTTTCTTTCACTGTATACCTTATTGGAGAATTTATTTTCACTTCAAATTTGTGCTCGAGATTTTATTGTTATTCGAGATTTTATTGAAACTTGTTTCCAGTACGGGATTTTATTCTTATTTTGAAACTTGTCTCCTATCTAATGCCTTGCCTCAGTTCATCCTTCGAGACTCTGTTATCCCTTCGGGATAACGTCCCATATGTGGAATCTTGTTACCATTCCAGATATCAGTTCATATTCTGACATAATTTGAAACTTCGTCCTGTCTGAAATTTTAAATCTCTCTGGCTGCCCTTTTGTACTCATTGATTGGATCCTTTGTCATTTTTAGTACCTAATAAACTCTTGTATTCTAACAGTCAAGTAACTTCATTATTTCCGTGACTTGGACTATTGAAACTCATTTTGAATTCCTTGAAACTCTTTTGAAATTCCTAGGGATAAAGTCGAGAGGCTATTCGATGACCTACTATGGCATGACAGTTGCGCGCTGCAGCCATTAGCTGGATTATGGAGACTGAGGGTTCACTGCAGCCAGTAGCGCACTGGCGAGGCAGGAACTCTAAGTGGAAGTAATTTCAGACTTTCATAGGTTTTCGAGTACTGTCGAGACTTGTCATATTCTTCATACCTTGATCTCTTGGGTTGCTTCGTCAATGATTGTTTGAAAATGGATAAGGTTGACAGATTATTCGGTGACATATTGCTATTTGAGTCACGGAGCCGAAAGTCCACTGCAGTCAGATATATACTGGCGGGGTAGGAATTCTAGGCAAAGTAATTTCAAATAGCTATATGTTCCCGGACACCATGGAAACTATATCTTTTTTTTATATGATTATTGGTTTTTGAGAATCACAGATCCTTGCATGTTCATCCTAATTTGATACTGTATCTCCTGAGCATTGCGTACGTCTCCTCAATCAACCCTTGCTAATTACCTTCTAGTATTGTATCGTTAGATCATTAATTTCCTCAAATTATGTATTGCCAGATTTTGATTCCATACTTCATTATGTCTTGTCTAAACTTCAATCTTAAATCATGTCTATTTGACCATGTTTTCCTATCTTGTCCTGGTCCACTTGTGTTAAACTATCAATTTTGATCGTAGTTAATAGTTTGTGTCTTCATGATTTTGCTCCTCTAAGTTGTAATCGAAACTTCATTCCATTCGTGCCTATTTAATTCTTGATCATTGTTAGTTCGTATTATTTCAATTTCATGTGTGCAATTATCGTATTTGATCTCAAAGGCTCAGGGCGTCTCAGAGTTGTACAGGATCGGCAGAAGCACTGGACATGCAGCAGTAGACGGCCACTGGAGTTCACATTTTGAGATAAAGTATTCATGAAGATCTCACCAACTAGAGGCGTCATCTGATTCGGCAAAGGCGGGAAGCTCAGTCCGAGATTCATCGGACCTTTCGACGTGATGGCACAAATTGGCGAGGTGGCGTATCGACTAGCGCTTCCAGCTAGCTTGGAGGGGGTACACAACGTCTTCCACGTATCTCAGCTTCGACGCTACATTCCAGACCGAGCCATGTGGTGGACTATTCTGAGCTGGAGGTGGGCCCGAGATTGACCTACGAGGAGCATCCGGTGGAGATCCTTGATCGGAGGAAGACGCACCTGCGGAACCAGACTATATCGCTTGTTCAAGTCATGTGGAGCCACCACTCTCCGGGAGAGTCCACGTGGGAGCGCGAAGACGAGATGCTGGAGTGCTATCCCAGTTTGTTGTTTGAGTGTACTTTGATATTGAGAATTTTAAATACAATAAATGATTTGTGCTTGAACTTTTTTGAGATTTTGCTTTGAGATTGTCTTGTTGTCTCTCGAATTTCGAGGACGAAATTATTTTAAGTGGGGGAGGATTTGTAACTCCACTTTTCTGATTTTGAAAAAAAAATAATAATTAATTTTAGAAAAACATTTTTATATTAATAATAATTGATGTTAAGTTTCAAATAATAATTTTTTTGTTTTTAAAATATTAAATATGGTGATTGATATTTTGGAGGGAAATTAGTTGGACAGAATTTAATTTTATTTTACTTTTGAAAGTTGGTTATAACAAACTTTGGGGCCCACTATTTGATTTCTAACTAATTTTACAGATTTTTGTAAATAGAGAAAAGGGGAGGGATTCAATTGCAAAATTACCTTTTGTAGAGGGGCTGAAGTAAAAATTTTACTTCTCCTATTTTATTGTCAATTGGGGAGAGAGGACTCATTTTACTGAGTCCTCAAAACTCCAGTCCCCCTTTCTTTTTTCCTCTCGGCCGATCTCAGCAGTGGCGGAGCAAGGCGGTGGCGGAGCAGGCGGTGGTGACCGACGGCGAGCTGATGGCGACGGAGCGGCGATCTTCACTTCCCCAACGGCGGTTCTCGATAGCAGCGACAAATCGGCAATTCCTCGGCGTCCGCACGACCTAAGCCCTAAGTGTCGAAGGAAATCCGGCCATGGCGATGGAGGCGCTGCACATTCCCTGCGACTTCGATGGATATGGTGATGATGATGCTTCCATCCCTCGACGAGTCAACGGTGCAGAGCCACCACTCCGATCATGGCGGCGACGCTCACCACTCCCTCGGCGGTGCGTGCGATTCTCCGGCAAGCGATTCTCCGTCTCCGACAATGGCGAGGTCGTGTCCGCGTTGTAGGACGTAGACACAGGTCTGGATCGAGTGTGAGCGGTCCTGTCCCCACCTCCGACAGTTGCTCGACTTCGATGACTGGAACATCAGTTTCTCGACAGATGATAGTGACGACATGGTGCTATCGATCATTTCTCCTTCCTAGTTTCGATCGGGTTCGATCTGAACTATCGATCTCTATTTTGATCTCGTCAGGGTTTGTGAGATCGGAACGATAAGTGAGAAGGACGAACTCGACCTACCTCGACGAGTTGATTCGACCAGCGACAACGATGACGCGGACTCCTGGCTACTGACGAGTCTACCTCGATTTGGTGAGTTCTTGAATCATCTTTTTCCCTATCTTTCGAATTTAGAATCCGTGGTTCGCCTTGATCTAATGTTCGATCGGATTAGTTCATAAATTAAGCGGTTCGAGTGAAGTTTAGCTCTGATCGAACTCCTTAATTTGGACAAAGCGTCGGTTTGATCAATTTCTCTACATCTTCGACCTGTTCCAAAACCTTATGATCATGGTCGAATTAAGAACGGTAAGTTCCAGCTTAATTTATTATTACAAGTATGATTGCTGGAGCTTGATCTTACAATTCTGGTTTGAACCTTCTTCTTTAGGATTCTTGATCTGTCTGTTTATCGAGTAGGAACTATGTGATCACTGGATCAGAACATAGGTGAGCCTATCCTGGGAATTTGAGAAATTCCTTATAAATCATAAGTCAATGCAGTATTCATGACTTAATAACTTTCACTGTGTTGTTTTGGTTGTGTTGATGAGTAATGCAGTAAACGTTGGGGTTCAAGTTTTTGTGTCCGACACTTGGGGAAGTGTCCTAGTTCGGCAGATTTCTTTTTCCAGGTACTTATGCTATCTTTCTGTCTATTCTAAATTCTTATTACTCGGTTTTATGCTTGGGTGTCTTGATCGTAATTCCAGTGGGTTTTTGTTTGTTCTTGTGCTATATCGAACGTGTGTTCGTGGTTGCTCGTGTCCAAGATTCATGTTGATGTGGGGAGCGTGTCCAGTTGATTAGAGTTGATTAGAGTCATATGCAGAGTCGGCTAGGAATTTAGCAAGATCGGGGTTCCTTTCATATATCATCTAAATTTATGTTTTAGAATTTCGATATGGTTGTATATTTTGGTTTTGAAATTTTGTTAAGTTGTATTAACATTTGGGACTTAGAGTTAAGTTGCTGGGTTTTACTCAAGTGAAAACAAGCATATCTTTGGGTTCAGTTAGCTATCAGATGAGTTGTAGTTAGGAAATGGGTGAACTAGGTTTGTATGCTAATGTTGGAATGGAGACAATTTCGTTTTGGTCAAGACAGTAGGTTGGGTTGGCATCAGGTGGGAGTATTTTAAATGGTTGAACTAAACTACAGTCAGTGGCCTGACTTGGGTTTAAGTATCATTTTGTTGGAAGTAGTTCTTATGCTAAAGGGCATATTGTAATATTGCTATTCTCATTATCACTATTTTGTTGTATTATTATTCTTAGAGTAACGATATTCTACTAAAGGATTTTATTAAAATGGTCCATATTTGGTTTGGAAATATTATCATTTTACTAAGGGTTAAATAAAAACTATTTTTTCTCTAATAAAAGGTTTATCTTAATAATAAACAATTGTGTTTAGTTATTGAGTAGCTAATAGAAAGCTGGATTATAGGATAGATTAAGTAGAAGACTTGATTAATGTATTTTAATCAGGATTAGAAATTGTTGATAACCAAATAGATTTAGCCTGTTATTAACCAACTTGTACTAAAATTCAGGTGAACATAGGGACTACTATTCTCGATCTTTTCGGAGCAAAGGCAAGTACATTCTATGGTCTTGTGCATTTTATTTTATCCTGTGCATTCTTGATTGACACGTTACAACACTTCATGTACTTTCTGGTGCTCATGTTCTCTTGTTCTTACTTGTACCTGGGGTGGGGAAATATACTATTTATGTGACCAATCCCAAGTAACAACTCAGGTGTGTTTAGCTTAGACCCCGCATCGTGCACGCGGGTCCTAAGCCGCCCATTCATGTGCTTTCATGTGCTTACCCCTAGCCGGTCACATACTTAGTTATATTTCAAATATAGTACACACATGTTCAGGAGATATACCTTGTACTTATTTCCTGTGATTCCATGATATCATGTTCTTTCAGGTGCTTACATATCATGTACTTTCATGTTCTTACATACCATATTCTTTCATGTACTTTACACACCATGTTCTTTCATGTGCTTATACACCATGTTCTTTCCTGTACTTTACCTACCATGTTCCCTTGTACTTTCATATCATGATGTCTTGTTCATTACCTAGAACTGTACTTTGCTCCGCTCCTGAATAGGATATGTTGCAGGTATGCTTGCAAGATATTGTTCTACTCTATAGGCCAGAGCCCAGGATTTAGCTGAGCAGGATGAGGCTTAGCTTGAGGCTTCAGGTTTAGATTACTTAGCTTTACTTTGAGATATTGACTTTAGAGTTCATAGCACTTTTCATTCCTGTTGATTCTGGTACATTATGATATCTGGATTTGTGGATTATGGTGATCATTCTGGGATATGTTTTTAGATGATGTGATTCTATACTCTCATGTTTATCTGGTTAGTTTTTCCCTAGCTTGGTACAGCTTACTTCGTCGTGTCTAACGACGAAGGCTGGGCGTGTCCGACTCGTGTCCGATTATTCGAAAGCGGGTCGTGACACTCTATGCGGGCCAAGAAGCAGCCACGTAAGGGCACCCGCCACATGGAGAAGGCTCATGCGGCCACAACTGCCAGCCGCATGAAGAAGGCTCATGCGGCCACAACTACCAGCCACATGAAGGAGGCCCATGCGGCCACAACTTCCAGCCGCATGCAAACTGTTCCCAGCCGCATGGAGAACACTTATGCGGCTGCCAAACTCAGCTGCAAGCCATCCACCCTGCACAGCTCAGGGTCAGACTTTGACCGCCTCTCATGCAGTCCTGACCCCAGAGGCTCTCAACAGGACGTACCAGACTCTGTGATGCACAACTTAGACTCTTCCTACTATGTACTCTCAAGTGCTAGGGGGAAGAAGTCTAGGACAGCGCGGGCTCATCGAGCTCAGTCAGCTGTCCCAACTTCTGACCATCAGGACGTCCCGCTGAATATTACGCGGGCCCCTGATGGAAAGTTGTACAGAACCGACCGTGTCCAGCCCCCGGCGATAAACGGACAGAGTGGTTCCCAAGAGTCTTCTGATCAGGGAGCAAACATGATGCCAACACACTCGTGTGCTCGGAACTCCCGGGCCCACAAAATGAGTGACTTGCGTGATGTCATTCTCCACAAGCGCAAGGAAAGAGAAGAAAGCTTGGTGTGCAGAGAGTCCTTTCATGGACATCACTGCACTCAAGTCATCATCAACTGCTGCTGCAGCAAGGCGGCAGCCCAAGAGGACCGGCAGTCCGTCTTCCAATGGCTGCAACATCCAGGATCGGTCCTACCACCAAGCTCAGGAGACGAAACGCTTCATGTCGCCTCATGCAACTTTGCTCAGAAGGTCCCTACTAGCAAAGTAGGAAAGAAGATGAAAGTGGCCAGCCCAAAGATTTCAACCGGCACGGCCAAGAAGCTCTCATACAAGCGATTATCTACAACCACCATGGGAGGAGTTTATCAAGGTACCCATTCAAAGATAAAATCTTTAACACTTGGAGATTCGTCATCCCCATCCCTGGAGGTAGCTGAAACTGGGGGTAGCACCCATCAGAACGTCCATGACAATCCGACGTTCCAAGAAGATACACCGGAGGAAGCAATTCCCTCCACAGATGCAGTAGACCCAGACGTCCCCGAGGACGTCCACGGGTCCCAAGACGAGGCAGCCTCCTGCGCAGGGGGTAGCACTTCCTCTGAGTCCGAACCAGAGGAGAACATTCCTACATACCCCGACGATTTCTCGGTGCAAGGGTATGATTCAGAGGGCACGTCCTCCATCGTTCCTTCCATCTCTCCTCATGTGAGGACGGTGTTCATGACAAACAACGACCAAGACGGTCCCAGTGATCGCCAACGCATCGACACCTTGGAGGCCATACTTTATACCTTGGTCAAATCCGTGGACGAGATCAAAGCGGCCCTACCAACTCTGCAAGGAAGGACGCCTGGCCAGACAAGCTTGGGTCCCGCAGCCAATGCGGACTCGAACTCAACCTCGGGCGACAACCTTCCTACAATATCGGCTCCCACAGCTGCAGACGAGGCCAGGAAGGCAAGACGAGAGGTCCAGGAGCTCCGGGCCATGTTCTACGCCCGAGAAACCTGTCAGGACCTCAGGATACGACAACCGCATCCTGCTGCATGGAGAGATGTTCCCTTCCCACCAAGATATTGTAGGAACGAAATAGTAAAGCGTAATACTCTAGAGGGGGGGTGAATAGAGTTGGCAGCGGAATAATGCTAATTAAAAATGTTAGCAGCACAATCACAGAATATTAATCACAACTGAAATAAAGTAAAGACAGAGTTAAGAGAGCAAACGCAAAGACAGCGATGTATACTGGTATCCCTCTGTTGAGGACTAATCCAGTCGGTAGAACTCTTGCTACCAGTTGAATCCACTATTGGAAAAATCGCAAGTTTTCTTACGAAGTCCTTGCAACTTCTACAACGCAAGCTTTGATACGAAGAACTGGTCCAACTTCAAATGTGAAGAGGTATTCTTCAATCAAGCCTTCTGATTACAATCTCTCAGAAACTTCTAGACCGTACCGTACTGGCAAATTGACTAGAGGATTGTAACTGCTTGGGATCTGAAATTGAAAGCTCTAGAAAACTCTTTAGAAGACTGAAAGTTTAGATAGAGAGAATATTGAAAGTGAATGAGTGAATTGAAATGATCGAAATCCTTCTCTATTTATAGGAGTTCCAAAGGCAGACTTCTGTCAGAATTCGGGCAAAATTCGGGCAGAACTCTATGAGCAAATCTCGGTCAAATCCGCAACTGCAGGAGGACCAAGTTCCAAAGATTCAAAATCACAACGGCCACCAACCGAACTCTGGCCGAACTCGGTCCGAGTTCTGTCAGGGTTAAGTCAGGGTTTAGTTAGGGTTTTTGAAAAAGCTTTTGGTGATTTTTGAAAACCTTTTTGTAAACCTTTTTGAGAGGTCGTTTAAAAAAACATTTTGAACTCATTTGAGGGTAGCCTATTTTGCCAGTACGACTCGGTGTACAACATATTCCTAGACTCAAATAAAATGAAAAATATATTGCATAAGGAATTACAGACTCGAGTAGGCAAACAGATCTTCGGTCTTGAATGGAGTGGATAGCCAATCTTGATCATGTCCAAGAATCCGAGATGTCCCGACTAGCTTCGTATATCCAGACAGAGTTTAATCAATTATTAAAATCAGGTTGACCATATGACCAATGGGCCAACAATCTTCCCCATTTTGATAATTGACAAACTATGAATGATATAACATTAAGCTAAGCTTGTTCAAAAAAAAATATCAAAAAGTAGAAATTGTTCATGTCCTGTCCTGTATTATCTCAAAAGAAATGTTAGATCTTTAATTTTCTTCCCCTTTGTCACTTAGCAAAATAATTGCAAAAGAGAAGGCTCCCCCGCAATCAATGCATAAGTAACAAGTAGTGAGAAAACATATAAAAGGCATAAAAATTTGAGAAACACATTACAGCATGTATTATTTCTACAGATTATCATTACAGGCATTTATTGTTTCAAGAACAAAAAAAAATCTCAGGCATGCTATTTCACAGGCAGTTTGTAATGAAGAAGCAGTATAAAGAGATAGTGCTAATAATTAAAACAAAGTGCTGAAATAAACAGAAATGCCATAACTGAAACACCATAAACATGTCCATGAATGATAATAGTACTGAAGCAAACTACAAAGTGCTGATAATAACTAGAAAGTACTGATAAAAATAAAAGAAATACTGATAAAAACTTAGAATGTTGGAGCATTTCCAAGTGTACAATAAAATAACACTAAAAAATCAAATCACATCTCCTCATCACTATCCTCGTCATCACCAACATCAGCTCGACCAGCATGTCCTGAAGGACCAGCACCAGAAGTACCAGCGCCAGAAGGATGAGTAGGGACGCCAGCATAGAACTCACCAACGTAGTCACGAGGTGCACGATACCAATCATAGGCATTACCTGGCTGGAAGTAGGCATGGACAGCCTCATCCTCACAGCGGTAACCCAAAAAAGCTGGATCTCGAGGGATGGAACCGGCTGAATGACCAGTCTGGGGGAAACGAAGATCAGCTAAGGAGTTTGCAAGCACCTGATAGCGGGTGACGTCGCGGAACTCACGCTCGCGAGCCATGTCCGTCATCGAGACGTGCAAAGCAGATAAATGCTGATGTATGCCCTCAAATGTCATGGCATACTGATGAGGTGGTGGAGGAGGTACAGTAGGAGGAGCAGTAGGTGGAGCTGTAGCAGTCATGCTACGACGAGATAACTAAAAAAACTTGGGCTCAGGGTCCTGAGTACAAGTCGACAGATCGATATCGAAGCACTGAAAGATGCGTGGGAGAATCATCGCGTAAGAGAGATTTCTATCTCTTGTACGACAACAACCCATCATCTGAATCATGGTCTTAGGGGCAGAAAATGGAATCCCCTTAAGAATGTGGTACATGGCGGACAGCTCAAAAGAAGTCACATCATCCTTTGAAGTAGATTTTGGAAGAATAGTGGAATAGATGATGCGATGCAATTCATAGTTAAACAAGTTCAGGTTGTTAGCCTTGAACTTTCCAGAGCGTACTCTATCAGGTGCACAGAGTTCCGCTTTGAAACTTTCGAGTGTCGTGCCTTCGGAAAAGTCAAAATCAGTGATATCGACTAGCGGTTCACCTTCGTTAGGGATACCAAGGATCTCCGCTAAGAGGTTATCATCGAAACTGATATCAATACCTCCAACACGAGTGCTCACATCAAAAGTGTCTAATATGAGATTGCAATAAAATAATCTAATGGCATTAGTTGCTATAGGGAAGCATATTTTAACAAATAAGTGTAACCCTAATACCTCAAACAAATGACGATGATCAGGAAATACAGTCCATTTGACTGGAGCGCCTGTGCATATGGATCGCATAGAAAAATCACCATACCACAGTAGAGCTTGGTCGAGGGTTTGAAAAAAAACCCGTCGAACGCACCGTCGCTCGTTTGGACTGGCGAGAAGAGGGAATCCGTATGCGGAGGCGAAGATGACCCTTCCTCACTAGGAGTCGTCTTCTTCCTCTTAGATGGATTGAATTTAGGTGCCATATGTGCAAATTGGAATAAAAATGCACTAATTGAAAGGTGGAGAGATGGAGTTATACCTCACAAAATCAAGATATGTCGTAGAGAACGACGATCTCCGCACGATTCTAAATTTTGGAGATATTTCACCACTTAGATTGGATGGAAATGGGTGGTAAAGAACTAGGGTTTTGATGCTCGGGTCGGCTGCTGCTGCTGTTTGAAATAGTTTGGAAGCAATGAAGAAGAAGGGCTGCTCGGGTTCTGTATATATAACCAGATACCCTCAACCGAACTCGGGCCGAATTCGGTCAGAGCTCTGGCCGAATTCGCCTAGGGTTCTCCAAAGTTGATTTTCCTATTCTTTTTTATTGTCTCATTTCAAATATTTAATTCAAAGATTAGTTATTTTAGCCTTCAATTAACATAATTAATATTATTTTATAAATTAAATATCGTTATACAGCAACTGTCTCAGATTAGCTGTAGGAGTACTGTCCCAGCTGGCGGAGGTTCACCGGGGAACTCTTAAGTACCGCTTCGCTTCAACCGTAGTTGTGGTGACAGACAGACTCTTTATTGGCTTGTCTCTAACACAGTTTTTGCGTAATGATATATAATCATAAAACAAAATCAATTAATATTATTGACGTCCAAAATTCCTAATTCTCGACGTAAATAATTGAAACGATCTTCCGCTAGAGGTTTAGTGAAGATGTCAGCTAGTTGATTTTCAGTATCTATGTACACAAGGTTTATATCTCCATTTTGATGATGATCTCTAAGAAAATGATGTCTAATCTCGATATGTTTAGCACGAGAGTGACATACTGGATTCTTAGTCAAATTAATAGTGCTCGTATTATCACAAAAAATGGGAATATGTGTGTAAAATAAATCATAGTCTTCTAGGGTTTGTTTCATCCACAAAATCTGAGCACAACAACGTCCTGCGGCGATGTACTCAGCCTCTGTTGTTGATAGGGCTACAGAATTTTGCTTTTTACTAAACCAAGAGACTAAAGCTTTGCCTAAGAAATGACATGTGCCATTTGTACTTTTTCTATCGACTTTGCATCCAGCAAAATCTGCATCCAAATAACCAATAAGGTCAAAGGACTTAGTTTTGGGATACCACAAGCCAACAGAAGAAGTGCCTTTAAGGTATCGAAAGATACGCTTAACTGCGGACAGATGTGATTCCTTTGGGTTAGCTTGAAAACGTGCACATAGGCAAACACTAAATATTATATCTGGACGACTAGCAGTTAAATAAAGTAAACTACCAATCATACCTCGATACTCACGTGTGTCGACTGGCTTGTATTGTTCATCTGAATCAAGCTTTGTTGAAGTTACCATTGGAGTGCCAATAGGTTTGACATTGTCCAGATCGAACTTCTTTAGCAAGTCTTTTGTGTACTTGGCTTGATTTATGAATGTCCCATTATCAGTTTGTTTGATTTGCAGTCCGAGAAAGAATTTCAGTTCTCCCATCATGCTCATCTCAAACTCATTCTGCATACACTTAGAAAATTCTTGACACAGAGATTCATCAGTAGATCCAAATATAATATCATCAACATAGATTTGAATTAAAAGCAGCTTGCCATTAAAAAATTTAATAAACAGTGTAGTGTCAACCTTGCCTTTTGAAAAACCGTTGTCAAGTAGAAAAGAACTTAAACGATCAT
The DNA here is from genome assembly GCA_029216955.1 of Iris pallida. Classification (NCBI taxonomy): domain Eukaryota; kingdom Viridiplantae; phylum Streptophyta; class Magnoliopsida; order Asparagales; family Iridaceae; genus Iris; species Iris pallida. The sequence goes on from JANAVB010031220.1 coordinate 1,838,745, forward strand.
ACCAAGCATGAGGTGCTTGTTTTAAACCGTATAAGGCTTTCTTCAACTTGAAAACATGATCTGGGTTTTTGAAATTCGTGAAACCTGGAGGTTGAGCTACAAAAACTTCTTCTTTTATAAATCCATTTAAAAAAGCACTCTTCACATCCATTTGAAAAAGTTTGAAATCATGAAAACATGCAAATGCACATAACATGCGAATGGATTCTAATCTCGCAACTGGGGCATAAGTCTCATCGTATTCGATACCTTCTTCTTGATTGTATCCTTGAGCTACGAGTCGAGCCTTATTACGAGTCACTAAACCATTCTCATTCAGTTTGTTTCAGAATACCCAACGGGTGCCAATGACCGGATGATCAATAGACCTGGAAACAAGTTCCCAAACTTGATTCCGTTCAAATTGGTTTAATTCCTCTTGTATAGCATCTATCCAAAAACTATCACTACATGCTTCATCAATAGATTTGGGTTCTAGCTGTGAAATAAATGCAACACTAGAAACAATATCTTTACAGGATGTACGAGTACTTACTCCTTTGGTAATATCACCAATTACCAAATCCTTTGGATGATCAGCTGTAAATTTCAACCTTTTCGGTAGATTCTGAAGGTAGCTGATTCCTGGATCTTCTCTAGGAGGTTCAGCTAGTACAGAGCTTGGTTGAGAATCAGCTGGAGTTGTGCTTGGTACAGATGTATCTTCATCATTGTCATCAATAGTCATTTGATTCAATTCATCAAAAGTGACATTGATTGACTCTTCGATGATCATGGTACGTTTGTTGAAGACTCTGTATCCTTTGCTCTTGGCCGCATAACCTAAAAATATACCTTCATCGGCCTTTTCATCAAAATTTTCCAAATTGTCTTTTGTATTAAGAATAAAACATTTACAACCAAAAATTCTAAAGTAAGAAACTGAGGGAATTCTATCAAACCATAACTCAAATGGAGTCTTCTTCGATTTGGGTCGAATTAGAACTCTATTGAGAACAAAGCAAGCTGTGTTGACAACTTCAGCCCAGAAATATTTGGGTAGACTAAACTGGTTTAACATTACTCTGGCCATTTCGGTTAGAGTTCTGTTCTTACGTTCCACAACTCCATTTTGTTGTGGAGTCCTAGGGCAGGAGAACTCATGTATAAAACCGTGTGTGTCACAAAATTGCTCAAAATCAGCATTCTCGAATTTGCCACCATGATCGCTTCTAATGCGAGTGATCATGTAACCTTTTTCATTCTGAACCTTCTTGCAAAAGGCGACAAATTTGAATAATGCATCATTCTTGCGTGTCAAGAAATATACCCACGTGTATCTAGAGAAATCATCTACAATTATAAAAGCATAAAGTTTACCTCCGAGGCTAGCAACTCTGCTAGGACCAAATAAGTCCATATGAAGCAATTGTAGAGGTCTAGTAGTACATACTGCGTTTACTGATTTGAATGTGGATCTGGTAGCTTTGTTCCTTTCACATTGGCTGCATACCGAATCCTTCTTGAATGTAATGTCCGGTAAACCGCGTACTAGCTTCTTTGTGGATAATCTTGATATTGTATCCATATTAGCGTGACCGAGTCTCATATGCCACAGATGACTCTCATCACTTTTGGCCATTAAGCATCTACCTGAAATGTTAGTTTCTTCTAACAAATAGAAAACATATATATTGTCTTCCCTGATACCTTCAAAGATAGTACTACCAGTTGAGCTATCAACTATAGTACATTTGTCTTTGCCAAAGTTGATGCCATAACCATGATCAGCTAGATGACTTATGCTGAGTAGGTTATGTTTCAACTCGGCAACCAGACAGACATCCTTAATCACAGGATAGAGAGACTTACCAACATCACCGATACCAATAATATACCCTTTCAAATTATTACCGAAGGAGATATAGCCTTCCTTCTTTTTCTTCGACAGTGTTGCAAATAGGGTAGCATCACCGGTCATATGCCGTGAGCAACCGCTGTCGAGGATCCATTTGCTTCTAACATGTGAAGGGTGTTCCACCTACAAAACAGTTTACAGATGAAACTTTTGGTACCCATTTCTTGTAGGGTCCTGAATTGTTAGCTTTAGGTATCCAAGCATAAACATTTAAATCAACAAGCTTTCTCATTCTACATGCAGATGATATATGACCAATGAGGCTACAATAATGACATTGTGCATGTCGAGTGTTGAAAGCTGAGTGGTGTGCATGGTTGGTAGGTTTGGGTTTTCTAGTATAGGAGAAAGCATACCTATAATCTTGTTTGGGCTTAACCTTTTGGGGTAAAGATTTTATAGGGTTAGGTCTGACAGTGTTTGGCTTGGGAATGTTCTGATTTTTCGGTAAGTGACACGTGTTAGGGAAGGAAGCAGCAGGCTCAGGCTGTTTTCCTAACCTAATTTCTAATCTTTTGGAAGTGTCATACAACTTAGTATAATCAGAAGTAAGTGATTCCATTCTGATTTGTGCACATCGAAGACTTTTCTTCTCTATAGAAAGTTCTTCTTTCAGTTGGTCGATAACTTTGTCTTTCTCTTCAGATGACTTGGTAGTCTCGTGTAATAAGAGCTTTATTGAAGAAAGCTCACCAGACTCACTAACATTATTTCTAACCTCAGCTAGTAGGTCGGTAAGTCTACCTATTTCACCTTTGTACTCTTTGAGTACCTTCTTAGAGGTCTGATACTTACTACGCAGTTTCCTGTAATCAGTCATCAGGTCACTGAAGGCATCTCCTAATTGCTCAAAGGTGAAGTCATCATAAGTATCAACTACAGGTTCAGTAGGACCTGATCGGATGCCATAAAGCATACGTTTGCAGCGTCTTCTGATTGTTCGTCTTCTGAGTCGCTGGCTTCACTTTCATGTCATATGCTGGTGTTGGCATACTTCCGTGATGTTGATCTCTTCAGGTTTCCTTTTTCATACCTGTTGCTCATCTTGCTTGATGATGAGTTTGTGGGACAATCCTTCTTCATGTGTTCCTTCTTCTTGCAACCATAGCAGACAACATCTTCTTGATACCAGTTGTTGCTATTGTTTTCTTTGACTCTCTTCTCATGTCTCATGAATCTTTTGAACTTCCTTGCTAGGAGTGCTTGATCTTCAGCGTCATATCCACTGCTGTCTGAGTCATCTTCAGCAGCTTTTCTGTGCTGAGCCTTGAGGGCGATAGTCTTCTCCTTTGGTGCAGGCTCTTCAAAATCTTGTAGCTCCAGTTCATGAGTGAGTAGCTTACCCATGAGTACTTCGAGGGACATAGTTGTGAGATCATTCCCTTCAATGATTGCAGTAGCCTTTAGAATCCAGTTCTTGGTGAGAGCTCGCAGGAGTTTGCGAATCTTTTCATGGTTACTGTAATCTTTGCCTAGGGAAGATAAAGGATTTACAATATCCAAGAACCTCTCGAACATTTGTGTAACTGTTTCGTTGGGCTTCATTTTGAACGCCTCGTACTCTTGAGTAAGTCTACTGACTTTAGATTCCTTGACTTGAGTCGTGCCTTCATGTGTGACTTCGAGTAGCTTCCATACTTCATTAGCCGTTGTGCAGATAGACACCCTGTTAAATTCAGTTCTGTCTAAAGCACAAAAAAGAGCATTAATGGTACGTGCATCAAGACTGGCCCTTTTTTTTTCTTCCTCTGTATATCTGCTATGGGGTTTTTCAACTAAAACTCCATCAACATTTATACGAGGTGGCTTCTGATAGCCATCAAAAACAATGGACCATAAATCAAAGTCAAGAGATTTCAAGAAGAAACTCATCCGTGTTTTCTAATATGTATAATTCGTACCATCAAACAGTGGGGGTCTGTTTGTGGCCTGGCCTTCACTTGTAAATTTCACAGTTGCCATGTGTTGTGCTGTGATCTATATAACAGTTAATTAAAATGAATAAATAATTGTACTGTTACCTTTGTTTTAACTGTAACACCCGCTCTGATACCAATTGTAGGAACGAAATAGTAAAGCGTAATACTCTAGAGGGGGGTGAATAGAGTTGGCAGCGGAATAATGCTAATTAAAAATGTTAGCAGCACAATCACAGAATATTAATCACAACTGAAATAAAGTAAAGACAGAGTTAAGAGAGCAAACGCAAAGACAGCGATGTATACTGGTATCCCTCTGTTGAGGACTAATCCAGTCGGTAGAACTCTTGCTACCAGTTGAATCCACTATTGAAAAAACTGCAAGTTTTCTTACGAAGTTCTTGCAACTTCTACAATGCGAGCTTTGATACGAAGAACTCGTCCAACTTTAAATGTGAAGAGGTATTCTTCAATCAAGCCTTCTGATTACAATCTCTCAGAAACTTCTAGACCGTACCGCACTGGCAAATTGACTAGAGGATTGTAACTGGCTTGGGATCTGAAATTGAAAGCTCTAGAAAACTCTTTGGAAGACTGAAAGCTTTAGATAGAGAGAAGATTGAAAGTGAATGAGTGAATTGAAATGATCGAAATCCTTCTCTATTTATAGGAGTTCCAAAGGCAGACTTCTGTCAGAATTCGGGCAGAACTCTATGAGCAAATCTCGGTCAAATCCGCAACTGCAGGAGGACCAAGTTCCAAAGATTCAAAATCACAACGGCCACCAACCGAACTCTGGCCGAACTCTGGCCGAACTCGGTCCGAGTTCTGTCAGGGTTAAGTCAGGGTTTAGTTAGGGTTTTTGAAAAAGCTTTTGGTGATTTTTGAAAACCTTTTTGAAAACCTTTTTGAGAGGTCGTTTAAAAAAACATTTTGAACTCATTTGAGGGTAGCCTATTTTGCCAGTACGACTCGGTGTACAACATATTCTTAGACTCAAATAAAATAAAAAATACATTACATAAGGAATTACAAACTCGAGTAGGCAAACAGATCTTCGGTCTTGAATGGAGTGGATAGCCAATCTTGATCATGTCCAAGAATCCGAGATGTCCCGACTAGCTTCGTATATCCAGACAGAGTTTAATCAATTATTAAAATCAGGTTGACCATATGACCAATGGGCCAACAGATATAAACTATTCACATCAATCCATATGACGGAAAGACATCTGTAAGCAGGTACATCTCCTACTTTGAAGTCACAACCGACCATCTGCCTCATGACGACGCCATCCTTACGCGGTTGTTCATTGGAGCATTAGAAGGGGTCGCCTTCGACTGGTACCGCAACTTGCTAGACAACTGCATCCATTCCTTCGCCGACTTCAAAAACATGTTCCATGAAAGGTTCTATTAGGTAGGACAAGATGTGACAATGTCCACCCTCATGGACGTTGTTCAAGGTGAGAAGGAGCTGACAAGGAACTACATTGAGCGGTTTCGCCAAACCGCGATGAAATTTCCCTCTGGCAATCCAGATTCTTCCTTGATTAAAATCTGCCAAAAGAGGCTGCTTCCCACAATCAGCCTCTGGATAGGTGAGAGTCAATTCAAGGACTGGAAGACTTTCATCATCAGCGCCACTAGCGCACAAGACAAATTGAAGAAAGCTCGCTAACTGGGATTGCCCATCACGGAGGGAGACGACAAGGGCAAACGCCCTAATGCCAACAGCAACAATGGTGGTAATCCCTCCAACAACCGAGACAACAAGGGAAAATAGGCTATGGTGGCCAACACAGCCCCGAAGCCCGAACCAAAGCCGACAGAGAAGCAGTGGCCGCAGATGACTTACTCCTTCAAAGACAGCCATGTCAAGCCCATCCTTGACATGCTCATACAAGGAGACATAATTCAGCTCCCTCCACCAAGACGTGAGCCTCGGCCTGCAGAGATGGAAAGCCGAAAGTATTGCCACTACCATCGCTATGTCTACCATGCTACACAAGACTGCTATCAATTGAAGCGGTACATCCAGCACCTGATCGACTCTAAGGCTCTGGCCATTGACTTCGAGGAGGTAACTGTAACGGCCAACATGGTGTCTGTCCAATTTGGCAGCTTCCTCCGACGAAGACTTAAGATGGAGTAGTACCCGTCCCCCGGGCGAAGATGGAGGTCGCTAATCTTCCACTTCCCCGAGACCAGGCTGCTGGGCTAGTATCCCTCACCACATCACGAGGGGAGGTCATGTCGGTCCATCAGGACTTAGCATCTAAAATAACCCAGCCAGCACCACCCTCTACTGGCAAGAAGAAGGACGGAAAATTCAAGTCCTGCCGTACAATCTCAGCCGACGTCGAAGAAACGACGGCTGTCGTTACCCGATCCGGTGCACAAACTCAACCCCCACCGGGTAACACGGCTGAAGATCATCAGCCGGCTGCTGCTGATGCTCCAGGGCCCTCTCAGTCTCCAACGACCGACAAGCCTAGGCCGAAGGAGACCCGCTTCGACAAACCGCTGCTCCGAAAAGATACGCCTCAGGGACTGGAGAGGCCTTACAACTTTGACATCTTGGCACAATTGGCCAACACACCGGCCAAATTCTCGTTGTATGAGCTCTTGAGGCTCTCCAAAGATATTCGCGTCGTACTGAGTGACGTACTTCAGAACGCTGACACCTATCTGGCTCAAGTTAGGCTCACAGGAGAAAGCTCCACAGAGGATCCTCAAGACAGTGCTTTTACTGGAGTAATGCCCAACATTGTCTTTACTCTGCAGGACATGCTCATTAAGACCAACCTGCACGATCGCCCGCTGTATTATACTGGATACGTCGATGACATAAAGGTGGATCGGATGTACATAGATCCCGGTTCTTCCATAAGCATCATCCCGAAGAGCTTGCTTCACTTCTTGGGTATCCCTATGCATCGCCTGACACCTACAAGCACCGCCATCAGCGGTTTCAATTCAGGCAGAAGCTATCCGGTCGGAAAGATTAGCTTGAAGTGCCAAATCGGCGACCTTCAGTCAAAAGTGACCTGCTATGTCATAGACGCGGACACTTCCTACAATATTCTTCTGGGGCGTCCTTGGATACACGACTACATGATCGTGCCTTCCACGTTGCATCATTACTTTAAGTACGTCGACAAACACGGCTTTGTAAGAACCAAATTTGCCGACATTGATCCTTTCAGAGGGCTTGAATCCTACTACTCGAACTCCTGCTTGTACGATAAGTCGAAAAGGCACCTTGTCAAAGAAAATACTCAAGCTCAAACTGAGGCGGCAACAGGATCAGAAGAACCTCTGACGATCCACCTCCAAGCCCACAAACCAGGCAGAACTGCACCCCTTACAGCCACTTTGCGTAAGGATGCAATCAGTCTCTCTGCACAGGAGGAGCAAATGACTATCCGACTCCCAAGGTCTGGCCAAGCGCCGAGACCCACTGTGAAGCCAACGACAATCGGACTGTCAAGAGTCGGTCAACGACAATCTGAAGAGACAAACTCTCCTGATAAGCCAATGGTCATCCGTCTGCCAAGGACAAGGCGTCAGCTCAACACTGAGCCGAGGACTGTTAGTAAGCCACCAACCCCACGTCCTGTCCCACCAGCAGGACCCTTGGTGATCAAGCTCCCAGATCGTCTTCCCAAGCTTCAATAACGCAGGGGGTTGCTGAACTAGAACTGGGGACAAAACAACAATTCAGCACCAAGCTGGGGACCGCTAGCGCACAGACGACTCCACGTCCTGCCCCATCAACGGAACCCTTGATGATCAGGCTGCCCAGATCATCCTTCCAGTCTTTACTGATACATGGGGTAGCTGAAGAGGAGAAAGAGCTGGCCAAGTATGTGGCCGCATACACTGATGTTCCTTCTGCTGACGATGTAATTCCTCCTGAAAAGATACCTTACTTCATCAATAAAGGATTATCTTTGAACTACCTCGAGCTTGATAAGCTTCGTGTAATGTATGCGATGGAACACGGTATAAGCACTAACTTACACACACAAGTAACCAATGTCTATACCACGAACCAACTTACTCCCGTGGAAGGCGCCTGCTTCATAATCGAAGGAGAGGATCATCCAATCATCTTTGACCGGAAGAACGATCCATAGCCCTTCAGGCTAGAAAAAGTCGATCTGGAACCCGACACTGGGAGACTGCCCCTTTATCTGTATAGCTATCGATCCAAGTACCTCATACAAAAACAGGGATATGATATAAGGAAATTAAAGGCATGGTACGAAAGGACTTCGCCCGAAAGTAAGGGAAATACCAGGAGGTAAGGGATTGCTGCTTTCACTATTACTATTAAAGGGATCTGTGTCACTATGCTTAACACATGAAATTCGATGCATCCACCGTACTAACATCGGATAAGCATCCCACTCAATCAGATCAGAAGGAATCGTTACTAGCGGTTCAATTCCCTAGTGATCTCTTTTCAATGCTGAATTCAAAGAAGAGAAAGAACGTATTATAGAAGAGCAAGCGAGGGAAGCGAAGCGCTAAAGACAGCAAGAGATCGGGAAGCAGCAGTGTCAGGAGGTAGTTCAACCAAAGCAGTAGGGTAAGCCGTGGTACCATAAGGCATAGTCGTTAGCTATATGGGAAGCAAGGCAGAAAACAGCATAGGCGGCTAGTCCTAGAGGCTACACCAGGCCTGAACTGTGGCACCGGCCGACGATTACCTTTACAATTACCAATCCCGGCTGGAAAGCCACGAGATTACTATAGCAAGACCAGACATGGGCTAGGCTATGTTACTCCTGTGACAACCCCCAAAAGCTCAGATGAAGAATGCGAATGGCACTCTCATTCGTCCGGTTCACCCACTTCTGATTCGGATGTTAGCATTGGGGACATGCTCATGCAGACTTGGACTGTCAATATGGCATTCGTCGACGCCTACGAAGAAGATAAAGACATTCCTGAACATCTTGAGTTAGAGCCGTGGGCCCAACAGCTAGACACGCAATGGGAGAAGCGGTTTGAACAAAGAGAGCCTTCCACCGAAGATGAGGTCATGCAAGTTAACCTCGGCGATGAGTCCTCTCCAAAACCAATCTTCGTTAGCAAAAGTCTGACAGACGAAGAGCGAGAATCGCTACTGCAACTCGTCAGAGAATATATCAATGTGTTCGTCTGGAGCTATAAAGACATGCCAGGGCTAAACCCCGAGGTTGCACTTCACAAACTCAACATTCGTCCGGACGCAAAGTCGGTCAGGCAGCCACAACGATGGTTTCGCCCAGACATCATGAACTCTATCGAGGCCGAGGTCAATAAACTGATAGCCAGCGGCTTCATTCGCAAGGAACAACATCCAGACTGGTAGCCAATATAGTACCAATCCTCAAAAAGAATAAAAAGATCCGAATCTACATCGACTTTCGGAATCTGAACGAGGCGTGTCCTAAGGATGAGTTTCCCCTCCCTATTACAGATATAATGATTGACAACACCTGCGACTTCGAGCGCATGTCATTCATGGATGGCTTCTCAGGGTACAATAAAATTAAGATGTTCCCTGACGACGAAAAGCATACATCATTCCGAACACCGATTGGCACATACTGCTACACAGTCATACCTTTTGGTTTAAAGAATGCTGGCGCCACCTATCAACGACCCATGAGCATCATCTTCAGAGATCACTTACGCAAGACAGTGGAGTGTTATGTCGACGACATCGCCGTCAAGAGCCGCTCTAAAGAAGATTATCTCATGATCTGAAGACCGTGTTCGACCTGATGTGGGCGCACAATTTGAAGATAAATCCTACGAAATCCTTCTTGGGCATATCCAGTGGGAAGTTCTTAGGTTTTATCGTTACCTCCTAGGGTATCCATGTCGACCCTGAGAAGACGAAGGCAATCATGGAGATGGGTCCCCCAAGAAATCTTCGTGAACTCAGAGGCCTTCAAGGAAGGCTAGCTTACATCAGGAGGTTTATCTCTAACCTCTCCGGACGATGTCAGCCCTTCATTCACCTCATAAAGAAAGGCGTCTCCTTCGTATGGGATAAAGAGTGCCAGCGTGCCTTCGACAACATCAAAGAATACTTGTCAAACCCTCCAATCCTGGTGGCCCTAGTTCCTGGAAAGCCATTCATGTTCTATGTGCGAGCTATGGAGCATTCTCTCGGTGCTCTACTAGCACAAAATAATGATACATGCCATGAACAAGCCATCTACTACCTCAGTCGAATGATGGTAGGGCCTGAGCATCGATACACTGTCGTGGAAAAGGAGTGCCTCGCTCTAGTGTTCGTCATTCAGAAGACGTGACACTACATCATGGGATAAACCATATATGTGATATCATGAGTCAACCCTCTCAGAGTCCTCCTGACCAAACCAGGAGCACTCAGCTCTCGTCTCACTACTTGGGCAATATTATTGTCTTCCTACCACATGATCATCGTCCCGCAGAAGGCTGTTAAAGTTCAAGCTCTGGCGAACTTTTTAGTAGCCCATCCAGGTTTGGAGTCAACCAGAATATATGAAGAGATCCCAGACGAGGTCGCCAATTCAAATATGGTCTCCCATGATGCCGTTTGGCGAATGTTCTTCGACGGCGCTTCAAGAACTGGGCCCAAAGGCAATATCGTAGTCGGAGCCGGAGTGGTGCTGATTTCTCCCTCCGGATTGGTGATCAATCGGGCGTACTCCCTCATGAAACCTTGTTCAAACAACGTGGCAGAGTACAACGCTCTGGTATCGGCCTCCGACTTATAAAAGAACTGGGGGTAGAGCACCTCGAAGCATATGGCGATTCACAGCTAATCGTTAATCAGATCCGGGGTTCATACGAAGTACGTCATAAAGACATGATCCCTTATCACCAAATAGCGATCGACATCATCTCGTCCTTAGAAAGGTTCTTCATAGAACACGTTCCCAGGCTCCAGAACATTGAAGCCGATGCCCTAGCAGGCCTTGCCGCTTCCTTAGCGGTTCCGAATCATGCTCACCACTTGGTTGACATAATAGGCCGTGAATTGGTCTGTCCCAGGAACAATATTCAATATGTTGAGAGTTACTCCACTCTGACAGTCGACGAAGCACTAGACTGGAGACAGCCATTCATTGACTTCATCTTGCTAGAAAATCCAAAAGAAGCCACTTCTATCAGAAAGCGTTCCCTCAGATTCTTCTATGATACAGAGACGAAAATGCTGTATCGGCGATATACGATGGATTACTGCTTCGATGTCTGTCAAATACATAAGCCAAAGAAGCCGTGCATGAAGCTCACGATGGCGTCTGTGGAGCCCATCAGCCTGGCCCAAAATTACAAGACTGCCTTCGCCGAATGGGCTACTACTGGCCTACGATGGTAGCGGATACGATAGACTATGCAAGAAAGTGCAAAGCCTGTCAAGTCCACGCAGATTTCATCCATCAACCATCCGAGTTCTTACATCTAATGGTGGCATCCTGGCCATTCGAAGCATGGGGGATGGACATCATCGGTCCGATCACTCCACCTTCGTCCAGAGGATACCGCTTCATACTGGTAATTACAGATTATTTCTCCAAGTGGGCGGAAGCTATCCCGCTGGCAGAAGTAAAGACATCGAACGTGATCAGCTTCCTCAAGCATCACGTCATCTATTATTTCGGACTGCCTCGAAGGATCATCCACGACAACGGTCCGCAGTTCACAAGCCACGCCTTCTATCAGTTTTGCGACAAACATCGGATCCAGAACGTTGCCTCAATACCGTACAATCCGGCGGCGAATGGTTTGGTGAAAGCATTCAACAAAACTACAATCAAGTTGCTCAAGAAGTTCGTGTCTTCCAACAAACGCGACTGGAATAAAAAGCTTGGCGAATGCTTATGGGCGTACCGTACTACAGTCCGGACGGCCACCGGGAACACACCATTCTCTTTGGTATACGACAGTGAGACAGTTCTCCTCTTGGAGACTCAGATCCCCTCGCTCTGCATCGCCCTCACCTATCGATTGACGACGGATGATAATTACCGTCGCTGGCTACAAGAGTTAGAGGCCTTAGATGAGAAGCGCCTGCTAGCTCAACACGGATCGAGTTGTATCAAGCCCGTATCTCCGGAGCCTTCAACAAGAAGGTTAAACTCAAAATATTCTAAGTGGGCGATTTCTGGCAGTTCGGAGGCCGATGGTTATGACTCACAAGATCGCCAACAAATTCCAGCCAAAGTGGGAAGGCCCATTTGTCATCGAGGCTGTATTCTCCAATGGTGCTTACCGTCTCGCAAAACAAAATGGAGACTTGCTCATGTTGCCCGTCAACGGTAAGTTCCTGAAGAAGTATTATGTCTAAGCGACATCCTCCAAATCTACCGGACTGTTAAGTTATGTGCCCTTAGGTACCGCTGAACTTACACTCTGGTCACTCCAAATGAATCTATATCGCATCTTCTGGGTAGTAAGTCATGTATGATCATACCTTTGAACTTCCTTCCTGAAAAGAGCACCTTCCTCATGATCTACTACCCATACTTTCAGTACATAAAAAGGGTAACATATCCACAAAATTCTAGAAACAACCACGTCGATGTCACCTCTGAGTTGTTTCGCTTCCGCCAAAAAATAAATCACCCCCTCACGAAGAAATTCTACGTCCATATTACCTTTGAGTTGTTCTATGTACCCTTCATGGAGTCCACGCCTGCCACGCCCTCATTACCTCTGAGTAGGAAGGCTCCATTGAAGAAACCCTCATATTTACCACGTCCTCATTACCTCTGAGTAAGTATGTTGGTTTTCTCTCGACTTATTATCCGTACCCAAGACCGGAGTACGCCAAGGATAATAGGCCCACAAATGTCCTCTGTTGACCAAAAATGTCCTCTGCTGACCACAAATGATGTACTAAGTTTTCTAGTACATGCGCCTCATTTCTCATCATGCCTCAGGAGCCCAGCTGTTCCATGGCATTCTTTCTTCTGATACCAAGAACTTCCATGGCCACTTACTGTGGAATTGTTCTAAGATCCCTATCAAACTTGTTATCCATACCTAAAACCAAGGTATGCCAAGGATAACAGGTCCACAAATAGTCCTCCAATGGGACAAATATCATAACACCATAAACGCAACAAGTAATACAAATGAAGGATAAAATAAAACATGCTTTTTTATTTGAAAGTCAAAGGTACTACATGTTCTGGGACCACATCCCTCTCAAAAAGGAAAGAACATAAATAAAAAAAGGCCGACTATGGTTCGGCGACACATAATTCTCTGAGACGGTCCCTCAGCAAGGCAGTCGACTGCTCAAACCGCTGCTTGGCCCGGCGCTCGGCCTCCTGAGTCAGCCGCTTCGCATCCTCCAGATGCGCGTGAGCCCGCCAGCCCTCTTCAAGCCTTTCCAGAGCACGCTCCAAGCCAACAGAAGCTCGAGTGACCTTGTCGGCTTCCTGAACAGTCAGCTCCTTATATGTGCGGGCGGCCTCGAGCTCAGATTCTAAGAAAGTCAGTTTCCTCTGAAGTTCGAGGATCTGCTCTCTCGTATCAATTACCCCACGGGAGGTGTCCGCTTTCCGAGCCATGCAATCCTCTCCCTAGCGGCTCAATTGATCATACTGCAGAGACAGGCGGTGGAGGTCCTCCATTATAATTGGCTTGGCCGTATCCCGAGCAACCCTTACCTTCTCCATGGCAGTTATGAGGAAGGCACGCTCTTGATCTATTGCTGCAGACAGATCAACTTGCCGCAGCACTTGAAACTGGGCCACAAGCTGACCAGCCTCTAGCAATTTGGGCTCCAGGAGCTCAACTATCCCTGCCCCGCCGGAGAGGGTTCTAAGGATTTTAATCTGGCCCCGGGCGCATTGACGGGCCAAGGCAAAAGAGGTCCACTCTCTACCGCAGCCTCAATTCCTTGCCTCAGGTGGCGGTAGAAACTGTCAACCACATCCTTTGACGCTTCATCCAGAACTTCTGTAGAAGATGGCGTCAAAGGAAGAGTAGCTGGCAGTATTGAAGAAGATACACCGGAACTTGATGCCCCTGCCACAAGGAAAACAAGTTCCGAGCGAAAAGACGCTTGAAGAGCGGCTAATTCCTCCTCCGCAGCCCAAAGGGTGTGGAGACTCGACAGGGCAGAAAGGTCGACCCCCGGAGCCACATGAACAGAGGAGAGGGCGGGGACCATTTCTCCCCGCTCCGGCCGTTCCGACGTCTGCTCTTCCGAACTCGATTCAGCGGGAGGTCCCTCAATATAAGTTAGAGGAGGCACAATCTCTTCCACCAGATTCTCTCTGGCCAGCTCTCCTCCGATAGTGTCCGTCGTTGGCAGTGAAAGAACAGGACCTGTATGTTCGGAGCAACTATCAATCAACTTAACCCGAAGGATGTGATGATAGAGCAAATGAATCTCCTCGCTGATCAAAATTTGACTTAGCTTACCATGGGAGAGTTGCTGGGACTGAGGTTCGCTCTCAGCCACCGTAGTCTTTTTACCAGCAACATCCGACCCAAAGGCAACTGGTTCATCTGCCCCAGCCGCCCCAGAAAGAGATACAACTGGATCAGCGTCACCCAGCTGAAGTTGAGCAGCCTCGGGGACGGGTTCAGCAAAGCCCACGTCGCCGTGGGTTGAGACCTTAGCAACGGGAGGAACCTCAGCCGCCGCCGGGAGAACCCCGGCAGAAATAATCTCGGCACACATGTCACTAATCAAAGTGGTCAGGGCCGGGTCGACTTCAGAGCCAGGGGCCGGTTCTCGAGAGTACGATTCTTCTGACGCCTATAAAGAAAAGAAAATGATTAGGCCATAGTTCAAAAGAAGAGCTAAAGAAGAAGATGGTTGTAATTCAATTCACCTCTGAAACGGCGTCATCCTCGCCTCTCTTCTTGATGAGCAGCCTGCGAGGCTTAGACGCGGTCCGTTTCACGGAGTAAGTTATACCGCCAACGGCGGGCTCATGCCTACTTCGCTTGCGCGAAGGACCAGGTATGACAGGTGGCTGATCCGCCACCACATTTTCTGCGGAAGGAAGAGAGTTATCGGGGTCATGCTCGTCATCCTCTTCGTCCGCGTCGGCAGACTCCTAGTCCGACACAGCAACTGTGTTCTCCCGCTTCTTTCTCGCCTTGGATCCCTGGGGCTTCTCCGCCAAGCCAGTACCAACAATAAAGCTGGTACTCGGGTCAAAGCCTACAGGAGGTTTGCTCGTCATAACATGGTATAGAGCTGCCAAATACAAAATCTCTCCCGGCTCCACAGCATCAGGAATTAAGAAGCTAGTACGGGTGTGAACCGTGTCATAATAATGCCAGGCCCTGATACTGTCAAGGACGCTACCTTCAAAACCCAGGCAATGACTGGGACTGTCCAAGAGTAGCTGACTATACCCAAACTGTCGGGAGAACCTACTGGGCAAGTAAGGTTCCAAATAGACAGTGTTGCGATTACGGTATACTAGGTACGCAGGACGGATGTTATGCAACCAAAGGAGCATCTTCTCAGGCAAGAGGTGAGGAGGTCCGGTACCATCAATATGTACGCCCCTTACTTCTTCATCGGTAAAACGAGGAACAGACACAAAAAAGTCGTATCCATCCACTCTCGCTAGCGCCCTCCGACAGGCTGGCATAGTGATGCACTCCCAGGGCTGATGGTGATATTGGAAGATGAAAATATCATCAGCCGTAACGCCGTCTTCTGTGCCAGGCCTCATCAAAGACCGGTAGTGCATCAACAACCACCCTATCAGATAATGATAGGGCAGTTCAACACGTTCAAAGTCCTTCGCCGTGTCACGGGCGATAACCTTGGACGAGAAGGCGCGGAGGCCACGGTGTATGCTGCACACCATGGCCGGAAGAAGAGCCAGTCTGGCCCCAAAGACCAGCTTCACAGCAGAGAGGATAAAGTTACGGCTGATCCTCTCAATAGAACCAGCCCCTCCCGAGACTACACAGTTCCGCAGCCACACCATCAGGAACCCTGCCAGGAGTGCCTTCTCTGACAGCTGCTGAGTACCATGATAAAAATAAGTAAGGAGTCAGTTTTACTCCCAAACCTGTCGTCCGTGGCTTTCGATCTCTTGGCACTCGACACCAGGTCCTTTACTTCCTTCTGGGTTTGAGGATTTCGAAGAAAAACCTGGCCTGAGGCGCCTAGCATAAAAAGGTGTGTGAGCCATGACCGGGTGTGAGGAAGGTTCCCTTCCGAGCTACCGTCCTTCTTGATGGACGTCTGGTGGCAGGTGTTGTGATGACATAATAGTTCCTGGTATACGGCAACAAAGTCCGGGAACCGCCGATCCAAGTCGTCGAACTCTTCGTTCGTTGGGGTATACACTTCAAAGACTTCTTCCCCTCAGGACAGCTTGGAAACCGCATGCATCTCGTGGAGGGCGAGTCCCATCTCCCCTCCAGGAGTGAAGAAGGTTCCCGTTCGCCGGTTGTACATCTCCAGGAAAGCCATGAACATCGTCTTATTCATGGGCAGACAGTAACAGGTGCCCCGAATAGCGTGATAGAGGTCGATCTCTCGAAGAAGAGTCTCATACCTTCGCAGAATCCACGTGGTCAAATTAGCCCATGAAGGGATGGGTTTATCCAGTTCAACAGCGCCAACCGACCAACTGGATAGGACCCCTTCCGAGCAAGCTGGTTCAGGAAGGTGTCAGCTTGAGAAAACTTGAAATTGGGGCCCTGTACATTCGAGAAGGTCCCCGGGGCCAACCCTATCACGTAGCAACTGACCGATACCTTGCCCGCGTACACTGACCCCAAGTTTCAGTTATAGTGGATGTTACCCACAAACATCCCCGACTGGCTCAGAGTTAAGGAGTCCACCATCTTTCTGTCCATCGGCCGTATGTTAAACCACGACAGTGGAAAATGACGCTCCATCTAAGGAATATGGATCGTCATTCCGTCAGAAGTAAAGCTCCAACTCTCGGATATATCTAGAACTTGGGGGTTCTTCATAGTCAAGGCATCCCCAAAGAGGAACGCAGGCTTCAGGTATTCTTCCCCCAATTGCCCTGAGTTTATCATGGCACAGAGAAAGTAGAAGGACTAGTTCTTGATAGCATTCAGCCTCTCCACAGGCTCATCTTTAGGAAGCTGGTTTACCACATACTGGACTATATGGTCGAACCACACACCCACAGCAGATTGGACTAAACCCACCAAGGGCTCTCCCGCAGGATTGACTGGCAGATTCACTGAAAAAGACAAAAGAAAACAAGTCAGAAGATGCCAGGTAAAACCACTTAGTGTTTCTGGGCTTATGCGGCTCTATTTTTACGGGGCCTCATGCGCCCAGTTCAAATGAGCTTATGCGGCTCAGTTTAGCGAGTGTTCATGCGGCACGGTTTAGAAGTGCTTATGTGGCTCTGATCTAATACTGCCTCATGCGGCCCCGTTCAAATGAGCTTATGCGGCTCTGATTTGATACGGCCTCATACGGCCCAATTCAAATGAGCTTATGCGGTTCTGCTTAGCGCGGTCTCATGCGGCCCAGTTCGAATGAGCTTATACGGTTCTGCTTAGCGCGATCTCATGCGGCCCAGTTCAAATGAGTTTATGTGGTTCTGCTTAGCATGGCCTCATGCGGCTCAGTTCAAAGGGAGCTTATGCGGCCCTGTTTTGTGGGGTTCATACGGCTCAGTTCAGAGGGGGACTTATGCGGCCCTGTTCTGTGGGTCCTCATGCGGTACAGTGCTTATGCGGCCATGAGACGACTCTCATGTGGCTCAAACATGGGGCATACCCCCATGCGACTCGGACATGAGATGTACATACGG
This sequence comes from Iris pallida, assembly GCA_029216955.1. Lineage (NCBI taxonomy): Eukaryota > Viridiplantae > Streptophyta > Magnoliopsida > Asparagales > Iridaceae > Iris > Iris pallida. Next base: position 1,856,348 of record JANAVB010031220.1, read on the forward strand.
CACGTACAGCACAATGAATGTGAACAGTTCAATGAAGACGAAGAAAGGCCGCACATAAAATATGCGATGTGGCCATAATGGTTAGGGTTTTTAGTTCATGCGATTTCTCCCAACATCCTTACCAGCAATGGCAGGGTGAACATCATGATGGACTGTGGGAGCCGTAGTCGACGAGGAAGCCACTCCTTTACCCTTCGCCGCAGAGGAAGCCTTGGAAGTCTTGGGAGCCATTGATGATCAGAGAAGGAAGAGAAGACGGCGACTTAGGACAAGAAAAGTTGAAGAGAAAAGAAAGTAAAGAGTCCCTCTCTTCCAAGAGCACTCATATTTATAGGCAGAAAGGGGGGCTCGTAGACCGATGGACGCTTCAATTCATGTTCTATCTAGGAGAGGAGGCCGACTCTTGGATTTCTATCCCCCGTATGCAAAAGATTAGTCGTAATCATTAAGAATAAATCTAAGTATTTAAAGTTAACTCTTGGGATCCTATCCCAAAAGACGGCTTTAAATCAAAACAAATCAAGGGCAATTAATGAGACGCCTACGTGGTAGGCAGAGCTGCATGCGGCCAGAGCAGCCCATGCGGCTAGAGAATTCCATGCGGCCAGAGCAATCCATGCGGCTAGAAAATCCTATGCGGTCAGAGAAGTCTATGCGGCTACGTGGGCATGCTTCTTATTCAAAGTATTTCAATTTTTGAAAAATTGAAAATTTTGAAGGGGGTCTTGTAGAAGCATAAAAAAGAATAATAATTCATATGCGGCCCAGACTCAATATGCGGCTCAAAAGCTCGAAGAATCTTATGCGGCTCGAAGAGACCCAGAGAGGGACTTTATGTGGCTCAGGAAGAGCCACGTGGCCTCATACGGCTCAAAACAGGTCGATAACAGCTGGCCATAATTGCTTCATGCAGTTGGCCATTTAATGTTCTGACATAAAGTGACAGCTCTGACGGCTCTGACATAATGAGGAGACGCGTCAGGCTCCTCAAAAAACGAGAAAATCTCTGAGATAGCCGGCACAATCCATAAAGTCCAAAGAAGCTCTCTATGCGGACCGCCTAGACCACCCGTATGCGGTTCAGATTAGGGTTCACCCCTATGCGGCTGCCACCCTCATGCGGCTGCCACCCTCATGCGGCTGCCACTCTCATACGGCTTGGATTGTGGGGGCCACCCTTATGCGGTTCAGTTGGAGGCCACTCCCCATGCGGCTGCCACTCTCATGCGGCTTGGATTGTGGGGGCCACCCTTATGCGGTTCAGTTGGAAGCCACCCCCCATGCGGCTGCCACTCTCATGCGGCTCGGATTGTGGGGGCCACCCTTATGCGGTATAGTTAGAGGCCACCCCCATGCGGCTGCCACTCTCATGCGGCTCGGATTATGGGGGCCACCTTTATGCGGTTCAGTTGGGGTTCACTCTTATGCGGCTGTCACTCTCATGCGACTGCCACCTTCATGCGGCTCGGTAGTCGGGGCCACACTCATGCGGCTCTGCCAGGACGCCTCGTCTATGCGGCTCGCAGCATAATGGCAGTTAGGACACATGGCAGAAGATCGACTAAGACTTATCCACCCGCGTTCATACGGCTCTCAGCATAATGGCGGCTGGGACACGTGACAGAAGATTGACCAAGATTTATTCACTCGAATTTGCTGCTATCAACAAATTATCACAATGCAGATTTATTGCAAACAACATAACTGTCTGGATCAATTTTTAACAAACAATACAGATTTGTTGCAATCAACATAATAGCCCAGATTGATTTCCAACAAACAAGATCAAGGCTAATCTTAACCAAATCCCTAACCGCCCACTTTTTAAGGAGCAATTACTGCACACACTACTTATCACAAAGCCCTATAAATAGCAAGGTGCTATTTCCTTGTAAAAGGGGCTGAAGACAGAGAGCGGCGGAGACATAGAGAGAGATATAAAGCAAAGAGCACCCAGCAAAAGCATTTCTTCATCAGAGCAGAAGCGACGTCCGATCGTCCAAGGAGTAAGGCAGAGTTGATAGCACTCTCCCGAGCCTCTACTGTTACCCCCCAGAAAAACAAAACAATTGTACTTTAGATTGCTTTTTCTAGGTTTTGTTCCTAGGCTCTCTTCTGTACAAGCGAGTTTGTAGTTGTGAAGTAAAAGTCCAGTCCTCCCATAAAATTATTCTGTTCTTTTATAATCAATGGCAAACAAGATCATCTTGTGTAATTTTGACATTTGAGACTATTTTTGTGCCGACATGATCATATCGCTCCAGTCAACTCCAAATCAAACCAAGACAAGTACTTGTTTTTGCTTTCATATGCATTTACTTTATATTATAGTATTTCATCTATGCGTGCTATTTTTTGTATCTTGACTGTTTACACACACGAGAGTTGAGTGATTGACTATTGTTTATGTTTTTTCATTGTTATCATGATCGTTATCATGACCGTGTCTACATGATTGTGAGGTATGGATATTGGAGGGGTACAATTACTAGGCACGTGGCAAAGTCCGATTGTATTATTGGTAACTCTTCCATTTACGGGAGTTGACCGTTTATAACCTCATCGTTCGCCTAAGCCGTCCATGTGTAGGAACGTTGTGTTGGCCCATTCCATGGTCACACCCAATTTTAATAATCGACATGAACTTAAGTCAATACACAAAATATACGAACTGCTGCTAATCATTTCAGGTCTTGTGAAATCAATATCAACAAGCGTACTACTGCATCATTAAGCACGTAAATCATCAGTCTGAAGATTACTTTCTTTAGAATCTAGTCCGATTCATTTTACAATTTATTATGTATTTTATCTTTATTGAGTCTAGGATATAAATTGTAAGATCGACTGGGTAATATTAGCTTAGGTTAATCATAGTCCACTTTTTTATACAGCCTACCTATCTATATTCTATCCACCAAAAAGTTTAGTTCCATTATGCAACGATATTTTACAAATGTTTAACATTTTTACCTAGACAGAACTCAAATCGAGTTCGGTCAGTTTAAATTTAAATATTTGTTGCCTCCAAATCTGCATGCAACATTTATATACAAAATCTTTGCATCAAAACTCTGCCAGAACTCTGCCCGAGTTCGGTCCTAGAAAACACCTATAAATAGAAAAGAATTTCTTATTCCAAATCATTCAATCATTCTTCATCTTCTCTTCTCTATTCAATAAGTGTTTTCATCCGATCAAAAGTTTTCATATCACACCTACACTCCTCTTAGCCAAAATCCAGTAATATCTATTTCGATCTAGAGTCTTTTGGTTCTCAAGAGTTGTAAAGAGGTTGTTTAAAGTACAGAAATTATGTCTGTTGTGGAGCCGGTCGTGCGCTCGTCACCAAGCACGGTGTTGTAAAGTTGGTCGTGCACTTGTCACTAAGCACGGTGTTGTAAGAGACTACAAGCTCTCAATTAGCTTGTGCCTTAGTAGATTAACATCGAGTAAGAGTACTCGAGACTGGATTAGTCCTCTCAGAGGGATACCAGTATACATCGCTGTGTCACTGAGTTTGATCTCTCTATCTCTTGCTACATTTATTTATTGTCTCTTACTTACTGCTATAGTTATCTATTTATATTTTTTAAAATTGGTGATCATTTTCTGCTGTACTCGCACTCACTCTATTCACCCCCCTCTAGAGGTTCTTAACGGTCCTACAATTGGTATCAGAGCAGGTTATATTCTGATATAACAAATCTCAGAGAGTATATATGGCAGCCGTGAAAACAATATTCAACGGTAAAGGGCAATCCACAAATAGTCTCCCACTATTTGATGGTACAAATTATACCTACTGGAAAATACGGATGACTTTCTTCTTAAAGTCTCTTGACTTTGATCTTTGGTCTATAGTTATTGACGGTTATAAGAAACCGACACCTACAGTAGTTGATGGCCTGCTTGTAGACAAGCCTCATGAACAGAGGGTAAAAAAGCAAAGGCTAGTCTAGATGCTCGTGCCATCAATGCACTATTCTGTATAATTGACAAAATGGAATTAACAGAGTTTTAACCTGTAAGATGTCTCACGAGATTTGGAAACTTCTTGTGGTAACTCATGAAGGTACTTCCCAAGTAAAGGAATCCAAAATCAGTAGACTAACACAGGAGTATGAATCTTATAAAATGAAGTCTGGTGAGTCAATTACACAGATGTTCATACGTTTCCTTGATATTACTAATCCTTTTGAAATCTTTTGGTAAGGATTACAGTAATCATGAGAAGATCAGAAAAGTGCTACGGGCTCTAACCAAGAACTGGAATCCAAAGACAACAGCAATCATTGAAGGAAACGATCTCACCACCATGTCTCTGGAAACACTAATGGGTAAGCTCATGACCCATGAGCTTGATTTGTAAGAATTTGAAGAAGCAACCCCAAAAGTAAGGTCTCTCGCTTTCAAAGCTCAAGCCAGAAAATCTACATGCAATGATTCTGAGAAAGAATCATCAAGTGGTGATTAACAAGCCCTACTAGTGAAGAACTTTAGAAAATTCCTAAAGTTTAAGAAATCAAACAGAAGGAAGAGAGATATCCAAGAAAGCAATGAAGATGAAATAATATATTTTGGATGCAAGAAATTAGGGCACATGAAGAAGGACTATCCAACTTCGAAGAAAAGCAGTCCATACGATAGATCAAGATCAAGCAGAAAAGCAACAACCAGTCGAAAGTATGCTAACACAAGCATCTGGCATAAAAGTGATGCCAGTGATACTGAGGAAGAAGACAGACCCTGCAGAAATGCCAATGTCTGTCTTATGGCTTTTAATAAGGTATCCTCAAACCCTTTGTATGATGACTTTACTTTCGATGAATTAGAAAATGCCTTTAGCGAACTACTTGAAGAACACAGAAATGTGCTTGACAAGTATAAGAAATCTCGAAAAGAGATTAAGGTATACACAATCGAGATAGCTAGACTGTCCAATCTTATTGAAGACATTAAAGAGACGTCTACTACTGGTAACACGGAAGAGATAGCCAAACTCAAAGTAGACTATCATGAGGCTATCCTCAAAGTTGGTAAGAAAGAAAGAGACTATGTCAAAATACAAGAGTTATATGACATAGAGAAGAAGAAGCACTTAGTCACAGAACAAAGACTCTCAGACATGACTGCTAAATATGAAGAGTCTTTTACGGTTTCTAAAAAGTTAGAAATCAAGTTAGGCAAACAGGCAATACCTGTGACACAGCCTAAGTTTAGTCTTAATGCTAAGCATACACCTAAGAGGACTAAAACTCAGAAATCACAAAAGAAACACGATTATCACCATGCTTTCACTTATAGGTTTTCAAAAAAAACCAAATAGGCATGTCAACACAGTTTCAACTACCACTGTTTCTAAACTCACTTGCACATATTGTAGTACTCATGGACACATATCACAGTATTGTTTAGCAAGGAAACTTGTTGACAATCACACTTTATTTTGGAGACCTAAGACTAATCAATATGGACCCTTCAGTAAATGGGTACCAAAGGATTCATCTACTTGTTTTGTAGGTGGACCTCAACCCTCTCATGCTAAAAGCAAGTAGATCCTCGATAGTCAATATTCGCGGCACATGACTGGTGATGCGTCTTTGTTCACCACGCTATCGATGAATAAATAAGGATACATCTCCTTCGAAAATAATCTGAGAGGTGATATCATAGGAAATAACATTGTTGGTATATCTTCTTATCCTGTAATAAAAGACGTTTGTCTAGTTACAGAATTGAAACATAACCTACTAAGCATAAGTCATTTGGCTGATAATGGTTATGGTATCAACTTTGTAAAAGACAAATGTACCATATATGATATGTCATCTGGTAATCCCGTATATGAAGGGATTAGAGAAGACAATATTTATGTTTTCTTTTTGGAGAGTACTAATAATATAGGAAGATGCCTAGTAGCTAATCTAGATGAAAGCTGGCTATAGCATATGAGACTAGGACATGCAAATATGGACACTATCTCACGACTGAGCACTAAGAAGCTGGTAAAAAGACTCCCCGCGATTCCATTCAAGAGAGATATGGTATGTGCTGACTGTGAAAAGAACAAAGCACATAGGTTTACATTTAAATCCATCAACACTGTAACAACTTCTAGACCTTTGCAGTTGATACATATGGATTTATTTGGTCCTAGTAGAGTCGCTAGTCTTGGTGTAAGCTCTACGTTTTTGTCATTATTGATGATTTCTCTTATTTTACTTGAGTTTACTTTTTATCAAACAAAAGTGATGCTATTTTTGAATTTCAGTTATTTTGCCAAAAGGTACAAAACAAAACAGGCTTCATGATTACTCGTATCCGAAGTGATCATGGTGGCAAATTCGTAAATACTGATTTCAAAAAGTTTTATGATGATAGTGGGTACTACTACGAATTTTCTTATCCTAGAACTCCTCAACAGAATGATGTTTTGGAGCGAAAGAACCGTACTCTAAGCGAGATGGCTAGAGTCATGTTGAATCAGCATAATTTTTCTAAATATTTTTTGGCATAAGCTGTTAGCACAGCCTGTCATATTTTAAATAGGGTGTTAATTTGACCAATCTCAAAGAAAACACCTTATGAACTTTGGTTTGGAAGAATTCCAAACATTTTTTATTTTAAAGTTTTTGGATGTCGCTGTTTTATCCTGAACACCAAGGACAGCTTGGGTAAGTTCGACTCTAAAGCAGATGAAGGCATATTTCTCGGATATGCTGCTAAGAGTAAAGGATATAGAATTTTCAATAAAAGGTCTATGATTGTTGAAGAATTTATTAACATTACTTTTGATGAGCTCAATAGTCACAGATCTAGCGACAGTGATGATGAAGGTGTACAAGCAAAAACCGATAAGACTCCTGTGGAAGATCTGACTCATAAATTTGAATCCTTGAAGATTTTACCAGATCATCTAGAGACACTCATTATAGGTGATGTATCAAAAAGTGTAAGTACACGCTCCACTCTTAGAAATTCTGAAATAGCAGCAAATGTAGCTTTCATTTCTCAAATAGAATCTAAGAATATAGAAGATGCCTTTACTGATGAGTTTTGGATTAATTTCATGCAAGAGAAACTTAATCAATTTGAGAGAAACCAAGTTTGGGAACTCGTTCCTAAACCTATTGGTCAATCGATAATTGGTACCAAGTGGGTGTTCCGAAATAAACTTAGTAAAAATTGACAAGTTCTACGCAACAAAGCACGTCTAGTGGCACAAGGTTATAATCAAGAAGAAGGTATTGATTATGACGAGACATATGCTCCTGTTGCTAGACTGGAAGCTGTCCGTATATTTTGTGCATTTGTATGTTTTAATGATTTTAAATTATTTCAAATGGACGTGAAAAGTGCATTTTTGAACGAATTTCTAAAAGAAGAAGTTTTTGTGAAACAACCCCCTGGCTTTGAAGATTTTCAAAAACATGACCACGTCTTCAAGCTTAAGAAAGCACTCTATGGACTCAAACAGGCACCTCGTGCGCCTAAGTGCCTTCTTACATGATAATGGTTTTTCAAAAGGAAGAGTTGATACAACTTTGTTTATCAAATCTTTAGATGATGACATTCTTCTTGTGCAAATATACGTTAATAACATTATATTCGGTTCTACTAATAAAAAACTTTGTCAAGAATTTGCTAAGTGTATGCAGAATGAATTTGAGATGAATATAATGGGAGAGCTGAACTTCTTCCTAGGACTCCAGATCAAACAACACTCAAAGGGAACATTCATCAATCAAGCCAAGTACACGAAGGACATACTGAAAAAGTATGACTTCGATAATGTAAAGCCTATCGGAACTCCAATGGCTACATCTACAAAGCTTGACACTGATAAAAGTGGCAAACCTGTCGACCAGCGTAAGTATCGAGGTATGATTGGTAGCTTATTATATTTAACTGCTAGTCGCCCTAATATTATGTTCAGTATTTGCATCTGTACACGATACCAGGCAAATCCTAAGAAATCACACCTAAGTGCTCTTAAGCGTATCTTCCGATACCTTAAGGAAACTTCTACAGTCGGCTTGTGGTTTCCTAAAACCAATCCTTTGACCTGATAGGTTACTCGGATACGGATTTTGTAGGATGCAAAGTAGACCGTAAAAGTACCAGCGGTACGTGTCATTTCCTAGAAAAAGCCTTAGTCTCATGGTTTAGCAAGAAATAAAATTTTGTAGCATTATCAACTACTGAGGCTGAGTATATCGTCGCAGGACATTGTTGTGCTCAAATTTTATGGATGAAGCAAACCCTAGAAGACTACAATATGCACTATACTAAGATTTCCAATTATTATGATAACATTAGCACTATTAACCTGACTAAGAACCCTGTATGTCACTCACGCACAAAACATATTGAGATTTGTCATCACTTTTTACGTGATCACCAACAACACGGGGATATCTTCCTAGAGTTTATTGACACAGATCATCAACTGGCAGACATTTTCACAAAACCACTGGCTGAAGACCGATTTAACATTATGAGGCGAGAGCTCGACATACTTGAATTTTCATATTCATAATGTAGTATGTTTATTAAATTTATTTTTATAACTCAAAACTTCGTAATTTATTTAACGAAAATTATTTTAGGTACAAGTCGAAAGGGTCCTTCTGTCATATAGGTGTAAATAGCCTGAAACGACACGGTACACTAGTCTTCGGACTACCGCTAGCTGGGATCTGGCATCTACAGATAACCCAAAGTAATAGAAGTTATTAAATGAAGAAGTTAACAGTTATAAATTTAAATTTTTAAACAAATACTGCATTTATGGCATTGGAAATACAAGCAGCCGAACTCGGACCGAACTCTGACCAAGTTCGGACTGAGTTCGGTCGGCGCTGTTCAGATTCCAGAACCGAACAGCCAGCCCTAGCTATATTTAAACTCCTTCTTTCTTTCACTTTTTCTCATCCTAAAAATGAGAAAAACCCTCAAACACTCCCAAGAACTCTTCTTCCTCCTTTCATTCGAGCTTCTCAGGAGTCTAGTGGGCTATTCCTCTCATTCTTCTTCCTCCTCTCAAAGGTATTCCATTATCCTTTTCTTCTCATCTATGGCACCCAAGTACCAAAAGAGAAAGGTTGATTCCTCACATGCAGGATCCTCCTCCTCTGACTATGTTTCCACTAATGTCTTTAGTCCAGCTAGACCCATAGGATCCGATGATTTTGATTTCGGTCTCTTTTCCGACAAGGAATTTTTGGACCTTTGGTTTGACTCTTTCTCTTGTCGTAGAATTTATGCTGGAGCACGTGTAAACTTTACTATATTTTCTGAATATGCTTCCACTTTTGACCGTCTCGGCTTTCATGACTTTTTTGAAGTCGCTGAGAATATTTTTGATAATGTTGTTCGTATGTTTTACTACAACTTGCAAGTAAAAGCTGACAGAAATTTCTATTCTTGCGTTGCTGGACAAGAACTAGAATTCAGTACCACCGACATCAGTAAATTCTTCCATGTTCCTGATATAGGTGAAGCTTTAGTGGATATTCATCACATCCAATTTCCTAAAGGTGTCACTTTTGATTCCTTCAAAGAACTTTTGTGTCATCCCAAAGCTGTTCCTAGAAGAGTTTACTCCAAACATCTCAACCAAAACTTATATAAACTCCATAGGTTTGTATTCTATGTTCTTCTTCCGAAGAAAGGATCCTCTGATGAGGTTACCTTCCTGGAATTGTCAGCTATGTACCATATTCACTTTGGCATTCCATTCTCTGTTCCCAAAACTATGATGGCTTGGATGCTGAACTACAGAAATGTAGGATGCAACCTCGTCTATCCCATGCATTTGGCATCTATCTTTAGAAGGTTTGAAATCGATCTTCAAACCTGTTCTTATTCCTCCACTGCCATAAAGCTTAGTAGGTCTAGGTTATACCCTACTCCTCTTCTGCCTTCGGGTGCTGAGCTTGTTCCAGATGCTGACCCCGAGGCCCCTCATGCTGCTGCTGCTCCAGTCCCTGTTCCGGGTTTTGACCCTGGCTTCTATCAGCATTTTGATGATTTTGTTGCCCTCTCTGCGCAACGACATCAGGGCTATCTTGACTCAGAGTTCCACCATATCACCCAGGCTCAGGTGTTACGGAACAGCATTGCTAATTTTCACTGAAGTCTCTCTCATGACCCATCACATCCAGTTACTATACTTCCTCACCCCAGCTTCCCTGGACCCAGGTTCGACGATGAGACGACATTCCCTCACTTCGATCCTACTGCTGCATATTTTCCACCAGATGCTCCTAGAGGTGGCGACACTCTGATGTGATGAGGACTTGAGTTAGTAGATTTTGGATAGGGATGATAGATGATGATCTATGATGTAGCTTTTTTTTATGTACTTAAACTTTACAGTTAGACATTTATTAGCACTTTGTGATGATGATGATGGTTGTATCTTTCTATTATGCATGACATTTTTAGTATTTTCAGTACTAGTTATTTCTTTTATGCACTTTGTGGAACTGTTGTTATTTGGTTATCTCTCTAGTATTACTTTGTCTGTTTGATGAACATTGTTGGCTTCACATATTACGGGGGAGCCAAAACCATTTTTTTATTGACAAAGGGGGAGAAAGAGCTCAATACCAAAATCAACAAACCAAAATCAACAAGCAAAGAAAGAATACCAAAACCATTCCATTTTTCAGGTAATTTTATTTTGTTCTATTTTAGATATATTTTGGTATAGACTCAAGTTTGTTAATTATCAAAATGGGAGAGATTGTTGGCCCATTCTATGGTCACACCCGATTTTAATAATCGACATGAATTTAAGTCAATACACAAAATATACGAACTGCTGCTAATCATTTCAGGTCTTGTGAAATCAATATCAAAAAGCGTACTACTGCATCATCAAGCACGTAAATCATCAATCTGAAGATTACTTTCTTTGGAATCTAGTCCGAGTCATTTTACAATTTATTATGTATTTTATCTTTATTGAGTCTTGGGTATAAATTGTAAGATCGACTGGATAATACTGGCTTAGGTTAATCATAGTCCACTTTTTTATACATCCTACCTATTCATATTCCATCCACCAAAAAGTTTAATTCTATTCTGCAACGATATTTTACAAATGTTTAACATTTTACCTAGACAGAACTCAAATCGAGTTCAGCCTGAGTTCGGTCAGTTTAAATTTAAATATTTGTTGCCTCCAAATCTGCATGTAATGTTCATATACGAAATCTTTGCATCAGAACTCTGCCATAACTCTGCCCGAATTCGGTCCTAGAAAATACCTATAAATAGAAGAGAATTTCTCATTCCAAATCACTCAATTATTCTTCATCTTCTCTTCTCTATTTAAAAAGTGTTTTCATCTGATCAAAAGTTTTCATATCACACCTACACTCCTCTTAGCCAAAAGCCAGTAATATCTATTTCGTTCTAGAGTCTTTTGGTTCTCAAGAGTTGTAAAGAGGTTGTTCAAAGTACATAAATTATCTCTGTTGTGGAGCCGGTCGTGCGCTCGTCACCAAGCACGGTGTTGTAAGAGACTGCAAGCTCTCAATTAGCTTGTACCTTAGTGGATTAACATCGAGCAAGAGTACTCTGAAGAACAGATGGCAACTCTAGAGGGGGGTGAATAGAGTTTATAGCAATAATAGCAAATTAAAAAAATCAACTCTTTCACAATCTAAAATTAATCAGAGTAAATGCGAAAATAAATAAGGAGCAAGAGAGCATACGCAAACACAGCCGATTTTAACCTGGTTTCCCTCGTGGAGGACTAGTCCAGGCCTGAGAACTCTAGCTCAGGATTAAATCCACTATTTGTGAAATAGTGGTTACACCCCGTGCCTTTTCTTCAGAAGAGCACGTCGACTTCTTACAATGGATCGCAGTGGCGATGCTTGGAATTTTCCAAGCTACTTCTTGAACTCTTGCACAAGACTCCTAACTGAGAGATACTGAGCACTCGAGGAAACTTGTGGCTAGTAGATGAAGAAGGGTATGGCTTATATTGAGCTTAAGAGAGAAGAGAAGAGAAGATTGGATGAATGAATGAAAATAAGAAAATTTTTGGCCTATTTATAGGATTTTAACAGGCAGAATTCGGCCAAAATTCTGGTAGAAATTTTCAAATATTTGGCTGTTGGACAACTAGCAACCAGCCAGCCCTAAAAATTAGGGTGCTGATTTTTAGGGGACAGAGTTCGGCCCGAACTCTGTATAGAGGCAGAGTTCGGCCCGAACTCTGTCTCCAGAGCACAGAATGGGTCCAAGGGTCCAGTGGGCTGATTTTGGATGTGGAGCTTTATGGATTTGGATAGGTTATGGGTTGAGTCTCAAGAGCCCAGCATAACTCAGCTTACAATCATTCTAGACTCAATAAATATAAAAGTACAGACTCGAAAAACGACTCGCATTTGCAAAGCTGAGCTGTCGTCTGGCTTGAGCTGGATGTAGTCATCGTGTGTCGTATTGAATTATCACAAGTATTATTTAGTCAATGTTATCAATATTTGGTTGACTGTGACTTTGTGTCAATAATCTCCCCCATATTGATAATTGACAAAATAATAATTGTATATTCAATATCCATACCTGGACACATATAACGACATAGCTCTCCCATAATTAGTGCCGAGCTTAAGAATAGCTCCCCCATAAACAATGCTGTGAATCTTGTTGGCCTGTTAATAATATTCTTCCAAAAGCACATGTAAACCAAACAGAACAGAATATACACATATCTCCCCCTTTTGGCATTTAGCAATATGAGATATATAAATAATAACTGGCAAACACACCCAAAAGAGAAAAAACTGCATATAAACTAAGATAATAACCAAGAGTCATAATGACATAGAAACTGATAATATAACTGCCAAAGTCTTAAAAGCACAACTCATAAAAAGTCTACTACAAAGCAAGTACAGAAAAGCAACTAAAGAAAAATGCATAAACATAATCTAAGATCCTCAGTAGCAGCATCAAAAGTAGTACATATCCATCATCGAGCATGAGAGGGCCCGGCGTCGTCCGAAGCATCAGTAAAGGAGCGACGTGGGTCCACAAATGCCGCATCCTGATCCATGTAGCGACGAACCCAAGGGTCATCGATACGGAATCCCTCACGACCTGGGTCTCGCTCCATAGGAATGGGCATGGAAGGATGACGAGACATGGAATACCGAATATCATGCAACGAGTTGCTGATAGCACTCATCTACAAAGTAGTCCGATAATCCAGCTGAGTCCATCGATCGTCCTCCAAAGTGAAGCAATCTCGGAGCATGGCCTGAAGAGACTCAAGAGTGGCAGAAGGAGGATCTTGTCCAAGAGGAGGGGCATCTGGCTCATCATCAGAATGCTCAGACACTACTGGTGAGCCAATGGCCGCCTGAAGCCTCCTTGCCTTAGAGAGGAAGGCAGGGGCAGGTAATAATGGACACTCATCAAGCGGTACATGGAACGCACGAAAGATCATAGGAAGGTATAATGCATAAACCAAAGATCTTGGTTTCTTCCTACAGTTGATCATCCAATCCATCATTGTGCGTGGAAGGTTAAAGGGAACATGGAAGTGGAGATGGTACAATGCTGAGATCTCAAAATAAGTGACTTCATCGGTAGAACCCACTTTGGGTAGAATGGTGTTAAAAATGATCCGATGAAGCTCATAGAAATAAGGATTAAGGAATTTTGCCAAAAGCTTACAAGGACGTGTGTTAGGGCTACACAGGTCGTCCTTGAAGCTTTCAAGTGAAATCCCTTCGGGAAAGATAAAGGATCTAGCTTCTACAAGCTTTTCCCAAGAATTAGGCTCTTGAAGTTCAAGATATTCGGCCAATTCAAAATCATCAAAGGATATATCAATTCCCGCAACTCGTGAATAAATATGAGTGTCATCATGGGTTAAGTTGCAGTAAAACATTTGAATGGCACTACGATAAATGACCGAATTTGAGGTAACGAGTTCATCAAGGCAAAGGTCATGAAATAGTACATCATATTGTGAGAATATAGTAAAGTTGATGGGGTGTCCCACAAATACTGGACGTGTCCGAAAATCACTAAACCAATCATTTGAGGCATCTAGTGATACAAAAATTCGGTCGTCGTAAGTGTTTGGATCATAGGGACGTGGAGGATTGAACAACGGATGGATTTGTTGTTCAATGGCCGGTGCAACGGACGGCTCAACGCGTGGAGGAGCATTCGACGAGGATGCTCCCTCTGTCCGAAGTCTCTTTTCGCGGTTGAACAGACGATGAGCCATAACACAATAGATAGAAGATAAGAAATTTGAGATATAGAAAAGTAAGGAATTATACCTCAAACTAGTGATGAATAATGGAAGAGAATTAAAAAATAAGCCTTCTCCTTGAGTTTGGGGAAGAATGGAGCACTAAAGAGGAGAAAATAGGGTTAGGGTTTTGAGAGAATTGTGTTTGAGAAGGTGGAAAGGTGGTAAGAAAGAAGGAGAGGGAAAAGAAACCGAATATAGGAGAAGGGTTTCTCTTGGTCGGACCTAATCATGGCCATTGGATCTAATTCTTGATCAACGGCTGAGACTGTTCCCAGTTCTGGAACAGTCGGGCCGAATTCGGCCCGAACTCTGGTAGGAGCAGAGTTCGGCCCGAATTTCGGGTCCTGGTCACAGAACAGAAATCAGGCAGAAACAGAAAAATATTGGTTAAGTAATAGACAAACCAATATAGATATGAGTATAAAGATAGGAAAGATACAATTAGTAAACAAAAGAATAACAGAAAGTGAGTTTGAAGCAGCAATATGAAATTGAAATCATAGTATTTCAGCATGTGATAAATGGAAATGAACCATATAATAAACAAGGAATTATATTATAATTTAATATTTTGAAGCTGCCATGGGTTAGCTGCAGGGGCCGGATCCCAGCTAGCGGTAGTCCTGAGGACTAGTGCACCGTGTCGCTTAGGCTTTTACGCCTTGTTGTCAGAAGGGCCCTTTCGGCTTGTACCCATAGCAAGTTCATCATAAGAGAATCACGATATATTCGATATTTATGCAGGTTGATTTTAATTTATAATAGCTTCATCTAAAATTCCAAGTTCATGACAAAGAAAATTGAAGCGCTCTTCGGATAATGGTTTTGTGAAGAAGTCTGCTAACTGATGATCAGTATCAATAAATTCTAAGTTAATCGTGCTATTTTGCTGATGATCACGCAAAAAGTGATGACGAATTTCAAAGTGCTTCGTGCGTGAGTGACAAATGGGATTTTTAGTCAAATTTATAGCACTAGTATTGTCACAAAAGATTGGAATATGCATGAAAGATAAATTATAGTCTTCAAGGGTTTGCTTCATCCACAGAATTTGTGCACAACAATGCCCAGCTGCGATGTATTCAGCTTCTGTTGTGGAGAGTGCGACAGAATTCTACTTCTTGCTAAACCAAGAGACTAAAGCTTTTCCTAATAAATGACACGTACCGCTCGTACTTTTATGGTCGACCTTGCATCCGGCGAAGTCAGCATCAGAGTAACCGATGAGGTCAAATAATGTTGACTTGGGATACCATAGGCCCACTATAACCGTACCCTTAAGGTATCGAAAGATACGCTTAACCACGGTCATGTGTGATTCCTTAGGATTTGCTTGATATCTAGCACACAGGCAAACGCTAAACATAATATTAGGACGACTTACAGTAAGATAGAGTAGACTGCCTATTATACCTTGATACTTACATTGATCTATGGGTTTGCCACTATCATCTGGTTCAAGTTTGGTTGAAGTAGCCATAGGAGTGCTGATTGGTTTGACGTTGTCAAGGTCGAATTTCTTCAGCATGTCCTTTGTATACTTCGATTGACAGATGAAGGTTCCATTTGACTTTGTTTGACTTGCAGTCCAAGAAAGTAGTTGAGCTCCCCCATCATGCTCATCTCAAACTCGGTCTGCATACACTTGGCAAAATCTTGACAAAGAGTTTCATCAGTAGAACCAAAAATAATATCATCTACATATATTTGTACTAAAAGAATAGTGTCTTTGAAAGATTTTATGAAAAGTGTAGTGTAAATTTTCTCTTTTGAAAAACCTTTCTCAAGCAAGAAATTGCTTAGCCGTTCATACCAAGCTCTAGGGGCTTGTTTGAGGCCATACAGCGCTTTCTTTAGCTTGAACACGTAGTCGGGAAATTTATGATTTTCAAAGCCAGGGGTTGTTTTACATAAACTTCCTCCTTAATAAAACCATTCAAGAAAGCACTTTTAACATCCATTTGAAATAATTTAAAATTTTGAAAATTTGCAAATGTACAAAGCATCCGAATGGATTCTAATCTAGCAACATGAGCATACGTCTCATCGTAGTCGATACCTTCCTCTTGGTTGTATCCTTGAGCTACTAGACGAGCTTTGTTGCGTGTGACTGAACCATCTTCATTCACTTTGTTTCTAAAGACCCATTTGGTACCAATAATCGAGTGATTAGCCGGTCTAGGAACGAGTTCCCATACTTGGCTCCTCTCGAATTGGTTGAGTTCCTCTTACATATTAGAAGTCCAAAATTCATCATTGAAAGCTTCTAAAATGTTTTTAGGCTCAATTTGTGAAATAAAGGCAGTGCTAGCAATAGAGTCTCTTAATGATGATCTAGTAGTTACTCCACGTGAAACCTCACCAATCACCAAGTTTTCTGGATGTGATGGCTTGAAAGAGAATTTCTTTGGCAAGCCCTCCAGAGAATTGGTTTCGATTGTAGTATTCATTGGAGTAGAAGTTTATGGCTCAACATCATCATCAAGAGTAGCTGCTGCACTGTTATCTTCATCAAAAGTTACATTTGTAGACTCTTCCACAATTAATGAGCATTTGTTAAAAACTCTATATCCCTTGCTCTTGGCAGCATAGCCAAGGAAAATACCATCGTCAGCTTTGGCATCAAATTTGCCTAAGTTGTCTTTGGTGTTAAGGATAAAACATCTACAGCCAAAAACTCTAAAATAAGAAACATTTGGAGTTCTCCCAAACCAAAGCTCATAGGGTATTTTCTTCGTAATAGGACGAATAAGTACCCTATTTAAAATATGGCATGCTGTACTGACAGCTTCAGCCCAAAAGTATTTCGGAAGTAAAAACTTGTTCAACATGACTCTAGCCATATTACCAACAGTCCTATTCTTCCGCTCCACAACACTATTTTGTTGAGGAGTTCTTGGATAAGAAAACTCATGATCAAAACTATTTGAATCACAAAACTTTTCAAAATCAGAATTTTTGAACTCGCCTCCATGATCACTTCGGATACGAGTAATCATGTAGCCTTTTTTGTTTTGAACTTTCTTAACAAAAATCTTGAAAACCGAAATAGCATCACTTTTATTTACAAGAAAGAAAACCCAAGTAAATCTTGAAAAGTCATCAACAATAACAAAGACATAGAGTTTTCCACCAAGACTGGCTACTCTACTAGGGCCAAATAAATCCATATGGAGTAGTTGCAAGGGTCTCGTAGTGCTTACAGAGTTTATGGAATGAAACGATGACTTGGTTGCCTTATTCAACTTACATTCGGCACATACGGTGTCCTTTTTGAATGTGATGTCGGACAAGCCTCTAACTAGCTTCTTGGTCGATAGCCTGGATATAGTATCCATATTGGCATGACCAAGACGCTGGTGCCATAGTAACCGTTCATCTTTATGAGGATATAGGTATCTACCTGCATTGTTAGTATTTCTAGACAGATAGAAAATATAAATATTATCTTCTCTTACCCCTTCAAAAGCGATGTCTCCCGTTGACCTATCATAAATAAGGCATTTGTTTTGTCCAAAGTTAATGTCATATCCATGGTCAGCAAGATGACTGATGCTGAGCAGGTTATGCTTTAACTCGGTCACTAAGCAGACATCCTTTATTATGGAAGAGGGAGGATGACCAATATTACCATTACCTATAATATAGCCTTTTAGGTTGTTGTCGAAGGATACATATCCTTCTCTTTTCATCGATAGTGATGCAAAAAGATTTGCGTCTCCCGTCATATGTCGTGAGCATCCACTATCGAGAATCCACTTACTCTTAGTTGAGGAGGGAAGGTCCACCTACATCAAGAGTAGATGTGACCTTTGGTACCCAAGTTCTTGAGGGTCCTGAAAAGTTAGTTTTTGGAAACCATGCATATATCTTTCTATCTACTAATCTTCTAATTCTACATTATGGTAAAATGTGTCCATGTAAACCACAATAAGTACATGTAGCATTCCTATTTACATTAGGAGCATGCTGATGATGTCTATAAGCAGAGTAATGAGGAGAAGTATGATGATATGTAGAGTGATGTTGATTGTGTCTTTGTGCAACATAGTGATGATTGTATCTATGTGTAGCATGATGACTTTGTGACATATGATAATTATTTCTACGTGCATGTGGTTTGTGTCCTTTGTGAAAGTGTGTATATATGTAAGCATGGTTACGTGTTGTAGGTGGATGACGTAGGTGACTAGTATGAGAAGTATCATGCTTTGTGTGTGTCTCATGATATTGGGTTTGCGGTTGAGCAACCTGTTTTCCCAATTTAGTCTCTAGTTTCTTAGAGACAGCTTGCAGTTCAGTAACCTTAGCATTCAAACCATACATCTTAGTAATAGAAATCTTGTGTCTATTCTTTTCTTCTACAAGCTCCGTGTTGAGTGTTGTGATTTCTTGTGTTTGTTGTTTAATACGTGCTCCGGCATCATGTAAGCTTATTTTAAGCTTAGATACCTCATCGGTGACATCCGTGGGTGAAGTGTCTCTAATGTTATCAAGTAATAGAGAAAGTCTTTGTATTTCGACTTCATGACTTTTGATTTTGTCCTTGGCATGTTTGTATTTACCAATGACCTTTTTGTGATCATTAAGTAAATCGGTGAAAGCATCGCCAAGTTCATCAAAAGTGAAGTCGTCAAGAGTTTCGTTTGATACCTTGTCGGACGTCGCCATTAGGCACACATTAGCCGTATCTTGAGGAGAGTCCTTTTCTTTCTCAGAGTCACTAGCTTTGCTTTCATGCCAAATGCTTGTGTTGGCATATTTCTTTGAGGAGGTCTTCTTGTATGGCTTCTCATAGCGGTTGCACTTCTTCACCATCTTCTTGTGGTTCCTTCTTTCTTCGATTGAAGCGAAGGAATCTCTTGAAGTTGCGGACCATGAGAGCTTGATCATCATCTTCTGAGTTGTCGTCATCCGTCTCTTAGGGTTCAGCCCTCCGTCGGTGAGCCTTGAGTGCGATCTCCTTTGCCTTAGGAGCAGGCTCTTCGAAGTCCTTGAGGTCAAGCTCATGAGTCATTAGCTTTTCCATCAAGGTCTCCATGGACATGGTTGTGAGATCATTTTCTTTTATGATGGCTGTCACCTTAGGGTTCCAAATTTTTGGTAGCCCCCTAAGTAGCTTACGAATCTTCTCATGATTTGAATATTGCTTGCCGAGCGAAGACAGGGGGTTGATGATGTCGAGGAATCTTGTGAACATTTGTGTGATCGTCTCATTTGGTTTCATCTTGAAAGCCTCGTATTCTTGAGTGAGACGGTTTATCTTTGATTCCTTGACTTGGGTGGTTCCTTCATGCGTCACTTCTAGAAGTCTTCATACTTCGTGAGATGTGGTGCATGTAGATACCCTGTTGAACTCATTCCTGTCTATAGCACAGAATAAAGTATTAATAGCTCTCGCGTCTAGACTTGCCTGTTTCTTCTCCTCGTCAGAATATTTGTCATGTGATTTCTCAACGAGATCACCATTGACAACTATTCTGGCGGGCTTTTTGTAACCGCCAGTGACGATAGTCCACAGGTCAAAGTCTAGCGACTTGAGATAAAAGCTCATCCTTGTTTTCCAATACGTGTAGTTAGTTCCATCAAATAGGGAAGGCCTATGAGTGGACTATCCTTCACCGTGATTGGAAATCAAGGATTGTGTGGTTGCCATGGATCAGCTCTAGGATGTAAGTCCTTGTAAAGAGAACAGAGCTCTGATACCAATTGAAGAATAGATGGCAACTCTAGAGGGGGTGAATAGAGTTTATAGCAATAATAGCCAATTAAAAAATCAACTCTTTCATAATCTAAAATTAATCAGAGTAAATATGGAAATAAATAAGGAGCAAGAGAGCATACGCAAACACAGCCGATTTTAACCTGGTTTCCCTCGTGGAGGACTAGTCCAGACCTGAGAACTCTAGATCAGGATTAAATCCACTATTTGTGAAATAGTAGTTATACCCCGGTGCCTTTTCTTCAGAAGAGCACGTCAACTTCTTACAATGGATCGTAGTGGCGATGCTTGGAATTTTTCAAGCTACTTCTTGAACTCTTGCACAAGACTCCTAACTGAGAGATGCTGAGCACTCGAGACTTAGGAAACTTGTGGCTAGTAGATGAAGAAGGGTATGGCTTATATTGAGCTTAAGAGAAAAGAGAAGAGAAGATTGGATGAATGAAAATGAGAAAATTCTTGGCCTATTTATAAGGTTTTAACAGGCAGAATTCGGCCAGAATTCTGGTAGAAATTTTCAAATATTTGGCCGTTGGACAACTAGCAACCAGCCAGCCCTAAAAATTAGGGTGCTGATTTTTAGGGGACAGAGTTCGGCCTCCAGAGCACAGAATGGGTCCAAGGGTCCAGTGGGCTGATTTTGGATGTGGAGCTTTATGGATTTGGATAGGTTATGGGTTGAGTCTCAAGAGCCCAGCATAACTCAGCTTACAATCATTCTAGACTCAATAAATATAAAAGTACAGACTCGAAAAATGACTCGTATTTGTAAAGATGAGCTGTCATCTGGCTTGAGCTGGATGTAGTTGTCGTATGTCGTATTGAATTATCACAAGTATTATTTAGTCAATGTTATCAATATTTGGTTGACTGTGACTTTGTGTCAACATACTCGAGACTGGATTAGTCATTTCAGAGGGATACCAGTATACATCACTGTGTCACTGAGTTTGATCTCTCTATCTCTTGCTATATTTATTTACTGTCTCTTACTTACTGCCATAGTTATCTGTTTATATTTTTAAAATTAGTGATTATTTTTCACTGCACTCGCACTCACTCTATTCATCCCTTCTAGAGGTGCTCAACGGTCCTACACGTTGTACTTCTCACGACACGTACACTATTTTTATTTACATGAGTCTCTGTCTTTCATACTTGCTACTTTCCTATTTAGTTTATCTTCTTGCATGTTTTCTTGTTCATATGTCCATTGATCATTGTTTTACATGTTTAGTGTTATATTGCTTTATATTGTATTCGTATTGTGATGGCTAAACTTGTACTTGTTCTAATCCTGACTG
Source organism: Iris pallida (assembly GCA_029216955.1). Taxonomy (NCBI): domain Eukaryota; kingdom Viridiplantae; phylum Streptophyta; class Magnoliopsida; order Asparagales; family Iridaceae; genus Iris; species Iris pallida. The sequence continues at coordinate 1,877,670 of JANAVB010031220.1, forward strand.
GATATATTTTTTCAGTTGACATATTCTTGATGACTTACGATCTTGCTTTGGGTTCCTTTGGGTGGAGTTAGAGGTATCTTGGAGGCTAATCATAGCTTCTAGTTAGATAGATAGTTTTTTGAATTTAATATTTAGGGGATTGTTCCCAAATATTATTTCGATGTATTAATGGATTTGTAAATTGAATAGTTATTGTGAATGAGCAAATAAATTATTTTTTTGAGTAAATATTATATTGATGATTGTTACTGAGGTCTAGACAGTGTACTACCGTCGATACTGCGGTGTAGGCTGGACTTAGCCATGGACTCGTATTCCGAAAAAGGGGAGCGGGTCGTGACAGGCCATGCGTTTCAGCACGCATCTGGGCATCTTCTAGATACTACTTCGAAAAGTAATATCCATGCACGTCAGTAGTGGAGCATCGACGCATCTTCTAGACACTACTTCAAAAAGTTATATCCATGCGTATCAGCAGTGGAGCATCAGCGCATCTTCTAGGCACCACTTTGAAAAGTGATGCCCATGCACGCCAGCAATTAGGTATCAATGCACCTTCAAAGCGCTGATTCGAGAAAAAAAGTAATGCCCATGCACATCAACCTATCATAAGTCATCTCTGCCAAAATAAAGACAGAAAGCCTACCTGTAACTGCTTTTCACACATCGTGATGCGTGCGATCATCGACGACATGAGCAGCATTATCGACGGTGGCCTTGATGGACGACTTCTTCTTTTTTCATTGCAGTGCTCGCAACACTGGCTTTAGGGGTCTTAGGGTCCTTAGGAGCTCTCGGAGTCTTAGGAGCCATGGAGAAATTCTAAGGTTTTCGCATGAGGAAGAAGATGAGCTCTTTTTGGGAAAAGTTTGGAAAATGGCAAAGTAAAACTTTTTCTCTCCCAAAAACTCATATTTATAGCATGAAGCCATGTGTCAACCGATAGGACAGAAAAATGCTTCGGGTCTGAGGAGACTGCGTACAGTGGCGGTATAAAATTATTACAGATCTCTTACAAAGAACAATGAGTCATTATCATTAATGATGACGACTATGCACATTAATGCTGGCAGTTAGTTTAAATGATGACAGCCTATTAAAATGAGTGTTGTGCACTCCATGCCCTACGCACCAAATTCAGGCGCGTCTACGTATCAACCTATGCTTTTTTGGTTCAAAGTATTCCAAACTTATCCAAGTTTGAAAAATTTGAACGGGGTCTTGTAGAAGCATAAAAAAATTACAAATGCACTACGGACAACTAGACACAGAGCTAAGAAGCACAACCCTACAAAGGAGTAAACTATGTGCACATCAAATTGGTGCAGCTAGACAACAAAACTTATGCGCTAAAGAAACTACTATACAGTATTGAAAAGCGCACAAAAGTAGATTGTTTATTTATTCATGATTACAATATAGTGAAAATCTATTACATAAATGGATTTCATTGACATTCATGACTACATAAGAAATCTACAACAAAATTAGGTCTACCTTTGTAACTCCCTATAACCCTTTTTGGTGAATTTTATAGATTTTTCCTAAATTTCTATTTAGAAGTGTAATATTGTTTTCATATATAAAACCGAGTTTTATTTAATTAGCTATTTTTTCATTATAATTAATTCTGTTTTAGTAATTATGGTTACTATTTACTAATTCTGTTATAAGAATTTTAGTTAGTATTTACTAATTCTGTTAATATTGATCATGTTTATTACTTATTAATCCTAATTATTACTAATTCAGTTTATTTTAATTAACTATGGTTATAATAGTTAATTCTGATTATTATTATGGCAGAATTTATTGTAACTAGTGGGTTTCTAGCTAAGCCTACCAAGCCTTGGGCTTTGGATTGTGGGCTTTAGCCTACAAGTTCTAGAGAAAAGCTTAGGGTTGTTTACTTATTCCTAATTAGCTTTAGATTATTTCCTAATTAGCAGCTAACTAATTACCGTAATTAGTTAGCAGTTAGTTAGTTAGTTAGCAGGGTTAGTTATTTTGTTTCACTAATAGCCCTAAATCTATTACAAATTACATAGGGTGCCACTAAGGCTGACTTGGAGAACACTCTAATATTTTACTATAAATATTGGAAGAGTTCCCTAGTTATTATTTTAATATTATATTTTCTAGCAACACAGTACACTGACAATTCCTAATATTGTTCATGTTAGCCCAATGATTATATCATGTTTTTGAATATGGCTAATCAGATAAGTTTAAAATAATGATGTCACTAATATTCACTATCATATTGCTACTTAAACTTAGCATTGTCCTACTGCTCACTAAATGTTATCTTATTATCATAATGTTATACTGCTATGTTCGCCTAACATGTACTTGTAGACATGCAGTAAGCATGATCAAGCATGATCAAACCAGGACAAATGTAATGAAGAATTGACGACGGGCCAAAGACGGCGTTTAATTAGATGATTTCTCTGAACCGCCCAATGACCTATCCGGGTCCGTGGATAGGGGTCGAGGGGGCAGCATCCCCCGTGGGAGTTCGGGAGCAAAACTCCCGAAAGGTATTCAGATTTTCAGATCTATTTATCTTTGGACATCTGCCGTCAAGAAAAAATGACGTCTTCAAGTCTGCTCAAAGACGTCATCAAAAGGGCTATTGGTTTTTCCAACTTATTTTATATTTTTTCTTTCTTGAGTCTAGATTATATTATGAGTTGGGATCACTGACATTTAGAAGTTTATCCTGAACCAAAACAAACCTATCTTTGATCCTAAACCAAACTAGCATCTAAAAACCCTGCTGAACCAAAAATGACCTAAAATTAGTCTAACCGAACTCGGCCAGAGTTCTGCCCGAACTCGGTCCACCAGAATTACTCCTGGTCAACAGCTTCTACCTATTCTTTTAGATCTGCAATGTTCAAAATTATGAACGTTAACCCTACCGAGTTCTGCCAGAGCTCTGTCCTAAAAATCCTATAAATATAGAAGAATTTTACATTTCTATCAACTCATTCATTCTCCATCTTCTCTATCTATTCTAAAGCCTTCCTATCTACAAAGAACTTTAATCTTCCTATTTCCAAGACAACTCCCATTCTTCTAAGTGTTAGTGGTTTTCGATTAGGAGTATTCGAGTTGTACAAGCTTATAGTATAAAAGCTTTCTTTCAGAAAGGTGTTTTGAAGTTTGATCGTGGGCTTCGGATAAAAATACGACGGTATTGAAGTTGGCGAGTTCTTCGGAGCAAAACACGCGATGTAACCTCTATTCAAAATAGTGGATTAAATAGCGGGCAAGAGTTTTCACGACTGGACTAGTCCTCTCAGAGGAAAGCCAATATAAACTTGGTATTTGCGTTTGTTCTTCTCTACTTATTTACTTTACGCATTTACTTCTATAGTGTCTACTTCATATTTGTTTGATTACTGCTATAAATAATTTTACGTGGCAAATATTATTCCGTTGCATGCATGCACTCTATTCACCCCCCTCTAGAGGTGCCATCGATCCTACAGTTCCTATACTGCTGACACACTGGCGACCATTGTTCTTGGCTGAGCACCATCGTGAGTTCGTTGGACCTCGCCACTGAAGTTCGCCACGCTCGTCGGAGTTCACAGAGCACCACTACTTCACACCACACTACTGGGGATCGACAGCGTTTACCGTCGCCGTTTGGAGCTGTCTCCGCCACGTCGCGGTGAGCCACCGATCAATTCTTCTTCTCCTTCTTTTTCTTTTCTTTGTTTCTTCTTCCTCACCCGTCTTTTTGTTCCTTGGAACCATCAACGACTAGATCCGTCTGCTCGAGAGACCAGGGACGACGAACCAGATGCCGACGTACCAAATGAGGCCGAAGACTTCGACTGCTGTGCCACCTTGAGAATTCCATAGCTCCTCGAAGCTTGTGCTAACCCTCGCATAATGAGCTGCCTCCTCAAAGGTTGTGCTACTCCCTCGTTTGTCATGTTGTCTCTTCGATCTGTGTGCCGCCACTTCGAAGCACGAGCCACTCGAATCGAACATCACCAACGACGAGATCTGCCGCTCCAAAGACTAGATCTAGTCGCCGCTCACCAGATCCGACCGCTGTAAGCTACTGAGCCGAAGCCGCCATCTCAAGGAAGCTGTTTCTCACCACGTCGAACGACTTCTTCACCGCCGACTGAACTAGATCTGAGCCACTGCCTCAGATCTGTCGAATCCTCGCCATTGGAGCCATGCCATGCCAACCGAGGTGAGCCTTCCTCTCTTTTCCCTTATTCCTTTGTTCTTTATCTTTTTTTTTGTTCCTTTTACTTTTATCTAGGGTTTTGATGAGTGGAGTTGGCTGCTATGCATAGATGTAGGAGTGAGAAGGTGGAGATGTTGAGAAATGGCGGGTTGAAGAGGCGAGTGGCGAAGGAGAGGGAAGAAAAGTGTAGAGATGTTAGGGCTGATATATGGAGTTTGGGAAGAAGAGTGTTTGGGTTAGGGTTTCATCAGTGATATTTGGGAAGAAGAATATTTCGGTGTGTGATGCAGGAAATTAAGGGTGAGAAGAGAGAGTGTATGTGCGTGTGTGTGTTTGTATATTAGGGTTAAGGGATTATTATGGGCTGCGTAAGGACTGAAGGATGGACTGAGCTTGAGGGTTATGCTGACGGATGGGGAAGAAATAAGGAGTAATAGTAGCAATGTTAGATTAGGCCGAGCTATTCTGGATGTGAGACTATCAGATTCTTTAGAAAGGAAGTTAGAGCAGAGATCAACAGCAATAATAAGCCAGGTCAATAGTATGCTTTGGGCTGGGCTAGTTTGGGCCAGTTCATTAGGAACTGATCCAGTAGGAGTTTGGGCCAACAAAAAAAATAGGCAGAGAAGAAATAGGATTAGAAGTAAACTTGTGGGCTGGACTAGGGCTGTTGTAATTATGTATTAATGTTAATAATTATTTTCCTTAGTAATAATTTAGTTATAAATACTCTAAATACTATACCATTGCTATTTTGCTTGTATAAATATATTAAGTAGGCATATTTTAATTTAATTTAATTGTTAAAATTTTATATAAATATTTTTGTACATCTTGTCTAATATACATATGTTCTATTTTTATAGTTAACTAAAATATGAGTATAGTTAAGTAGTATTTAGTTATAGTCCATTGGTTTTATTTTAACTAATTAGTTAGTTTATAGTTAGTACTAAATAGTTAGCTTGTCAAGCAATGTTAGTTAACGTCTTTATTTTGGACTCTAATCAAACTCCCAATTATTTCTAGGTGGACATAGAGATTTCTACTTCTCTATTATTGATCACCCAGAGTAAGACAAGTACTTCTATGACTTTGACTCATTTACTTTATGTCATGTTCTTTTTATATTGGATACATTGTTACACGACATTGTCTTATACTCTGGTTCATGATCTTTTACTGGTACTTGGGGAGGAAAAATACTACAGATATGTGACCAAAGCCCAACCTAGGATTTATGTTGATAGCTTAGGTCTCACATCGTGCACGTGGAATTCTAAGTCATACTATTACTTGTGGTTATTTATGATCTTTTCCCATCCGGTCACATATTCTAGTAGCTATTTTAAATCATATGTCAAGATCTTCTGCTACTTTCATGTTCAGTTTAGATTATGCATTTACATTTTCATGCTCATCATGTTTTATTATCTTTTTACTTGTTCACATCTTGTACTTGTTTTATTATTATAGATTGTACTTTGCTCCGCTCCTGATTGGATATATTGCATATGAACTTCAGGATCTTGTCCAATCTTTATAGGCCAGAGCTCGAGACCTTAGCTGAGCAAGATGGAGCCATGACTCAGGACTTAGAGCTGCAGAGATTTAGCTTTAGCTCCTTTCTTTGATTTGTTTAGTGATTTACTTTGGATATTTGTATTGTGAGTTGTCTCTTTTATTTTTGCTACCGTATTTGTCTTCGGTTTTATTTCTTTTAGAAAGTTGTAATAATTACTAGTAGTGTGATTGTCTGGAATGTTTAGATGCTGTGATGTTTTACTTTCATAATTGTACTTGGAGTTTTCCTTAGATTTTACAGCTTACTATATTGTGTCTTCCAACGTAGGCTGGTGATGAGAACGTAAAATGTTATATTTTTATCCCTTAATGTTCATCATTTTATGCTCATTTTATGACTATAGGTACTCATTATATTTATATTTTGCTGTAGGATGAATTTGGAGACACTATGTGTAAAATGGAGCTAAAATGCAATTCTGGACAGTTTTGACACCTTTTACCAAAATGGGCATAACTTTCTCATCCGAAAAGCAATGGTGGTGATTCAAAAAGTTTTGGAAAGCTAAGACACAGGGATAAAACTTTATATTTTGTGTTTTTCGCAAATCAAGCTGCATCATAGACGAAATCAGACTTGAAGTTGGGTCAAAGATGCTGTGAACAAAAATAGGAACCAAAACAACCATGTTCCTACTTGTTCTATGACTTATTCTATTTGGTTTGAGAAGTTGTAACTTTTAGAGGATATGTGGGGAGATATTGTGGGCTTGACACAACTAATTTATGGTGTATAAAACGGGGTAGAAATTATGAGAAGAAACACATAACACAACTCTTCTTCTTCTTTTCTAACTATTCTTTTGAAGTTTTGAAGAACATGTGCGGCTAAAAGTCTTGTTGGTTGAAGTGTACAGAAGTCTTGGAATCAGTAAACTTGTGAGATCTAAATTGCTTTATGTATTTGAGTTATACTTTGAATATTGAATGTTTTTCTATGCCAACTTTTATGATTGTTTTGTTTAATTACTAGGAGGCCTACTAGTTTATTATTCATTTCGATCTACCGCTAAATTAGATATCAAATCCGTAATAGTTTGATGTTTCTAATTTGTGAAGCAACCAAGCTTTAATAAACTGCTTTGTTTATTAGATCTTAGGAGAAAAACGTTTGACAAAATTAAATGCAACCGCTTGTGCTTGTATTATTTTGCTTTATCGATCTCTTTGTTCTTTAAGAACTTGCTAGATTAAATCTATAGCGCTTGTCTTAGATTATTTAGTAAGTAAAGTTAATTAGGTCGCTTGTATCTGATTAACTAAGCCTAAGAGAGATAGGAAGATACTTCCAACGGTAAATGTTCAAAGTATGATTTAATTTATGCTTGCATCAATAATCAATTTTATGATTTCCAATGGTGAATGTTCACTGAGACCAATATTTGTTCCTTGATTGATTTTAATACTTTAATTGCTTTAGCTCTTCTTAAATTTTCTTTTTAAAACTCTCTCTCCCAATCCTTGTTCACGTAGCATAAAATTTATACTAATTACTCTCCATGGGATCGATCCTTACTCTCTCTACTACATATAATTTTAAGAGTAAGGTTTTATTTTTGGGTGCCTGCGACAGCGACACCAAATTTTGGCACCGTTGCCGGGGAGTAACCTTAGTTAATTTTTGTGCTTTTTGTGATCTTTATTTTTTATAATTAATTATATTTTCATTCATTTACAAAAAAAATCATTAGTTATCATTCTCTTTTTTTTTTTGAATTGCTTTTTATATATATTGTTCCTTATTGTTTATGGTTGTGACTCGATCTTCTAATCAAGGTGATTTTCAGACCAATCCAGAAATAGAAAGAACTTTGCGCAGGTTAAGGAAGAAAACACAAAGAGAATCTAACGAGAACAACCTCACTCCGGATTTTTTATTCTCTTGCAATTCTAATCCTGAAGAAGGAGTCATGGCTGCAAATAGAACTTTGAAAGAACTTGCTGCCCCAGATTTGAATCAACACCCTTTATGCATAACGTTTCCTATTTAGATGCTACTATTACTTTTGAATTAAAATCTGGACTTATACATTTATTGCCAACTTTTCATGGTCTTGCAGGTGAAGACCCTCACAAGCATCTAAAGGAGCTTCATGTGGTTTGCACAAGTATGAAGCCAACGGGGGTGACTGAAGAGCAAATTAAATTAAGAGCCTTTCCATTTTCATTAAAGGATGCGGCTAAGGATTGGCTCTACTACCTACCCTCCGGAAGTATTTTCACATGGAATGAGATGAAAAGATTGTTCCTAGAAAAGTACTTTCCAGCTTCAAGGGCGGCCAATATCCGAAAAGAAATTTGTGGGGTAAGGCAACACAATACAGAATCTCTCCACGAGTACTGGGAACATTTCAAAAAATTATGTGCAAGTTGTCCCCATCATCAAATTAGTGAGCAACTACTCATTCAATACTTCTATGAAGGCCTTCTATCAAATGATAGAAGCATGATAGATGCTGCTAGTAGAGGAGCTTTGGTAGATAAAACTCTTGAGGCCGCAAGAAATTTAATTGCAAATATGGCGGCCAATTCTCAACAATTTGGCACTAGGCTAGATCTTCCATCTAAATACGCAACGAGGTAAATATTTCATCCCTAGAACAACAAATTGCTAGTTTAACTTCTCTTGTTCGTCAAATGGCTGTAGGTAACATACAAACGGCGAAGGCTTGTGGGATATGTTCAATAATGGGGCATCCAACTGTGCCCAACTCTTCAAGAGGAGCCCAATGAGCAAGTGAACGTGGTAGGTAGTTTTCCTGGACAACCACAAAGGAAGTATGATCCCTACTCAAACACATACAATCCAGGATGGAGAGATCATCCCAATTTCAACTATGGGAATCCACAATCAAATCATCCCGTCAATCAAAATCGGCCAAGTTACCAACAGTACAAGCAACCATATCCCCATGAAAAACAATCGGGCCAAACTTCTAACTCTGGTATGTCTTTAGAAGATATTGTTAAGTCTCTTGCCACTAATAATTTACAATTTCAACAGGAGACAAGGGCCAGTATTCAAGAGACAAGGGCCAATATTCAGAAGACAAGGGCCAGTATTCAAAGCTTGGACAATCAAATAAGCCAAATGGCTACAGCAATTAATAAGCTGGAGGCACGAAGTTCAGGAAAGCTACCATCTCAAACGATAATAAATCTGAAAGAAAATGCAAGTGTAATCGTTTTGAGAAGTGGTAAAGAGGTTGACATTCAAGTAAAAGAAGCACCTACATCGTCAAAACAAGAGGAAGAGAAAACAACCGTTGCAGACACGAACTTCCCCAACGATGATGAGGTACCCAATTGTAAGTTTTCACCTCTTTCTGATTATAAACCAGTACCTCCTTTTCCTCAAGCTTTAGCAGAATCTAGAAAAATTGAACAAAATAATGAGTTATATGAGACTTTTATGAGACTTTTCGTAAATGTGCGATAAATATTCCACTTTTAGATGCTATCAAACAAGTACCTCGTTATGCTAAATTTTTAAAAGAATTGTGTACAATAAAAAGGAAACAAAAACTTAAAGGATATGAAAAAGTGAAAGTAGGGGAGAGTGTTTCTGCAGTAATTCAAAGAAAACTCCCTACAAAATGCAAAGACCCAGGAATGTTTACTATCCCTTGTAAGATAGGTAACAATAAATATGAGAAAGCCATGTTAGATTTAGGAGCTTCTATCAACGTCATGCCATATTCTATATATGAATCTCTACATCTTGGACCTCTGAATAAAACTGGTGTTGTAATTCAATTGGCTGATAGATCTAATGCCTATCCCAAGGGATTAATTGAGGATGTTCTCGTACAAATTGATAATTTGGTTTTTCCTGCTGATTTTATGTACTTGATATGGAAAATGGTGATCAAACTGCTCCTATTTTGTTAGGAAGACCATTTTTAAAGACATCCAAGACTAAGATAGATATGCATAGTGGCATACTTACTTTGGAATTTGATGGTGAAATTATTAAATTTAATATTTATGATGCCATAAATATCCTGATGATGATAATACTGTTTATTCTATTGATGTGGTTGATTCTTTAGCACAGGATATTTTGAACTTGATGGCAAAGATGGATTCGATGTTGCCGTCAGTGAGCAACTTGAGGAAGTGCATGAGAAGTTATCTTTGATATCTAATTTGCAGGAAACTGTAGCAGCATTCACTGATTTTCTGAAAATGCAACAGTCAGGTAACTTTTTTATATGGCATTGCCAACTTTTAACAAGATGCTTTTACCCTATATTTTGCAGGACTCTATTCAATATGTGAAAGCCCTGCATAGTTGTGTCAAGTGTGCATAAAGTCGAGCCAACGACGTATTAAACAAAGACGCTGCTTGGGAGGCAATCCAAGGGGAGTTTGTTCTTATTCTTGCAAAAAAAATTTGTTTTTTTGTCTTTTCTTTGCATTTAGCCTTACATTGGGACAATGTCAGTTTAAATGTGGGGGAGGGGATTTAAATTATTTTAAGCAGTTTCAGTTTTTTTTTATGTTTCAAAAAAAAAGAGTTTTTGTTTTATGCTTTTGTGGTTTTCAATAAAGTTTAATTTTATTTTATTTTCAAATTTTTTTTTTGTTTTTCAATAATTTTTGGTTGTGTATCATGAGGAAGATTTAACTAAGTTTAAAAAAATTCATAACATGATTGAATAAATACTCTTTTCAACTTAGAATTAATTAGTATAGTTATTTTCCTTGAGGATGGTTGTGACTAAATTTGGTAGACAAAAGCCGGTAAGATTTTGAGCCTTTAGACTGACACATCAGTCTTACTATTTTCTTTGATGAGAGTTATTCTTCCATGGACTTGTTTCTCTAAAACTTGCTTAGATTCTCTTCGAGGTCACATCGACACATGCATATATGAATATGATTAAGGCCATCTTTGTTATACGCATAAGCCAAATAGCCTACCCTAAAATTATTTTTCCTTTGGTTGAACCCCTTTGAGCCTTATTTGCTTCTATTTTTGTGAACCCATATTACAAGCTTTAACCTGAAAAAAAAAATCCTTACCCAGGCCAAAAAACTAGTGGAGCATTATGATATGTATGGGTGTATAAAAATAAGTATGGGGGTATTTGAATTTCTAGTTTGGCTACATATTTTTATTCACAAATTCTTGAGTTCCATCATGAAAAAAAAGCAAAAAAAATGATGAAAATGAAAAAAAAAAAAAAAAAAATGAAAAAAAAGATGATGAGAAAAAGAACGAAAGAAAGAAAGAAGTAATGAAAAAAAAAGAGAAATAAAGTGATGGAGGAATTTACTTTTGATATTCATTTTCATAATTTTCCTCCAATTCCAATAAAGGGGTATGTTAAATGCTTTAAGGTCAATTTGAAGAAGCTAAATGGGGTGATTGGTTTTATATATTTTATATATGCGAGCTTGAGTTAAATTATTTTTGCTCCACTTTTGATGGCTTTTGAGCTACACTCCCAAAATATATCCTACCTTAATCCTAAAGCCCCGCTACAACCCATAAAAAGTCCTTATGATTTGTGTTATGCATGTGATCCAAGTGGTGGAGAATGAGAAGATATACAAGCTTATGGTAGATCATTTCTATTGGATTGAATTTGAGCGAAACACATACCCTTCAAATATACGAGAGTTGAGTGTTTATTCCCATGAGGGTCTACCAATTTAGTTTACTCTACCTTCAAATAAAATTACTTACTAAGTAATTAGAAGTTGTTTAAGAATATGTTTTCATAATATGTTATGAGTTTTGAAGAGCATGGTTATACTTTTTATGACATTACAACCTTGATTTTTGTTTTGAAAATAAATAAATAAGAGTTTCGTCCGAGGACGAACAAAAGTTAAGTGTGGGGGTATTTGATGAGAATGTAAAATGTTATATTTTTATCCCTTAATGTTCATCATTTTATGCTCATTTTATGACTATAGGTACTCATTATATTTATATTTTGCTGTAGGATGAATTTGGAGACACTATGTGTAAAATGGAGCTAAAATGCAATTCTGGACAGTTTTGACACCTTTCACCAAAATGGGCATAACTTTCTCATCCGAAAAGCAATGGAGGTAATTCAAAAAGTTTTGGAAAGCTAAGACACAGGGATAAAACTTTTATATTTTGTGTTTTTCGCAAATCAAGCTGCATCATAGACGAAATCAGACTTGAAGTTGGGTCAAAGATGCTGTGAACAAAAATAGGAACCAAAACAACCATGTTCCTACTTGTTCTATGACTTATTCTATTTGGTTTGAGAAGTTGTAACTTTTAGAGGATATGTTGGGAGATATTGTGGGCTTGACACAACTAATTTATGGTGTATAAAACGGGATAGAAATCATGAGAAGAAACACACAACACAACTCTTCTTCTTCTTTTCCAACTATTCTTTTGAAGTTTTGAAGAACATGTGCGGCTAAAAGTCTTGTTGGTCGAAGTGTACGGAAGCCTTGGAATCAGTAAACTTGTGAGATCTAAATTGCTTTATGTATTTGAGTTATACTTTGAATATTGAATGTTTTCTATAGCAACTTTTATGATTGTTTATTTAATTACTAGGAGGCCTACTAGTTATTATTCATTTCGATCTACCGCTAAATTAGATATCAAATCCGTAATAGTTTGATGTTTCTAATTTGTGAAGCAACCAAGCTTTAATAAACTACTTTGTTTTATTAGATCTTAGGAGAAAAACGTTTGACAAAATGAAATGCAACCGCTTGTGCTTGTATTGTTTTGCTTTATCGATCTTTTTGTTCTTTAAGAACTTGCTAGATTAAATCTATAGCGCTTGTCTTAGATTATTTAGTAAGTAAAGTTAATTAGGTCGCTTGTATCTGATTAACTAAGCCTAAGAGAGATAGGAAGATACTTCCAACGGTAAATGTTCAAAGTATGATTTAATTTATGCTTGCATCAATGATCAATTTTATGATTTCCAATGGTGAATATTCACTGAGACCAATATTTGTTCCTTGATTGATTTTAATACTTTAATTGCTTTAGCTCTTCTTAAATTTTTTTTTCAAAACTCGCTCTCCCAATCCTTGTTCATGTAGCATAAAATTTATACTAATTACTCTCCATGGGATCGATCCTTACTCTCTCTACTACATATAATTTTAAGAGTAAGGATTTATTTTTGGGTGCCTGCGACAGCACACCAGGGCATGTTCTACTCGTATCCGATTATTCGAGAGCGGGTCATGACAACCTTAATTATTCAAGATAGTTGTAGCTCCTTCCTCGGCTATGTGGATGAGCCATTGCTAGCCCGCGTAGCTCCGTCTTCGGCCATGTGGATGAGCCGTGTTGTCTTCAGGCATGTAGATTAACCGCTGGTAGCATGCGCAGCTCCTCTGCCATGTGAATGAGGCGCTGGTCAAACAAGATTTGGAATGGCAATCAATCCAAATCATGTATTCAACATCTTGGCACTCGATGTCATCTCGGGATAGAACGCAACTAGCACGTTGCATGAACAAGGACAGCTCCACTTATAATCATTAAGATCTTCTCAGTCTTTCGACAAAGCCCTTCATCAAATTAGCCACTTCTTTGAACAAAAAAATTTATGATCCTAGCCCACGACTGACACAAGTGCTGCCAGACTCACTAAGGAGGATCACAGTCATCGGGATGCAGTGAAGTCTCCAACACGAAGTGCAAAAGAGAAATGAACGAATGAGTTCTTCCTCAAAAACACTCCTATTTATAGGCCATATACGGTCAAACCCATGCGCCAAGTGGCAGTCAGTCAAAAACCTTTGAATTAATGGGATGAACTTGTAACCACCACTTTTCTAAAATAAGGATAATTTTAAACTTTTGTAAAATTTATCTTTAAATAATAGGATTTAAATCATGTTAATGATTTATGGTAATTTTTAATTATTTTAATACTATTTAATTCAGTGTATTGTGACTTTGGCATTTTAACTAGTGTAACCTTAGAGTTACTTAACCTAGAGACTAACCATGACCATGGAGACCTAATCATGTGGTTAGATTGACTAATTACCACTTTTTAGGTTAGGGGTATTTTGGTCATTTTTACTTTTAGTGAAAATAAATTTTGATTAATTAATATTGTGCTAATCATTATGTTAAGCCTTAACCTAGAATTGCCCTAACATAGATATTAGTCATGAGCCTAGATATTAGATTAGAAGTTTCCATCACATGACAAGGTTAGTATCTAGATATTAAGTTAGGAGTAGGATATTTGTTAAGGTTAGATATTTTACTTTGGGCCTTTGCTTGAGGGATTAATTTACATTGTAGAGGGCCTTTAATTCCTATTGAACTTAAACCCTAACCCTAGAGAAACCCTTGGCTGCCATCAAGCACCCCCTTGCCTATATAAACACATGTTAGCCTCCCTTTGCCTATTTTCATAACCTCCTTTAAACCTAATTTGTATTCTTCCCCAAATCATTCTATTTTCTCTAAATCACCTCCAAATTGAGCCTAGACTTTTGCATTGCACCACTACTAAAATACAGCAATTTGGCGACGAAAGAATAGCGATGGATAGTATCCGTCGGCGATAGCGACGGTCTCGCGACTACGTTGTGACGGGCTATCGTCAGAAAGTAATGGATAATTTTTTAGTTTTTTGCGTCAAAATCAGTCGCACATCCGTCGCGCATTTGACGCAACTTTAGCGACGGATTCATGTCCGTCGCTAATATATCGCACATTATGGCGGCAAAATCTGAAGAAAATGGCGCGCTAAATTAGCGTCTATCTAGCGACGGACTTTTCCGTCAGTAATCTAGTGGGTATTTAGCAACTATCTGCCGACGGATATATCCGTCGGTAATCCGTCGCTAAATACTGTAACCTAACTTAAATTGAACTGACGGAGAGAAATTTTTTATTCCCCCCAAAAAACTCTCTCTCTTTCCCCCTCTCTCTTTCTTCGGCGCTCTCGACGGGTCATATTCTCCGACGAAGCTCTCCGACGGGATATCTCTCTCTCAAGTATGCTCTCTCTCTCTCCCTCTCTCTCTTCTCTATTCTCTCTCTGTTTAGCATAACATATAGGGTTTTGGGTTGGTGGTGGGGGGTCGGCTGTCGCTGGGGCCGGCGGGGTGGGGGGAGGGAGTGGAGGCGGGGCGGGAAGGTTGTTGAGGGCGGGGGGCAGGGTAGGGTTTAGGGTTTTGGGGCAGGGGTAGGGTTTTGGGTCATGGGGGGTGGGCCGGCTGTCGCGGGCGCCGGCAGTGATGGGGGGAGGGAGGGGGGCGGGGGATGGATGGTGTTGGGTGCGGGGCGGGGGACAGGGTAGGGTTTAGGGTTTGCTGTCGGGGGTGAGGGGGAAGGGAGTGGGTGTTTGCTGTCGGGAGGGGGGAGAGGGTGGGGTGGGGGTTTGCTGTCGGGGGGGGTGGGAGGGGGAGGGGGGTTTGTTGTCCGGCGGGGTAGGGAAGGGGGTGGTGTAATGCCCCGTTCCGCACGATGCATTACGATGAGTCATTGACTCGAAGAGTTGCGTTGACCCGATGAAGTATCGATGCGAATCGATGCGAGAGTTATGTTGGCCAAAGGTAAGCTTTGAGTCGGTTGGAATCTATGAATCAAATCGATGAAAAGGATAAGTTCCGTTTGAGCAAGTGCTAATGTTAGTTGATCTGGTATGCAGGCTATACCTTTTTGCTTGATTACGGATCGTGGTGTGGGCGCGATAGGCCAAGTCAACCGGGTAGTTCAAAGGAATGGCTAAGTCTGAGAGTTAGCTATGCAAACAAGTTATGGAATCGAGCCACTTCAATCGACGAAACGACAAGGCGTATCGGCTTAAGGTGGGCGGGTTCTTGACTCTCTCTCTCTCCCTATTCCTTCATGTCTAATAAATGTGTTATGGTATGCATAAGATGTTATCGAGTAGCGAGCGGGCTCGGCGAAGAAAGGTCCAAGTATGTGTCGAACACTAAGATAGAACATTGAACAATCGAACAATTGAAGCGACGTGCATCAGTGCACGCGGTCGCGGTTAGGGGGTGATGGTAGAACATTGAAAGAATAATATCGAGATGTGCATCACGTGCACGCCTCCGAGGACATTGAACACTAGGCGTAGAACATTGATTATGGTGCTGAGAGTGCCCTCGCGCACTTATGTACGAAAAGACTAAGTAACTACGGAATTAGGCTATGAGAACAATACGATTTGGTTGGAATGTTATGGTTTGATGGCGCGTATTGCATGGTCAATGGTCTCGGATGGCCCATGCACGGGTGCGGCTTCCCTCGGACGGTTACGACCGGGCACCGGGACCGTTCGGCCATGAGGGAATTATGTGTGGTATTATGGTGCAACATTCGGACGGATTGCGACGTCCAGTGCTGTGATAAGTATGATATCGTAAGTTTGGGATCCTTCGGATACTGGGCTAGCAACGTATCGAAGCGATTATAGGCTTACACATAAGAGATGCCAAGTCCATTACGGTGCGAAACACCGTGACCTTCATATAGATAGGGCCGGTGGGCTGAGATGAGAGTTGGGTGCAGGCGAGCAGGGCCTGCGACCCTTATATTGTTTAAGTTTATGATTGGAATATTGCGTGAAATATATGGTTTCATACGTAAGTTCTAACCAGTGCAGGCTAAGGAAAATGAGACGAAGATGAGCATGATCACTATGTTTATGTTCATATTATGTCTAACTGTATCTGCCGCAGGAACACGGTATGGGACACATTTTGATAATGTGATATTTAAGTATTACTATGAAACTGATCCTAAGGCTAAATAGAAAGATCACCAATTAAGATGCATGTTTCACTAAATGATTAAGTGTTTGGTTTGGGTGCGAGCGGGTCTTGATCAGTGCGAAGCAAGGACGAAAACACTAATCCCCCACTAGTTTATGTACAGGCTCAGGTTATGATCGGCTCGGGGCAGAGCTTGGCTTGGACGTGCCGAGGCATGGAGTCCTTGGCGTTCAAGAGGAGTTTTTGTATAGGCGTTCGGACTTGCGACATGGAGATGTTCGGCCGAAGACTACTGGGTGGCTATAAAGAGGCATGATGTATGGAACAATGTAATCCTTTGTGAGCTAGAGAGATCATGAGCGTTGTAGCCAATTGGCATTTTATGTTGGGCTATTCAGAGCCTTTGTAACCTTCAGTTCATTATGAAATAAATGAGATTCTTGTTGTATACTCTATTTTCCTTTCGCTGCTTATGTTATCAAATTGAGATAGTTCTATATGAACCTGTTATCTTGCCTTGCATGAGCGCAACTCCAGGCTCGTGCGGCATCACGCCCCAGCGAGGACGATGATTCGGGTGAAATCTAGCGAGGACGAGCGATTTCCCGGATCGGGGCGTGACAAGTTGGTATCAGAGCGGTTCCATCCTTTGGACCGTGCATGAATATCTTTGACCCTCAGTTGCTTCGCTATCGAATTCAGTTGACTCTAAATTGTTTCTGCAACCGCATGGCTCATGGATCTGCTCGACGCTACATTGGATGTTCCATACAATAAGTCTATACTAAGTGAGTACGTCTGCCACAAGTATGTCGTGACTATCACGCTATCTCCGGGTGCCATCGGAGAGGTTGGTTGCATGAAGTGCAACGAGTTATGGGATGTTGGTTGCACGAAGTACAACGAGTTATGGAATGTTGGTCGCATGAAGTGCAACGAATATGGTGATGTTGGTTGTATGAAGTGCAACGATATATGTGGTCGGTCGTACGAAGTGCGAGGAGTTATGTGTTATCGGTCGCACGGGGTACGAGAAGATATATGTTGTTGGTTGCACGAAGTACAACGGGTCGATATGTGAGGCGATGCATGTTATGTTGCTATGCGAATGGTTATGTGTTGTTGGTTGCATGGAGTGTAGCAAGTCGTGAATCGTTCGTTGCATCGGTGCAACGAGTCGATATGGTATGAAGCATGTTGCATAGCTATGCGGATGGATAGCGATATGTTGCACGAGATTGAGTAAAAGACCTTAAGTATCGAGAATGAGTTGTTGCACGAGTTGTAACGAGCGAGATTCCGAAAGATCGTGGATGCGATAGTAACGAGTCGAGTTGGTCGCTAAGTCGAGTTGAGCAGGCGAACGTATATGTTGGCCGAATGTCTCGTTGAGCTTTGAATAAGCGAATGTTACGGGTGTAATCGATATGATTGCCACGGTACGGTTAGATTGAATGTACGTCCAACTTGAGCGAATGATAGGGCATGTTGGTTCAGTTGTTGTGCCAACTCGAGTAAGCAAACGTTAGAGCTGGGATTGGAAAGATCGCCATACGGGATAGTTGATTGAGAATAGACGTCGGACCTATGCGGAATGTGATATCGAGTAATCACTCGATTTCGAGTGGTATATGTAATACCAACTATGCGAACAAGTATAGCGAAGTATTGTGTCGATAACGATAGGCTCGATCCTGAGTGGTATATAGAATACCACTTAGCGATAGCTATGTTAAGCCGGTTGGTGACTTACGATAGGTTACATCGAGACGATTATATTGTTACGATATGTTGTCCGCAACGGACGAAGTAGTGTCGAGACTCAAATGGGAATGACTCGATAAAAGCCGATACGTGAGTTGAACGATTATGTGCGAAGTCGTACCAATGGATGATACATCGGACGAGGATTCGTGAAGTGTAAGTCAAACGGTAGGCTGAGCATAGCGAAGGAATGTTACGTTGAGAAAATTGTCAACCCGATCGAATGTACGTGAGTTAGTACGAAGACTTGTTCGGAAGCGTGTTGAGTAAGTACGAAGGAATCGTTCGAATGAATTCGAGTTAGTGCGATAAGTCGGTAGCACTATTTGCAAGTGCGAGTTAGGGATATGAGAATGAATATGTGAATTGGAAATTATGTCGTGATGATGATAGTTAGTTACAATGGAATGGATTTTGGTACGCGAGACTTGATTCATATTCGAGTTCGGTTTATGGCAATGATTGCAACGAGTTTGAGCTTATGAGAGAGGAAGATGTTCAAGTTATGCGTCGACGATGGTATTGAGGCGTATCAAAGACAATATGCAATAACTCGGGGATACTCTAATCGAATGAACGAAAATTTTATTGAGCATTGTTGTTCGATGAATAAGATGCAAGTTAAGTTATGGCAATTGATGATAATTGTAGGAGTGCTTCGGAAAATTTAAGAGTGGACGGATGTTACTCGGATGAAATCGAAAGTGTCTGGATTGATTCGTGAATAACCACTATGTTGACATTCTTGTCTTAAGCGAGTGCAACTCCAGCATCGCACATGCGTCACGCCAAATTAGGGTGATCATTCTGCGTGAGCGCTGGTATGGTGATTCATCCAGCGGGGATGATCGAACTTGCAAGGCGTGGAAAAATTGGATTTAACTTGTGGTTTGATACGATAGTTGTTCGAGGATGGTTTCGATGAGTACAGAATGTGTTAGACTATGATTACGAATAGGTAAACTCGGATTTGAGGCGAGTAGATGTCATACGACTGGTAAGGATAGTTAACGGTAATGCATAAGTGATTCGAGTAGTTATCGGCGCATCAGTTGCGCAGGGGGAGTAGATAAACTATAGATTGGTATGTCGGATTGGATGAAGTCACATAGAAAATGTCGGGAATTGATTTGGCTCCATAATAGGATATAGCATGGTTCGTTGTAACTGTCCCTCGTTGATGATCTTCAATTATCGAGCGTAGTTTCGGGGCAGATGACCCTAGAAGACTTGACCGCCAAATCAAGTGAATGTTGAAGTCCCATAGAATGACCCTAAAGAAGTCACATAAGAAATTTTATCGAGGATCAAGGATGATATAGTGCATGTTGAGGATAAGTCTAAGCGAGCGAGTATCGCGTTTCGAAAGTTAGCGAGTAGCCTTCGACTAGATCGAGACGAATAGAAAAGTTATGATCGATCGAATGAGTACGTAAATAGACTTGGTTGGTCGATGATCGAATAGATTTGAGGAACGAGCTTAGCATAGCGATGAGGTAAGGCGATTGTAAGAGTTCTGCAATGCGCGAGAGCGACGGATAGTAGAACGACCCTAAGAGTTGTGTCATAGATCGGTTTGAGTGACGGTTAGGCTATGTAGTTTGGACGCATCGTAAGAGACCTTGGGTCAGAAAGATTGTTGCCTTTGAGCATCGTAGACTCAAGTTAACCTCTTGTACCGGAAGAGTGCAAACATGATGTCTGGATAAGTTACCTAGCGGGGGTAGCCCCAGACACAATGTATGGATAGAGCGAGAGAATGTGAATCATAAATGGATAGTTGTGTGCGAGACTTAGTACGGATTGTAGGCAAAGGAATTTGTGACATGTTGACATAGTCCATGTCGTTAAGGCCAAATGTTATGGATGATTAGGTGAGAGACTTGAGTTATGTGAGAGATAGGAAACGGTTGGGCGAATAGGCGTTACTGAGAATTGTTGTGATCGGATGCGCAATGACTTGATGCAACGCGAGCGTTAGATGGCCGGTGAGAAACTTATGGGATCGAAGTAAAGTTTTGAGTTAAGTTATATGAAGAGATGTTGGAAGATGATCGCGTGTTATGGAATACACATACGAGGAGTATTTTGGGAATAGGCGCTAAGATATGACTAAGTCGAGTACGGACTGATGGATGCTTGAGGATTTAAGTTGAGCTTGTTACTTGTCCCGATATCCTACAACTGAGCTTGGCTGAAATGCATATATTGGTGGGACGCCTAAAATATGTGTATGATCCAAACTAAGTTATATGATTCCAACGGTAGTAGCACGAGATCGTGAAACGATCTATACGAGGCACTTTGATTAAGTGTTAGTTTCGGTTCGAGGACGAACCTTGTTTTGAGTGGTATATTATGTAATATCCCGTTTTGCATGATGCATTACGATGAATCATTGACTCGAAGAGTTGCGTTGACCCGATGAAGTATCGATGCGAATCGATGCGAGAGTTACGTTGGCCAAAGGTAAGCTTTGAGTCGGTTGGAATCTATGAATCGAATCGATACAAAGGATAAGTTCCGTTTGAGCAAGTGCTAATGTTCGTTGATCTGGTATGCAGGCTATGCCTTTATGCTGGATTACGGATCGTGGTGTGGGCACGATAGGCCAAGTCAACCGAGTAGTTCAAAGGAATGGCTAAGTCTGAGAGTTAGCTATGCAACCGAGTTATGGAATCGAACCGCTTCAATCGGTAAAACGGCAAGGCGTATCGGCTTAAGGTGGGCAGGTTCTTGACTCTCTCTCCTATTCTTTCACGTCTAATAAATGTGTTATGGTATGCGTAAGATGTTATCGAGTTAGCGAGCGTGGCTCGGCGAAGAAAGGTCCAAGTATGTGTCGAACACTAAGATAGAACATTGAACAATCGAACAATTGAAGCGACGTGCATCAAGTGCACGGGTCGCGGTAAGGCGGTGATGGTAGAACATTGAAAGAAAATATCGAGATGTGCATCACGTGCACACCTCCGAGAACATTGAACACTAGGCGTAGAACATTAATTATGGTGCTAAGCGTGCCCTCGCGCACTTATGTACGAAAAGACTAAGTAACTACGAAATTAGGCTATGAGAATAATTTACGAATGGTACGCGCTGAATATGAGTACGAGATGTCTAAGCCGTGGGCGTCGTGCATCAATATGGATGTTGGGGCATAACGCCGACGGATCTCCCCATATGGATGGCGGATTATATTTATGAGAAGCGAATATGTTTATGGCACGGGAAACCGTTTATGGAACGAGATATGTTTATGCAACGGAGGATTTGGTTGGAATATTATGTGTGTTTGCTATGGCGCGTATTGCATGGTCAATGGACTCGGATGGCCCGTGCACGGGTGCGGCTTCCCTCAGACGGTTACGACCGGGACACCGGGACCGTTCGGCCTATGAGGGAATTATGTGTGGTATTTATGGTGCTCAACATTCGAACGGATTGCGACCGTCCAGTGCTGTGATAAGCTATGATATTCGTAAGTTTAGGATCCTTCGGATACTAGGCTAGCAACCCGTATCGAAGCGATTGTAGGCTTATACATAAGAGATGCCAAGTCCATTACGGTGCGAAACACCGTGACCTTCATATAGATAGGGCCGGTGGGCTGAGATGAGAGTTGGGTGCAGGCGCAGGGCCTGCGACCCTTATGTATTGTTTAAGTTTATGATTGGAATATTGCGTGAAATATATGGTTTCATACGTAAGTTCTAACCAGTGCAGGCTAAGGAAAATGAGACGAAGATGAGCACGATCACTATGTTTATGTTCATATTATGTCTAACTGTATCTGCCGCAGGGACACGGTATGGGACACATTTTTGATAATGTGCTATATTTAAGTATTACTATGAAACTGATCCTAAGGCTAAATAGAAAGATCACCAATTAAGATGCATGTTTCACTAAATGATTAAGTATTTGGTTTGGGTGCGAGCGGGTCTTGATCAGTGCGAAGCAAGGACGAAAACACTAATCCCCCACTAGTTTATGTACAGGCTCAGGTTATGATCGGCTCGGGGCAGAGCTTGGCTTGGACGTGCCGAGGCATGGAGTCCTTGGCGTTCAAGAGGAGTTTCCGTATAGACGTTCGGACTTACGACATGGAGATGTTCGGCCGAAGACTACTGGGTGGCTATAAAGAGGCATGATGTATGGAACAATGTAATCCTTTGTGAGCTAGAGAGATCATGAGCGTTGTAGCCAATTGGCATTTTATGTTGGACTATTCAGAGCCTTTGTAACCTTCAGTTCATTATGAAATAAATGAGATTCTTGTTGTATACTCTGTTTTCCTTCCGCTGCTTATGTTATCAAATTGAGATAGTTCAATGTGAACCTGTTATCTTGCCTTGCATGAGCGCAACTCCAGGCTCGTGCGGCATCATGCCCCAGCGAGGACGATGATTCGGGTGAAATCTAGCGAGGACGAGCGATTTCCCGGGTCGGGGCGTGACAGGTGGGGGGTATCGGTGGTTTCGGATCGGACCATTCCTATGAGTTTCGGTGGTTTCGAATCGGAGTATCGGATCGGAGGAGGGGGTATAGGTGGTTTCGGATCGGACCAATCCTATGAATATCGGATGGAGGAGGGGGTATCGGAATCGGTATCAGAATCGGAATCGGTATCGGACCGATACTGACCGATACCGGTATAGTTTGGCATGTCCCGCTCCGATACTGACCGATACTCGATACTGACCGATACCGATCCGATACTGTTCGATACTGATACAGTTTGGCATGTCCCGATATCGGTATCAGACTATCCCTATGAGTATCGGCATCGGGGGTATCGGTAATATCGGTGGTTTCGGATCGGAGTATCAGATTTTTTGGTATTGAAAAACAAATAGGTATTAATAAATTATTTATATTAATAATTTATTAAAGTATCGGCCGATACCGATACCGATCGGAGTATCGGACTATTCTTTTGAGGATGGTTTAAAGTATCGGGCTATTCTTATGTTTAGTTTGTCTTATGATACAGATTTTTACATCCAAATCGAGGATGAATCGTTACTTTGTTGATCGTACATGGATGTACAAACGGCAACACGAGAGCAGAATTAGTGTTAGTGACGATTTTCAGGCAGGCGTGGAAGTATTTTTAAATATGCCATGAGCAAAGCTCAGTACATGGACGGTAACAAAATCAAGTGTCCATGTGTTAATTGTCACAATAGACGTTACGAAGAAGTGGTGACTGTGAGAGATCATTTGACCCGTAAGGGTTTCGTACGTGATTACGGCTTGTGGTCATCGTAAGGTGAATTATATTCGGAAAGACAGGCGGCGGAAGCTAGTACTTATGTTTTTATGATAATGCTGCAATGGATGTCCTCGAAGACGACGGATGCTCTGTTGATTATGGAGACGTGTAGAACCTTGCACGAGATATGGTGTATGATGTGGCAGGGCCTAATTTTAATCCGGAGGATCCTAATCCCGAGGCGAAGGAGTTCTATGATATGTTTCAGGACGCAGATACTCCTCTATTTCCTGGTTGTGAGACTCATTCCGTACTGTCAGTGACGATGCGGTTGTTGAACATAAAGTCTAATTTTAACTTGCCACAAGCTTGCTATGATCGGATCACACAACTAATCAACGAGGTGTTACCGAAGGAATCAAAAGAGCTCCCAAAAACTTCTATAAGTCAAAGATGATGGTCCGACAACTGGGACTGGGTACAAGAAGATAGATTGTTGTCGCAACGGATGCATGTTGTACTACAAAGATAATTGTGTATCAGAAAGTTGCAGCTTCTGTAATACGGATTGTTACAAGCCAGTGCAGGAAAAAAGAAAGTCAACTAGAAAATGACGTCCTTACAAGTATATGCATTACTTGTCGATCACGAAGCGCTTGCAGAGGATGTATATGTCTCTGAATACAGCGGAACACATGACGTGGCATAGCGAAGAACGCATAAAGGACGAAGGAGAATTGTCACATCCTTCGGATGGAGAGGCGTAGAAATATTTTAATTTGTGTCATCCAGATTTTGCTGCAGAGCCTAGAAATGTACGCCTTGCGCTATGTTCTGATGGCTTCGCCCCTTTCGGACAGTCGGGATCTCAATACTCATGCTGGCCGGTCATTCTTACCCTTATAATCTGCCACCATGGATGTGTATGAAGACTCCTTATATGTTCTTGACAGCTATCATACTCGATCCCAAAAATTCGACGAAGAACATTGATATATATTACAGCCGTTGGGGATGAGCTGAAACAGCTGTAGGAGATCGGCGTCACGATGTATGATATTTCCAGAAAATAGAACTTTCAGATGAGAGCTTCACTCATGTGGACAATCAATGATTTTCCAGCATACGGTATACTGTCAGGATGGAGTACGCACGGCAACATGTCTTGTCCGATATGCATAGAAAATAGTAAGGCGTTCCGCCTTAGGCATGGAGGAAAACTTCTTTCTTTGACTGTCACCGTCAATTTCTGCCCGTGAGCCATCCTTGGCGAAAGAACAAGGACGCGTTCAGATCTGGAAAACAAGAATTTCTTGATCCTCCTGCCAGATTATCGGGATACGATATTTGGGAAGTTGTAAAGGAATTGCCTACCGTAATGGAAGATCCATCGAACAATCGTGTCGAGGGGTTCGGTCAAAGCCATAAATGGACCAAACAGAGTATTTTCTGGGACTTGCCTTATTGGAAAGATGATCTTATAAGGCATAATCTTGATGTCATGCATATCGAAAAGAATGTGTTCGATAATGTCTTCAATACCGTCATGGATATTAAAGGAAAGACGAAGGACAATCCAAAAGCAAGATAAGACATGGCCAAGATATGCAAACTCATGATCTAAACTTGATAGAAAGGGGAGCTGGTGGACAATTAAGTAAGCCTATAGTGCCATATACATTGAGCAAGGAAGATAGATTAATAATCTGCAAGTGGATATCTACTTTAAGATTTCCCGACGGCTATGTGACGAATTTTTCTAGATGCGTTGATCTCAATGAACGCAAGCTAACATGAATGAAAAGTCACGACTGCCACGTGTTTATGGAAAGATTACTGCCTATTGCTTTGAGAGAGTTGTTGCCTTCTGCTGTATGGGTTCGTTGGCCGAGCTGTCTACATTCTTCAGGGATATCTGTTCAACTAAGCTGACGGTGCAACATATGGTACAACTTGGAAGAAGATTGTCTTAACAATTTGCAAGTTAGAGAAATATTTCCACCGGGCTTTTTCGACAGCATGGAGCATCTACCGATTCATCTACCATACGAAGCCCGTGTCGGTGCATCTGTTCATTATCGATGGATGTACCCCTTTGAAAGGTAAATAAAAATCGATATAATTTAAGTGGAATTTTATAATTCATTGTCAATTCTCAAGATAATTTGTCTTTCTAGGTACCTACACCATCTAAAGAAGAAAGTTGGCAATAAGGCTCATATAGAGGCTTCGATATGCGAAGCATATCTTATCGAGGAGGTGTCAAACTTTGCTCCATTTATTTCGATACTCATGTCGAGACAAATCGAAATAGACCTCAAAGGAATGACGAAGACGTTGAGGATGGAGGTATATTCAATTTAAGGGGCAAGCCTATTGGGGCTAGTAAGAATCGGTGGTTGACTGACGATGAGTATGATGCCGCGTACCGATATGTATTATTAAATTGTGACATACAAGAAGTGAGTGATTTGGAGAAGTAAGTGACTACACCTCGTTATAATCTCTAATTTGGTGAAGTAAGTGACTACACTTATTTTTATTCTCTCTAACAGTGTATTTAGAGATGAAGTCAAAATAAGGACACCCGATATTACCGATGAGGGACTTCAAAGAGAGGTTGATTGTACCTTTCCGACCTGGTTTCAAAAATACGTAAGTAACTAAGATAATATGTTATGCGGCTACCATTAAAATATATGCAAGTAAAACATTTAAATTATCATTATTTGTTTACAGGTTTTATTGCCTGAAACAACACTCACAAATGAGAGCATTCGTTATTTGGCATTGGGACCGAAGAATCATGCGAAGACTTGGCCAGGCTATGTCGTTAATGGCTTCAAGTTTAGGGCAACTCACATGCTATAAATGCCGAATTTGTCAATGACAACTTCAGTACTAAGGATTCTGGTGTTTACATAAGAGGCACCATCTATGACGACGAGCCGGACTTTGACTATTATGGAGTGCTTCGAGATATTATAGATTTATAATATAGTGCCCCATATGATTGCATATTATGATGTTCAAATGTGAATGGTTCGATACGACACCAAATATCGGTTGGAGAATCGATAAACAATTTGGATTCGTCGATATAAATCATCGCAGGAGGTATAGAGGGTCAGACACGTTTGCGATAACAAGTCAGGCTGTTCAAGTCTACTATACAAGCTACCCAAGGCGTCATAGAGATCGATTTGACTGGTGGGCAGTATGCAAGATTAAATCTAGAAATACATTCAACGTTGGAGACCCAGCATACCAAGAGGACGAGATCGAAAAGCCCCAATACTTGGGACAACAGTCGGATACCATGGATGTTGAATTAGAGGTTGATATACCTCCTGCTAAGGAAAATAGAGGGGAGAAAGAGGTTGATATACAAGACTTAGATGTCAACCAGGGAGAAAGAGGCGTCTTATCCCAAGTATTGAGACTGAAGAAGAAGAAGAAGAAGAAGAAGAAGAAGAACTTGATGAGGATGAGGATGAGGATGAGGATACAGATGAAGTCAACGATGAGGATGAGGATGAGGACGATGAGATGAAGACGAGGACGAGGACGATGATGATGATTAAATATCAGTAATTTTAGTTCATGTTTTTGTCGAGGCCGAGGCCGCTGACGAGGACGATTCAGTTTAAATTAAACTTCTGTGTTCTTCTTTCAGTTCATATTTTTGTCGTTCGATCATCTACTTATTGTATGATTTTTTTTTGCAGATGGCATAGTCCTACTCCTCTGGCCGGCACTCGTCGCCCTACTGCTGGTATATATATTTTAGTTTAGTTTTATATTCATTTATACTTTTATATTATTAATTATGTTTATGTGTTCTATTTACAGGGCATGGTTGCGAGCACTCGTACTGGTGGTGCTGGCCGTGGTGGGGTGGTGGTGGTGGTGGTGGTGGTCGTGGGCGTGGGCGTGGTGGTAGCGGTCGTGGTCGCCAGACGTCTTCCCCGGATGTGACCTCCGATCCCGACCTGGAGAGCCCGGGCACAGACTCTTCCCGCCGTCAATCTATCTTGGTGCCACCGTCATCTTTGTCGAGGCCTGCGACTCCATCCGCTAGCGGATCCGTTACTCCATCCGCTAGCGGATCCGTTCCGCCACCGGATGCACCAGCGGATGCATCAGCAGCTACAGCAGCGGACCCAGCAGTTACTGCACGGTGGGTCCCGGAGTACCCCGGATTCAGTTTCATCCTATTATCGGGGAGTACATGTGCGGACCCTCGGATCCTCCGACGCCACCAGAGAGGCCGACGGGCGAGTTCCGACGAGAGATATGGCCCGCGGGTGAATCGTAAGTAAATTTAAGTTAATTTATTAAATTTATTTCATTTATTCAAGTCAATAATCCAGTCGTTGCTTTTTTATAGATTTTTCCGTGGGATGTTGCCCGGAGTCTAGGGTGCATTATCCGGAAAAACTATCATGGCCCCTACCTCAATTTTTCTGATGTGCCTCAGGACAGGCAGTACGTCTGGCTCGACGAGATGAGGGTATATATCTTTTGGTTAATTATTAATTATTCTTTAATTCATTAATTTTTTAATTACGTGATATTTAAATTTGTGTGTCAGAGGACGTTCTGGTGGCCCCTCCATCACGAGGAGGCGATCCGCAGAACCTACAAAGCCGCTGCTGGGAAGAAGATACGGGATGCGGTGTACGACCTTCGTACGCGTATACGAAGAAGGACTGGATCCGGGCGGAGTACTATGAGCAGATGTTGGAGAAGATGGATACTTCAATACAAGGAAAAATTAGAGAAAGCCAAGGCGAATAGATAGGCAGTGGGTCTGCATACGGGGGGATCAAGGCCCCACACACGGACGCGTGCAGATTTGGTGAGATACCGTAAATTTATTCCACTATTTAATTCGGTACTATTAATATACGAAGTTAATTAAATTCTACGTATGCAGGCCCAACAGACAGTGAAGGAGTGGAGAGAGGCGGAGTCGGTCACCGCTCACGACTTATTCGTGCATATGCACAAGAGACGGAAGGATGGGAGCTTCGTCGACGCGAGGGCCTAGGAGACTGATGTAAGTACTTACGTTCATGATTATAACTATAACTTAGGGAAACATAGGAAATTATAACTATAACTTAATTAGGTAAACTTAGGATTAAAACTATAACTTAGAAAACATAGGATTTAGATTATAACTTAGGAAAACTTATAGTATAAACACATTCATTGGATAGGCTGCGTATCGTGAGGCACTCCGTCAGATTGAGCCCCCTACCGAGAATGTCGGCGAAACGATGCCCACCCAGACCCTCCTCTATGGCCGCTCGCTACGACGACGTGTTCATAGAATCCGCCGACGGCTTTAGAAAGGGCGCATGTACGGCTTAGGTACCGTGGCAGATTTTTTGCAGACAACGACTCCGAGATATCCATCGCCTCCGCCTCCTCCCGCGCCCCCGCAGACGATGTGAGGACGCAGCTTGCGACTCTCGCCACGACGGTGTCGATTTGCGGTCGATAGTGCTGGGGCACTATCCGTATATTTTTCTGCTCCCGATCCGTCTGCTCTTGGTCCGTCTGCTGTCGCTCCGTCTACTGCTGCTGGTGGTGCTTCGGATCGACCTGGTCCTTCTTGTTTCGGACGACTTTCTTTTGACCGCTCTTTCGAGGCCTGCCTGGTACCGAATGCTACTATCGTGGCGCTCCTTGACATGATGTCGTCAGAGCAGCTACGCTCGGTTCCAGACCATGTCTTGTCCCAAGTGCCGCCATATATGGTGGAGGATTATAACAGAGTGGAGGAGAGAGCACGAGACGATCCACCTCCTCCTTCTTAGTGATTTTGTTTATGTTTTTGGACATTTAGACATTAGGATATGTGTATATTTTGGATATAATTTGCTTATGTTTGTTGGTCATTGTGTTGGATATTTTTTGTGTATGTTGTGATATATTGGATGTTTGGAGATATTGTGTTGGCAATATGGATATTTGTTGGATATTGGATGTCGGATATGTTATATTTGTGTATGGTGGATGCTGAATATGTTATGTTACAGAAAATAGTCTCTTTCCTACAAAAATTTTTCAAAATATTTCAGTTAGCGACGGATTACCGAGGGTTGCCGACGGACTTTTGCAGGTAGCGACGGATTACCGACGGGTTACCGACTGACTTTTGCAGGTAGCGACGGATTATCCGTCGACCTGTTACTGGAAAAAATTCGCGACGGAATTGCGACGGACTTCCCGTCGCTCATATTCTGGAAATATGGAAGATATCCAGAAGCGTGGCGACGGATTATCCGTCGCCAAATCGTCGCTAATCCGACGAGGGTTGTATATTTAGCGACGGACTCGCGACAACGTAGTGACAAAATATCCCGTCGCTAATTGAATGAATACAAAATAGCGACAACTTAGCGACGGATTATCCGTCGCTAAGCGATGGAATGGCGACGGATTTCCCGTCGCTCATGTTCTGGAAATATGGAAGATTTCCAGAAGCATGGCGACGTATTATCCGTCGCTCCTCCGCCGCTAATCCGTCGAGGTTAGCGACATTTTAGCGACGAATATTGTGTATCAGAAACCCTCTGATACGCGGTTAGCGACAATTTGGCAACGTAGTATCCGTCGTTAATTGTATGAATATATTAAGATTTAAACTGTCGAAGTTGACGGGAAGCCGTCGGCTTGCCGTCGCTAAAAGTTTTTATTTTGCCAACGAAAATCCGTCGCTAATTAGTCGCAGAGCGGTGGACTAGCGACGAGCTTGTTTTAGCGACGAGGTTATTCCCGACGGATTTTTTCAGCCCGTATCCGTCGCTAAATCGTATTTTAGTAGTGCATCCCCTTGCTGTAGAAGAGATCATTGGAGGCTAGCTAACAAGGATTGGGAGTTAATTGGACCATAACAATTGGAGAATGACCTCATTTTTTTGCTTTTGCATTGAGATTCTAACTCTCAATAGGTAATGGCCCTAAACTCATTTGTTTTCCTGTTTTCTCTTCATAGATGCATACATCTAGGCACCATAGACATGTAGACCAAGTTTGGTAGAATTTTATGTCCATTTGATACGCGTATCGGAGACGTATCGGAGTATTGTAGGAAGTGTTTGATGAAATGCCTTAATAGACTATTTGTAAATGTTTTCCAAAACTAATTTCATAAATTTGTAGCTAATATAGTGTAGATTACTATTCTGTATGACTGAGTCGATTTTGATGTGGTTTTGGTGTCGGGATTGGACACAGGGACACGTGCACGAGACTGCGCACTGTGTCCTGCTATCCGACCCCTAGATCTTCCTATACATGACACTTGAGGACACAAGATTTGACATGGAGGGGGGGCCATGACTGTCAGGGTATCCCCAAAGTTTGGGGAGAGTTGGTGCTGTGTCGAGGGAGTTCTCGTGTTTGCATTGATTTTACACTGACACAGCACACGCAAAATTGGTTCTCTGATACTCACTGTTTGACACGACACGACACGACTTTGACCCAATGCAGTTGGACACACACATACCCCTATGCCTACCCTACCCTCTGACACGACCACGAGACACTTGATTGGACACAACATGTCCAATCTCACTCGACACACACACGAGACTGTGCACTGCACAGTTACAGATTTGTCTGACACCTAGGTTTGACACCAAATTGGACACGTGTGGACACTGGGTTGACACTGGTATCTGGACACGACTCCTAGGCACGTATGGGACACAATATCCCCTTTCTATTTCATATGTATGTGAGTATATATATATATATATATTATATATATATATATATATAATATATATATGTATATATATATATATATATATATATATATATATATATATATATATATGAGTGTGTCTATATATCTGATGTATATAGGTAGTGTTGTGGCTCAGTTTCTGAGATTGGTATCCCTGTATAAGTTATGAAATATCTGAGGTTGAGTTAGGCCTATTAGCTCAGTTTATGTATATATGTTATATGAGTTATATATGTTATATTGATATGTGGGATAGACTTACTTGTGAGTATATTATATGATACCTGTTATATATGAGTTAGGTATTTGCATTAGGTTGAGGGATGAGATTCATACTCATGGTATTATCAGATTTCAGAAGAGGATTGTGGGTTCAGTTTTCTGATTTGTGTGTGAGTGTTATATATATATATATATATATATATATATATATATATTATATATATATATATATTATTATAATATATATATATATATATATGTATCAGATGTGAGGGTTTACCTTCTTATAGGCCATTAACTATATATGTTGGGTATTGGTTATATATATATATATATATATATATATATATATATATATATATATATATATATATATATATGTTGGGTATTGGGTTGGTTATATATAGATCTCACTCACTTATATATCTATATATAACCAATACCAACATATATAGTTAATGGCCTATAGAAGGTAAACCCTCACATCTGATACATAATATATATATATATATATATATATATATATATATATATATATATAACCAATACCCAACATATATAGTTAATGGCCTATAAGAGGTTATAATATATATATAATATAATATATATATATATATATATATATATATATATATTATTATATAAATATATATATATATATATAATATATATATTATATATGGAAAATTTTACAATACTCCCATGGAAAAGTTGTATCGATACATCCCAAATCTGAACCATTGGATGTGATCCAATGGTTCGGATTGAGATCAAAAGTCAAAATCAGCATTAATGCTGATTCAGATTAATAAGTAGGGAACATCATTTAATGCTGATTTTGACTTTTGACCTCAATCCGAACCATTGGATCAACATCCAACGGTTCAGATTTGGATGTATCGATACAAATTTTTTCATGGGATGTATTGTAGAAGGACCCTATATATATATATATATATATTTTATATATATATATATATATGGTTGTACACCTATATGTTAGGTTATGGCAGTATACTATATATATAGATATTATGTTATGTATATGAATATAAGGTTGTGAGATATATATATATATATATATATATAAATATATATATATATATATATGAGATAGATTAATTGTTATCTTAGAGTATATGAGATACCTTAAATAAGGATGTTGGGATAAATGTTATGGATTGGTTAGGATTATGAGTTTGGCCTTGTAGCCACGTAAACCCATACCTTATACTTGGACTCTTAGACTAATTGATCAATATTGAGTTTGACTTAGTTAACTAGGTAGTTGACCATAGATAGTTGACTTGACCTAGTTTGACTAGAATGTTGACCAAGAGTTGACTTTGACCTAGAATAGCCTAGAATTATGTAGATTGCATTGTAAACTTCAATTATTTCATATTGAACACATTGTAACCTGTATTATTCTAAATAGGACTCAGTTACTCTAGTTCGGACATCTGTTCTCATCAGTCGCTCAGAATATCAGGCGAGTACATTCTCTAATCATTTTATACTTGTTAGGATCTATATTCTTGCTCTAGACTTTACTTGATACTGGCACTTGTTATCATGGATTAGTACTATATGGATCTTTTCATGTGATATTATCCCCTCAACGGATACATCGGGTATTTCATGCTCGTGTACTTTATCATGTGCATCGTGTACTCCTTTTATTCGTATTATTCGTGTACAAATCGTGTGCTCTCATGTACTCTCGTGTGCTCACATGATCTTCCTGTGCAAACTAATTATCGTATACGTAACATAACTTGAATGGATACTTGTGTATTGATTGGAGACGGAGGAGTAGAAGTGGTTATGTGATCATTCCTTTAGTTTACTCGTGTGCAAACTCGGTAGCTTAGTCGTGTACAACATCAAGCCGATTACATAACCATCTTGTGCTAAATCACTTATAGTCACTTACAGTTCTTACTTTATATATATATATATAATATATATATATATATATATATATATATATATATATATATGTTTTCCAAATATCTCTCTTACTACTCATGTACATCTCTTACAACACTTCATGTATACTATTCTATTGCTTGTTTTACATTTCCTTTCTTGATATGAACTGCGTGAGAGTTATGTGCTCGTTTCTGTCCTGACTGGACCTGTTAAAAATATTACAGATGATACTGAGAAGTTCTGCCCTACTTATTATGGAGTAGACCTAGATGACACTTGTGAGCTGGACCCACATGAGGATCCAGTTCTAGCTGAGGACATCATTCCCATTGCCTAGGCTAGATAGCTAGGCTTTATCTTATTTCTTTATGTCTTGTATTTGACATTTGAGTTGTTATATTCTGGATGTTGTGATGATTGTATCGTTTAGACACTTAGACTTATTTTCTTCTGTTTGTATATTCTCTTTTGAGATTTCATATCATTATATCGTGCTATTTCTACCTTAGAATTGTGATTGAGATGTACCTTCTGTATTATCCTCCGATTGGAGATTATATCTTGTACATTTACATTTATACTGTATTAGATGTATGTGACCTAGGACAGCGTTCTACCGCTGACACTGCGGCGTAGGCTAGACGTACCCACTTCTCGTGCTCCTACACAGAGTGCGGGTCGTGACAGAACCTTGCATTTACGACAATAAATCTGCCATATTTAATTTTGACTAAGTCCCAGTCAAAAGTCATCGAGCCCCACGCAGCGGCAAAATTTTGGGAGTTTTGATCCAAGTGCCCCAAAAGCGCAGCCCCTAAAGCAATATCTATTGGAGCACAAAGCCCCAAAAGTGCAGCCCCAAAGACGCAGTTCCAAAAGCGCAGCCTCCTGGAGCCTTGCCTCAAAAATCATAGCGTCCAAAGGCGCAGCCTCGCAAGCATAGAACCCCAAGCTATCACTTTAACATTTATGGCACGCTGACACAGATGTTAGACGTCAGCTATCAGTTATCAACTGTCAGTGACCAGATGTCAGATGTCAGATATCAAGTAACTATCAATTTGGTTAAAAAGCACGGTCTTCAAGGCACCCAAAAGCGCAGTCATCCTGGCGCTCTAAAGCGCAGCTTCTATATACTCAAAGCAGTGTTCAAACAACGCAGCCTCTATAGCACTTAAGAGCTTAGCTCTCATGGTATCCACAAAAGCGCAAACACGTGCCGATAGATGCCACGTAGCCAACAATGGCATAGTGCCTCTCAGGCACAATCAAAATCAATCATGTTTTAACAGAAGAGGATCTTTGAACAATGTACATGCGCCACGTATCATTGACTCAGTCATGCCTATGAACGGGTGCCAACCACCCAAGATCTCAGCAACAAAGGAATCCCAAAAACCCATGCGCGTATCGCATATGTGCGCATGGGTGGTTCACTCCAGCAACCTATAAATAGAAGGAGCCTTCATTCATTTTGGGTCTCCATCTCCAGTCCGGATTATCCAAAGAGACGTACAAAGAGTCAGAGCAACATCATCTCATCGTTAGATCGTTAACAGAGTAAATGAACCACTACAGTATTCGATCTCCATTGTCACACTTTCCCAGAATCATTTATACTTAAATTTTTTGTTTGAGAGTTCTTTTGTACTTTTCTCATTTGAATAAATACAAAATGTTTTTTCAACTTTGTCGATGGCGAACAAAGCCCAAAATCGAAACGAATCCAAAAAGTTCTAGAATCGAGTATGAATGAACATTTTTCAAACCTACCCGAAACCCTTATTCGATTCGCTTGGGCTCGACTGAAAGTGAATAATTCCCCTAATTTTCATCTTTGTAAAATAAAAACGTTTCTCATGAAAGTTGAGATCTCAACAAAGTATAGCGGTCCGGGGTTGTGGCCTAATGGTAGCAACGGGAGCTCCGACGTAGAAGGCGCACGTTTAAATCTCCTTTGACTTTGCCAAGCTGGAGAAAATGACACACCCAAAAAAATAGGTTTTTTCTAAAGGCACTACCAAAATTTCTAGGGGGCATCACTGTCTTGGGGGCAGCCCAAGAAGGTGGAGAATTGCTAGGGGGCACCCAAAATTTGCTAGGGGCAGTCCAACCCCCAAACCCTTCTTTTCACTTTCATTTTATTCTACACTCTCTCTCTCAAGAAGAAAAAAGAGCTCTCTCCCTCTCCTAAAACCTTAATTTCTTCTTCTCCACCACTCTACTCCCAATTCCTCTACCAAGATTTCTTCCACAACCTTCTCGAAGAGATGACACGTAAGTCAAAGCAACCGGAATCCAGGTACGTTCTTCCCTAATTTATTCGAGAATTTTATACATTCTATTCGAAACCCTAGAATATTTTTAATTCTTGAAAAAGTTTTGATAAAATAGGTTTAGAATCTTTTTCACGTTCTCTTCCCTAATTTTCGAACACAAGAAACCCATATTTTATGTTGAAACCCTAACCCTAGAACACGACAAACTAGCATGTCATTGTGGCAGTTCCGGTCTCATAACAGTAGGACTGCCAGGCCTGTGGCAGTCCTACTGAAAATCAGGACTGCCAGAGTCCTGGCAGTCCTCTTGTGAAAGAGGACTGCC
The DNA here is from genome assembly GCA_029216955.1 of Iris pallida. Classification (NCBI taxonomy): domain Eukaryota; kingdom Viridiplantae; phylum Streptophyta; class Magnoliopsida; order Asparagales; family Iridaceae; genus Iris; species Iris pallida. Next base: position 1,913,697 of record JANAVB010031220.1, read on the forward strand.
AGGACTGTGGCAGTCCTGATTTTAGTAGGACTGCCGCAGGCCTGGCAGTCCTACTGTTATGACATATGGGGGGGGTAATGCATGTTGTTTCTATTATTTAATAACTGTATGTTGTCATGCAGTCCACCGGCCGCTAACAAAAGAATACGGCCCACCGCGTCAAAGCGGAAGGAACGTGCGGGACGTCCTCTCGAGCGTCCGATAACAACTTTCGAACCGGCGCCCCAAGCTCGATCTCGGACGTCGCCACCGGCACGTCAAGCTCGGTCGAAGCAACGAGCTCCTACTCCTACGCGTTCTTCCGATGACGACGACGTGGTCGAGTTCTCCTTCATGAATAATAGGGAGTCTCGTTCAAAGGTCCGGCATGATATGTAGTTGGATGTGGAATGATCATTAGTTGGATGTAATCTGGATATTTTTGTAAAGATGTTTTTGTTGTTTGAAACTTGAAGAATATATTTGTTGTTTGAAAACTTAATTTGTTGGGCAGACTTTTGAATGATATGTAGTTGACACTTATGTTGTTTTTTTGAAGTTGGATTTTGTCTGATATGTAGTTGTGATTTATGTTATTATTTATGTACATGTTGGATATGTAGTTGTCTGATATGTAGTTGTTATTTACGTACATGTTGTATATGTAGTTGTCTGATATGTAGTTGTTATTTACGTTTGGAAACTTAAGTTGTTGGCCAATTCCTGATATTCTTGATTTAGTATCAGAGGACTGTCACCCCCCTGGCAATCCTCCTTTTGTATAGGACTGTCAGGGGGGTGGCAGTCATATTTATAACTCTCTGTGATGAGAGTTTGAAACTGAAATTCTCCGTCACTGAGAGTTTCAATTAGGACTGCCACCCCCCTGACAGTCCTATACAAAAGGTGGACTGCCAGCACTCTGGCAGTCCTTCATAAGTGTAGGACTGCCAGGGGGTGGCAGTCCTATTTGTAAGTCATTGAATTAATATTGTTTGTGATTCTAAAATTTCGGCAAAAGTGCTAAAACGGAGGTCCAAACATCATTTTTTTACGATTCTAAAATTTCGAAAGGCCGTCTAAACGTGAAGCTGTTAGTCTCAGACTCTCGAAAATACGCTCATTTTACGACAAACCGGGCCTCGTTTCGACCTCCCAATCAAAAATTATGGCCCTCCAAAATTTTAACTGACCATAAAATGCAGGAGAATGACCATTCTCCGTGTAAATTAACACGGAGAATGGCATTCTCCGTGTTTCTAACACGGAGAATGGACATTTTCCGTCTTAATTTACACGGAGAATGGTCATTCCAGTATTAAAACGCAGGAGAATGACCATTCTCCGTCTTAATTTACACGGAGAATGGCCATTCTCCGTGTAATTTAGCACGAAGAATGGTCATTCTCCGTGTAATTTTCACGGAGAATTGCCATTCTCCGTGTTAATTTACACGGATAATGCCATTCTCCGTGTTAGAAACACGGAAAATGTCATTCTTCGTGTTAATTTAAACGGAGAATGGTCATTCTCCTGCGTTTTAACACTGAAATGACCATTCTCCGTGCTAAATTACACGGAGAATGGCCATTCTCCGTGCTAAAACACAGGAGAATGGTCATTTATATAACAACAAGTTTCAAGTAGGACTGCCAGTACCCTGGCAGTCCTAATTTAATGTAGGACTACCAGGGGGTGGCAGTCCTAATACTGGATCGGATAGCCATTCTCCGTGAAAATTACACGGAGAATGGCCATTCTCCGTGCTAAATTACACGGAGAATGGCCATTCTCTGTGCTAAAACACAGGAGAATGGCCATTTATATAACAACAAGTTTTAATTAGGACTGCCAGCACCCTGGCAGTCCTAATTCAATGTAGGACTGCCAGAGGGTGGCAGTCCTGATAATGGATCTGATACTTAACAAATTGGTATATTTTGCCACACATACTTGCACACAGGTAAACACATATAAAATAGATAGCACACATGTAAACACATAAATAGCACACAGGTAGACACATATAATACAGATAGCACACAGGTAAACACATATAACATATTGAACTTCATATTTCACTGTATACATATTTACTCACATATAACATAGATTAGTGGACTTCATATTTCACTATATACAAAAGTGGTCCTCCATATACAAAATGTCAAACTGTAAATATATCCATACTTGATCGACAGCATCACTGGAATAGGAATGGATTCACGGCGATATTCATTAATCTGATGTACACAAGGGAGGCCCAGTGTATGTCGATATACACACCTGCAAACCTCGGGATCAAACCCGACAAACTTTAACCTTTCAATCTCATCAACTATTAAGGCCAACGCCTTGTGAGATACCACGCGCATTAAAGCATCTAAGAGTACTTCCTTTCTATGCTCATGCTTGACTATATTCAAACTCATCTCAAATGATGCCTTAATTTCATTCACCGTCCGGTCTACTGATAAATGTGTAGCTTGCCAAATAGAGACAAAGTTGTCGAGAGATGATTTTAGGTGTCTCTTCAATAAAGAGTGTGCTCCTTCGACACGGTTGGTAGTTGTCGTGCCGTAATGCTTCACCACAAAATCGGAAGATCTCAAGTCCTACAATAGAACTTAAAAGTTAGTACAATTAGACAACATCATAAAGCAAATAGGTTTCATAGATTAGGACCGTGCATAAGATTGGTGTCCATAAATAGCAAATTGTGTTAATAACAAGACCGTCTTATGTACAGCAATTGTTGTCCATAAATATCAAACACCTTTACAAATGTATTGACTAAAACTTTGCATTCAGGTATAACAAATTAGGACTGCAAGGGAGGTGGCAGTCCTTCACATAAGAAGGACTGCCAGGACCCTGGCAGTCCTACACATATGTAGGACTGTCAGGGTCCTGGCAGTCCTTATGTGAAGGACTGCCACCTCTCTTGCAGTCCTAGTCTATGATCGGGACTGTCAGGGTGTTGGCAGTCCTCTGTGTCACAACACGAATTTTAATCCGATGAAAAGTTAAAATTTAGTTACCAAGAGGGCTTCCGATGCATCAAAGTGGTCTTCAGACGTGTCGAAAACGTGTTCTTCGGACGTGGCGGGAACATTTGATGATCTCGGTTGTTCTATATTCAATATTTTCTACATTAAACACATAATTCAACTTTTATATGTGAAATTCATGTTTAAAACATTAAACATATATTAATTCTTTGACTTACCAATAAATGGAAGAAGTCAATGACCTAGAGTTGAGGGAGAGAACAATTTGAAAAAAAATGTGGAGAAAAGAAAATAGTTGGGGTTAAATTCTTTGACCTAGAGTTGAGGGAGAGAAGAAAAGAGTTGAGGAAGAAAAAAAAAGAGAAGAGGGAGAGAGAAAATGAAAATAAAAGTTGGTATTTATATCTTTTCTTGGACTAGTCCCAAGTAAAAAAATTTGATGGCAAACTTGTAATATTTTGAAAGTTTTTGGACTAGCCCCAGCAAAAAGGGTGGTGCCCTTAGAAAAAACCAAAAAACAAAGTACATAGCGCTAGACGCTGGGTTCAGGCCCATCAAAAATTAGATCCGATTGTAATACGGGCCCTCATCATCCGGTCCTCATTTTGCGGTTGGGTCATGCTTGTGGTGTCGGAAGAATCAAAACTCTCAATTCTCTCTCTCAGAGAGCAGCCAGTAGACCCCTTCGCTTTAGGTATCGAATTTTTTTAGGTTGCTAAATTAGGGGAAAAAATTCGTCAAATCTTTCGATCTTTTTGCAGTTAATAGTTATATTGATTTGGTAACAGACTCGCGATGGAGGCACCATCTTTGTTTCTCTGTGTATGAAGACAGTCTCAGTAGCAATTATTCATGGTATAAATTCTTCTTCAAATTTTTAATAATTATCATTTTGTTATTTGTTCTTCCTCTTCTTCTTCTTCTTCATTTGATCATATACACAATAGAATTTAATTTTTTTTTGTTTGTTCAGGATGTGATTACTTACATGACATATTTGATCTGCCATCATACGTTTTCGATAACTTAATTGTCAACCTCCCTCCGTTAGCACTGCACAACTTACACCAACTGTAAGTCTACTTCCAATATATATATATATATATATATATATATTTTTGGAATAAGGGTAAATTTATTCCTCGCACTAGGCGGTTAAGGTAATACAATACAACATCTCACTACTGCACATGTCCCCCAGAGAACTCAGGGGGACATAACTGATACATCGAATTCCACGTTATGCAGAATTCCTCTAGCGGGTGTAACCAGGTTCTCAAAGATACGCCTGTTCCGTTCACGCCAGATGTGCCAAACGGAAGCAGCAAGTCTATCTAGTTCAAGTCTTGTATAATTCTAGTATTGTATAATTTTCTCATAAGTCTTTATTTGTTTCATCGTTACAAGTCTATCTAGTTCAAGAGTCCGCATTCTTAAGTATACCTTGTATCTCTAATAAAAAAAACCCGATAATACCGGTCGGGCTACATATCGGAGCAACCGATACTG